>LUCM01001340.1:223585-362907 GCA_008360955.1 Fasciolopsis buskii
CCTACCTACCTACCTACCTACCTACCTACCTACCTACCTACCTACCTACCTACCTACCTACCTACATACATACATACATACATACATACATACATGCATACATACATGCATACATACATACATACGTACGTGTTAAAAAGCAATAAGCCTGGATTTTCTTTTATTATATACACAAAGAAATAGTCAAGTGGTTGGAATACCAATTAACAAGAGAGCAGTATTCGTCTGACTGTGCCCCCTCGTCGTTCGTCACCAGCTACTTCTGGCGGAAAGCCAGCTTAACTAAGACCATTCTACCGCAGCCCAGGTATGCAATTCAGTGGATGCTAGTTTTCGTCTATTTCGGTCGCTCTTACATTGGGAAAAGGGTTGTACTCATACCACCTGTAGTAAAAGATAGGAGAGGGGGCAAATCGTAACCACCCACTTTCAACTCACTCGTGTTACTTTGCTGGCCGAATACCTTCGGGTTCACCCCATCTGCAACTTCTCACTGTTTCTGAGCATATGGTTTGCGTGTCAGGCCATCGTAGACTGTTATGAGCAGTCAAAAGGGTTAGGACTAGAAACGACTTTTGTCCTTTTGATGGTTTGTTCCAATTTGTGTGTGCTCGTTCTTGGTATGCTGTCGAATCAACTAACGCAAAGGCGGACAAACACACGCAGGCACAAATATTTTCATTCGAATAGTCAAACTTTGTTATTTTTTCGCCAGTCTAGGCCCATAAGAAATATGTGAACATCGTCGGGATCATAAGCATCCAAGGCAGTTACGTCGTGTCGAAATTCACAGACTGAGTGGTTGACTGGTCGGCCTTGATCAACTCAACTAGTAATGCTGGTCAGTATAAGGTCGTAACAACCAAAGATTTGACTCTACCTATCTGTCCACTCGCCTACGAACCGACCTGCCCGCTTGCCTGCCCACTCGTTGGCCTGTAGTTCTGTCAACCAACCAACCATACAGCCAGTCACCTGGTGGAGCAACAGTTCAACAATCTATTCATCATCATACGACTTCCGTGAGCGCCTTCATTTCTTGTTGGCATTAGTGTTCAGTTGCGAGTATGCGTAGGGAGAAGGAAAAACTACTCCACGTGTGAATAAAATGAGAATAAAACGAAGAGACTCTACTCGTGCACTGGAGATGATTAGATTTGATACTACCATATCACTTCAACGCCCTCCCTGTTCTAGTGGAAAATAGGCGCGGGTAAGATCATCAATCTTGTCGACGAATACGGAACCATACGCTTTCCCGGCCACGGTTGAGCGTGTATGAACACACTTACGCATTGAAGCAAACACACGCATGCACGTGTTACTCTATTCGCCTGCATGCGAGGTAGGTGAGCACACTCAGATAAACGTCATATGCACAGTTCGTTCTTTCACTAAGTGGTGCAACAATTATATATATATATATATATATATTCTCGTCACGGTTCGTATTTGTATGTCCGACTTGTAAAGCATTACGGATAGGGGAATGAGGAAAAATTAGACGGTATTTATAGATGCGTTTTATCGTATGTAGATCACCGATTTGGAGTTCATTGAGGAACTTGACAGTCTCAAATAGAGAGGCGACCTAACAGATCATCATCCTCAAGCGTCACTTTGAACGAACCGTGTGTTTCCATGAAAACTGTTTCACAGATTAATTATTTCGCGATAAAAATAGAGCAGGCACCAAAAAAGCGCATGTGAACAAAACGAAAGAAGATTTTGTCGAAATTCGTTAACCTATAGTTAATTAGACTAGCAAGAGAATGAATTTATTTGTGGCCCACCTTTCATTGACCATCAAGACCACACGAAATGACATCCATTCATCCGGATTTTGTAGGAAGAAAAGAGATATACAATATATCCTTCTATGTCATAAAGAGTTGAACACTGATGAAGCAGAATGAGTCATTATCATAGAAATAAATGGGAAACCTATCGTCTTACGGAATCCTAAAAACAAGCAAAATGGAAGAAAATTGAGTTATCGATCGACTCATTTGCGTATCAATAGAAATCCCGCAGTAAATAGGGCCCATCAAGTGTAGTTCAACGGCTTCCCAATGACAACGGAGAAAATTCACTTACCGGTATGTTCGTATTTGTGGCGCGATAGTGAACTATGCTTGGAGAATACCTTTTGACAAAGCTCGCAGGTTAGCACCTCACCGGATGTGCTGTCGCTGCCACCTACTCCACTGCTTCCATCAAAGGCACAGTTCCCGTCGGACTGTTCACTGACGTCGTCGGTCCCCTAGTAACCAGAAATGGGTGAAATTAAAAGCGAGTACATGTGTGTGTGTGTGTGTGTGTAAAAATATGCTCTGATGTAGTTCAGTCAAAATCCAATACGCGGTAAGACAGAATGCAGAAAGCAACCATTGATGAGTGACTAATTTCCCGTCCCCGAGCTATCATCGGCAGTTTTGAACGCACCCTTTTAAACACTGATGCCATGAATGGATCACCTATTCCCTATCTATGCCGCCGATGAGAACAGTAAAAAGATTGTAACCTAAGTGCTTGAATCGTATGTGGTAAGAGTATTTATTTCAGCGTGTTGAAGCAAAACCGTAAAAAAGCAAAATAAATATAGAATAGCAAATTGCCAACAGGTTCGAATTACACCAGAGCCTCAGCAAGTAAAAACCATTTACGAAATGAAATAGGAAAACATTTACAAAACGTCACAAAACTTAATTTCAGCATACCTTGCTCTAAAAGCATCCAGAAGAAACGACACACACAGTCAGTCAGTCGCCAAAGTCAGTCAGTTAGTCAGTCAGTTGGTCCGTCAGTCAGCCAATCATTTAGTTTATCAGTCAATGAGTTACTCATTCATTCAGGCTGTCAGTAGGTAAGTAAGTCAGTAATTCAATAAGTCAGACAGACGGTCATTCATTCAGTCATTCACCGAAACTAACCAGTCACAGCCAGCCAGTCACGAAAATCAGACAGTGACTCAGTGAATCACTCATTCAATCAGTCGGTCAGTCATTAAATGAGTTAGTCAGTTTTTTCTTCAATCATCCAGGCAGTCATTCAGTAACTCAGTCACCAAAATCATTCGGTCACCAAAGTCAGTCAGTCAGTCGACTAGTGACTCAAACCATCCCGCCGTCACTCAGTCATTCACCTATTGGGGAAGTCAGTCATGAATTGGGTCAGTCCCGGATTTTTCCACGGGGACTGTCAATCGGTCACTCAGTCACCAAAATCATTCGGTCACCAAAGTCAGTCAGTCATTCTTTGCCTCACCAAAATGAGTCAGTCAATCAGCCAGTCAATCTGTCACCAAATTCAGTCAGTCCTTCAGTCAACAACGTCAGTCATTTAGTCAGTCTAGTTTTAGTTAATGATTCATTCTATCTAAATGGTTATTCCTTTTGTTGCTTAGGCCTATTGTTAGTTGTTGGCGTATTTTGTTATTTTTGTCGTTCTTTCAATCGTATTTCATATTTATTTCGGTATTTAGTTCGTCAGTTGATTGTTTTGCTTCTTATTGTTATATATTCCTTCTTAGAAGAAAATTTGCTTTTTTTTCAAAGTTGGCTGAGGAGCGGCTGCTGTTCTTTCTACTTTTGTTTCTGATTCTTCTAGCAATTTGCATCCTGATACTTTATTTACAGACACTGAAGAACTCTAAGTGTACTAACATTCGTGAGTAAGTGATTTCCTTTATACTGAATGCTGAATTAAATTAAGCTTGGGTAAATGTCGAAATGTCTAGGTCGGAACTGGTCCACAAATGTCGACCTGAAGCAAAAGTACCCCCTAGCACGTATCCACTGAACTTCCGTAATGACAAAAGTGAAGCATTAAAAAGCCCCGATTCATAATGATAAAATTTTCTGGTGTCTCCAAAACAATCATTCTCTGTAAGACGTCTCAGATGAGGAATTGCCTCCATATATTTTGGTCTTACACTAAACAGTCATTCAAATTTCAATCGGTTTGCTTCTATATCCTTTTGAAAATTCAAATTTTTTGTGGAATTATTGTGCTTCCAGCCGAGTGCTCGTTTCGGGTTATTTTGAGTATAAAGTGCCGAAGAACTGGAGCTATTTGCATGTGTTTCTCATTTGAAAAACAACACATTTTTCCCATGATTGCAGAGAGAGCTGCCATGCGGTTTGTAAATATCTTATTGGAAATTCAAATACGAGATTTTAAAAATCGCCCTGTAGAACTAATATTGGTGAAATAGATCATTTCGAGTTCGTAAGAAACGGTGTTTCTTGGACGTGCTCCGCTCTCCTTTGCTACTCGTTTCGCCAGGATATACGCTGAATTTATTTTTGTCTAACTAGATTTTTGAAGTTCTCTGTTCATCCACTAGGGATAGCCGCTAGTACGGTAACTTCAGTTATTCAATGTTACACTGAATCCCAGTGAACAGAGTGGTTGATTCGCAAACAACTTAACAAAAATTAAAATCTATAAGTCATTCAGATGTAGGACCTTTGGTGATCAAGAAGTTCGAGTTCGGCCTTGACAGTTTTAATCTCCACGCTTCCCCAAGATCATCAATAGTTAATGGAACATCCTAACACGCGATTTTCTCTATTTCATAAAAAGGATATCTTCAACACACTTTCGGTCATGTCCGGTTGGGTTTTATCAACCTTATTTTGTCTCCAATTGGTCTGAATCGAAAGGTTAAACCCGTGACATGTTTCCCACCAAAGCTGCCGTTAATCTGATCAGCCTTTGAACACTGATCTTCCAGTTTTTCTTACGACCACCTTTTTATTATTCCCGATTAGAAGCTTGTCCTTTGGGGATTTCGGCTACCACATTCTACCCGTTTTATGAATAATAACAGGAAAGTTGTGCTGATAATGAAATTAGCAACACAAAGCAGTACAGTACAATCCAGTGCAATACGTTGCAATGGAGTGCTATGCAATACAATACTATACAATACAGTACAATACAGAGCAAGGCAACATAGCCTAATATAATACAACGCAAAGCGATTTAATGCACGTTAATAAAATACAATAAGGTACAGTAAAATGCAATATGGGGCATACTACAAATCACTTCAACTTCATGACATTAGATCGGTGGAACCTGGAACCTTGAAACTGCAGGCTTAGTCAAAATTCCAATTTGTTCTCCAAAAGATGAGCAATTTAGCATGAGGAATAGTCTACACATTCACGAATAAGATGAGTCTGCATTTAGCACTGCTATATACGTTCGTATCTCTTCCACATATTAGCTTTAATAATGAGATAGAAGTGCAAGGGGAAATGAGTATTTAAGTTAGTGATAGTGTAAAATCAAAGCTCAGTTCGTTAGTAGGCATACAATAAGCAAGGCACAGCGATTTATTAGTCTAGCGAGCATCTTTTCGGTTGAATTGGACAGCCACCCACCAAACGCCCTAGTTGCATTTGAACACAACGCAAGATTGTGAATAGACTGCTGGAAACTTTACTCGCCGCCATGGCTGTCAGCAGTCGTGTATTTGGGGCAAACAAGTTGTCGCCAGACTGTCTAAGATAGTTCCGGACGGCTTACTTCACATTTCCGTTTCGTAGAGTTACGTTAACATCAGCAAATAGGAACTTTTGAAACTGATCGATACCTTTGCAGTTAAAACCAGTGACATCATTATTCGGCACTAAAGTTTTTGATAAAACCAAAGTGTCGCAAATGATCCAAGGAATTAAATTGCCGGTCAGCTACATTGGTTTGTGGGTGATCAGGTTACGTTTCGTCTGATCAAACATCTTTTACTCCAGTAGGAACAGTCGCAGAAATTCCTATCAGACCAGTGGCGGATGAGCTGATCAGTGTCTCACGCGTCATACGATGCAGCTCCGTGCTTCCCTCGTGAAAATTTACAGGGGGTTAGGAAATAAAGTGTTTTAATTTATCCTCGAAGCCACCAACCGGATCTCAAACGACCAGCAAAAGGATTATTTGAATACTTTGGATCAACACTGTCAAATGATTTCGCTTTTCTTTTCCATTCCATTTTGGGAGGTTGCCGCGTTCTTTTTAGAGCTTCTAATTTCAGGTACATTTTGCTCTGAACTGTTATCTGATAGGACTGATCAGCTGAATATCAAACTGTAACAGCTTCTCTGGTGGTCTTATACCCTCATTCGTAAAGAGGCAGTTGACGGAACCAACTCATGGGGACCGTAAACACATCGAAAGAGCACAGCAATCGCTCACATGTTTCACGGTTTTCCCCGAATTGATTCACTTAACCAACCTGGGCTCTAGAATGAATACAGTTTTTCCGGACCACTTCCATAATCTACCTAATGGATTTGCCGCTTGTACGAATTAAAGGGAAGTAAAAAAAGACATTAGGTCCGACAAGCCAGAATGTCTTGTTTTTACTTCATCTACTTCGGACGAAAACGTTCTTTTCAAATGAGCACTCAACGAGCTAATTTTACTGAGCATCCATTTTTTGAGAAACCTATTCCCATCCCAGACCCCGCTCCAGTCAGCAGCGGCGCTTGCTTGAGGTCGATGAGAGTTTATCGACAAAAGTGAAATTTCGTAACGTAAAATTTCATGGATCAAGCAAAAGACGAAGAGCGTAACTCACGCTCAGCATTCGAATCATAAATTAAGCAGGGCAATATCCTCTAATCTGCTGGCGAAATTTTTGGGGCACAAAATGAACAAAGGGCTGCATTTATGAGAAATGAATTTCTCTATCCAATTCTGCCAGCCACCTAATTAAAGAAGAATGAAATATTACAGTAGAGAAAACACGAAAACTTATTATGGAATTCGAAATAAATGACAAATTACCTTCGTATCGAATGGATCCGTGAGTCCCAATGGTTGGTCAGCCTTGTTCAAGACAGAGTAGGAAAAAGGTTGAACAAATTCAGCCTTAGAGCTGGTTTTCATAGCCTCCATGACCAGCGATTTCCCACTGTACAACGAACTATTTGATTCCATTGGCAGTATAGTGGACAAAGTACTCGATGGGCTTGTTTCGCTGGCCCATGTATCCTTCTTGGGTACAATGCGCGCGGCGGCAGCCGCTGCAGCAGCAGCTGCCGCAGCCAAAACCACAGCCGACCAGTATGGTTGCTCAGTGGAACCCGAATCCGAGGTTGGAGTGAGGTCGGTGTAGTTATTCCATGGATTTTTATTGTGCTCCGGTTCACTGTCAACTTGTGATCGCGACACGGAAAGATCCAAAGCAGTAACTTGTTCAGGTGAAGCTAATTCTCGAACCCCAATCTGTGAGGCGTTCACCGAGTGGATAATCGGGAAAGTACTTTCTGCAGAATGTGAGAAGTTAAATGGATGGGGTTTACCCTCTGTCCGCATCTCGTTTTGGGGATCTGTTTGACAAAGAACTACCGGTGATCCATTAGGGCAGCCCACAGAAATCCATTTACTAGTCGATCCGGGACTGGTAGTTTTGGCTGTGTCTGATCCGTTGAAAAATTTCACAAACGGGTGGGGTATATCTGATATTTTGACCTGATTAGTTTGGACAGTATCTGGTGATGGCGTTAGTCCTAGCAGACGACTTAGGCGTTGTAGTTCCTGGATGGAAAGTATATTGGGATATGGATAGAAAGTTGGTGATAATGACTCGTGCTCAGTTCCTAATGTATTAAAATCGGGAAGGGTTCGCCTGCTTGAATCCCCATCCGCTGCCGACTGCATAATCGGCGGAGCCCAAATATCCATCCTGTCACCCTGATTCTGAATTCCGTTAGGCCGGCTTGAATACTGATCATGTGCAGCCTTGACACCCTCAACCATCATACCAACTGAGGTTAGGTTACGAGGGGCCATAGTTTCAGACGTTTTCAGGCAGGAAAACGATGGCTGAGTGTATGTCAAGTTACTGGGCGCTGAGCTCACCTCATCGCTACTGAGGACAGTACTACATTTTTTACTGGACATGTGACTAGAGTATGATCCTGAGTGACTGAACCGTTTGCCACATTGTCGGCAAACGAATGGCTTCTCTCCACTATGAATACGTTCGTGTTCCTTTAGATGATGTTTAAATTTGAACGCCTTGTTGCACTGTGAACAGCGAAACTTACGCAACTCATAACTTTCTGTGTGACTGAGAAGATGACGATGGAGTCGATAAACGTTGGCAAACTGTTTTCCACACTGTTCACAAGTAGGAACCGCTCGGGAAGAAACGCTATTAGAAACGGTGTTGGTATCGCTGGTAATTAACCTGGATAATCTGGTGGAGTCGACATTGGTCAATCCGTTCTCCAGTAATATTGGATTGTTTTGCAGACCCTGATTAAGGTCTCGTTGATCTGGTGACTGCTGAAGTGCCAACGAGTGTCCTCTGTCTCCTTCTACCTCATCATCCTCATCATCCCGTTTCCGAATGTCCGAACTCGGCGAGGGGAAGTCAGCGGGCACTGAGTCCGGCTGGGACAAAGTCCCCGTACGAGAACCGTACGCTATAGGTGATGTTCGTTGGGCTGGATCTGGTGACGTATAGGAACGAAAAGAACATGGATGGAGTGAATGCAGTGCCAGTGGTGGGTCAATGTGACACGGAAAGACGGAATCCTCGTAAAACATGATCACAACAGAATATACACAATGTACTGAAGTAGTAGCCCTTTCAAGTTGTCAGAGTAACCGTTTGAGCCAGGCGATAGAGATTCCAAACATGGCAGATTACGTTCGCCCGATAGCTGCACGATCACCATCAACGACGGCAACGGGGATAATCGCCGATTCGAAGACATATGGCGACAGTCATGCCACCGGCGACAAGAGGTGCCACTTCCGTTATTCGCTCATTCATACAACCAAGCACAAACATGCAAACCGAAATACACGTGTGCACAATCACCGATCACGTGGTCAGTGTCCCGTTACGAACGTGTATACATTGTCACACGTGTACATGCGTGTATGCACGCACGTAAGCACCAACCGGCGTGAGAAAGGGCCGAACAGCTACCGCTTAACCATCTTTTAACTAGGCATGCTCTTTAGAATAATCCGATATGGTCAGACTGATGAGAAAGGAAGGAGATAACAGGACCAGCAGTATTGGGCTGGACGGGACGAAATGAAACAGAACGGGACATTTGGTGGACAAAACCAGCCAAGGTGTGCTTTTGTCGCTAGTGCCATCTGTTCACCTTTTCGCCTACACAGACGCACGCTGATTCCGTCCCTATCACCTTGTGCCGTTACCGTTGCTGGTGTTGCTGCTTGTTACACTAATGCGGTTGTTCTTATTCTGCCCGTTTCTCTCTCACAGACTCAGGGACCAATTAGATCGCCCGGTATTTTTCGCGTCCCGTATCGCCGTTTGTCCTGTTCACCTAACTGGCGCAAAGGACGCAAACACGCACGCACACACACACACACACACACACAAGGTGCTTCTCCGCAATCAAATCCCCTGATGCGGTGCACAAGTACGTATGCGTTTGTCAGTGTAAAGCTAACTCCACCTCTGCATATTTATCCTTGGACAGACATGTGGATTTTGATGTGCACATTTAGCACGTACCTCCCACCCATCTTTGGCCCTCATGTCGTAGTCAGCATCCTGAACCTCCACGTGTGCGTTTCCCCTCATGTGATGACGTGCACAGTTGACCCAGAGGGGTGCAACAAACACACCGTGGTACAGTTCTGGAGCGACAATAAGCGGCATACAAAAGGTGGAACGACACTCCAAAACATAACGAAGCAGGACAACGGACACGGAACCGTACATATCTCACGGACGCAGAGCGTCAGTTGGCTTGCCTTCCAGAGATTCACTGCTGTAGTTTTGCGCGCACATTCACACACACGGACGCAGACATACAACTATGATCAAATTATTGACGGGTGACAACGTACTCTTGCGCCCGATGAGTTGGATCTCGTTATCCAGTCTGGTTATGTTTATATCGGCAATGTGAAAGCTTGTCAAGGTTAAGATGTTGCTGTAGTTGTAGTCTAATCCGGAATAGCAACAACAAGCGTAAAGTTTGAAGTGCTGTTCACGCAAAGGGCTATGTTAATCCCGCGGTCGGCATCATTAGGGTGGCAAGTATTCGCTGATTGGGATTTCAATAAAATCATCCCAGTTTGGGGCATCAACTTTCTAAACAACCTAAAGTAGTAAGTGTTTTTACAATCCCATGTATGCTGCCACGAAAATATTCGCAGCATCATCGTACGAATAAGCGCAGATTAAAATGAAGATGTTACCAGGCTTGGCTATTGTTATCAATAAAGAAAATATTAGCCATGCACAAAAACTGGTTCATTATTTTGAAGCAAACTCACCCATTTCCTTTGATTTTCTCTCCACGTGGTGTCTGCAGTTTTTCTTTCAAAAAATCTTGGGAATTTATCCAGGTTTCAGTATCAAGGACTTTAACAAACTTTGCCCAACTACTTCACAGCATGTAAACTAATTCACCTGATCGGTCTTTTTCATTTCGATCGCCTATGCCAATCAACATGTATGCTGTCCGCAAAATCAATACACGAGTTCTCCTCAGAACTGGCGAAAACACATCGAGATAGGAAAGCAATGGACGCACCGAAGCCTGTGTGAATCATTGCCCAATTGATTATTTGTCACGTGATGCACCAAATAAGCTATGTTAACGCCTGATACATCTGACTTCACCATCATTGTACCAGATGTGTTCAGTTGTAGTAACCGCGATTAGTCTGGTCCAGGGATGTCGTGCTAACTCATGTTCACCGTATTTGAAGTCTACTGATGCCTAATCAGAACTAGCAGAACATGACCACAAAATATTTTAATGCATTGTTATTCGCCCGACTCCAGATTTTCATCACGTGCATGAAATTTGTCCATACCATGCTCATATGTTTACCCAATCGTTGGTTTTAACCTAGAGATTACATAGAGTTTTATCATTCACGGCCAAGAAAACAATGAGGATGGCCTACATTCGAAAACTGTGTGTCGTGCTCTTGATCACTCTAGGCTACCAGAATACAGCTTCACCGGTGAAGTGATATACACAGTAATAAATTTGTTCGTTCGTGAAGTGTACGATAACCTTCACCGGGTAAATGGATCAGTACACTTTTACCTGGCGGGTAAACGAAAGTCAAAGGGCTAAAAAAATTTAATCAGACTTGTTAATGAGAACTATGCTCGCACCCTTATCTGGTCCTGATAACATGACGTCTGTATTTTTCTGCAGTTCTCTTAACCGCCTCTCGTGTTCTGGCCTTAATAACCCACTCGTTGTATGTCTAGCTCCATGATACTAATAGCAAGTGTTCACCAAAGTTGATTCAAATGCATGCATTTCCATTTGTAAGTTTATCCCCGTCATCACAAATGGAAATTCATGCGTTTGAATCAACTTTGGTGAACACTTGCTATTAGTATCATGGAGCTAGACATACAACGAGTGGGTTATTAAGGCCAGAACACGAGAGGCGGTTAAGAGAACTGCAGAAAAATGCAGAAGTCATGTTATCAGGACCAGATAAGGGTGCAGGCATAGTTCTCCTTAACAGGTCTATGTAACGAAAAAAGTCTATGATTAGGTGAAGAAACTTATAAGCTCCACCAGATCCCAGATCCAGTGATGCCTCAGCCTAATTAGAAGGAGATCAGATTTAAGATAAAAGCCTACAATTATAATTATTTTAAGTGTTGATTAGTTTTTCAGCTCACCTTGACTGTTTTTGAAACTTTGTAGCCTTAAACGTCCATTGCAAACTTCGAAGAAACCCTCATTAAGTTACTATGATCACCGCCAAAATGTCTTTGTAAACAACCATGATCCACTTAGTGAAGACGGTGCAGTTCAAACCTATCAAACAATGGAATATTCATATTCCGATGTACGAAGAGAAAGTTTTTACTTGTGGGAGATAATTTTTATTTACTTTCGGGAATCACTCAGTTTTCTCACCTATGCACCTTTAGTGATTTTGCATGAAACCGAAGCTCACAAAAGGAACTGAATGATACCGCGACGTCGGTCAAAGGCAATTTCTCTCTCGAGTGCTTCATTTTTACACAAACTCCAAATTTTGTTCCGTTCAAGTAACCCGGCAAGTATCCTACCTCAATTCCAGTAAATGACACTCTCAATCATAAAAACTTTTTGTCTCCTTTTTTATAATGAAACATTTTGATCACGTGATAAACGTCTGACTCATCTATCATATTTCATTAAAAATAATGAATAACGGGTTATCAATCACCTAATGTAAAAACAACCAGTAGCAGATTGTGAATAATCAGTTAGACTTACTAGTGTTGTCACTGTGCATGACCACATTCGCCGGTAAACTTGTTTGTGTAATCGCACCAGACAATCGCTGCCCTTCGGTTGGTTGAGAAAAATAGTCTACATTGTGTAATGTCGGGAATGATGCTCCCTCGAAAGCATGCACATCGGTTGATTTCAGAGATTCCGAGGAACTGTGAATGAAAATGCTGGAATCTAAATCCTCAACTGTTCCTTGTAACAAATCGATCAGTTGGGATTCGCGTTTGCTCAGGAGGGTAACATCGGTGGCTGATGAAGGCGTTGCCATCGCTGCTGTTCCTGTTCCTGTTCCTGTTCCTGTTCCTGTTGTTGTTGTTGTTGTTGTTGTTGCTTCTGCTGCTGCTGATAATGATGATGACGATGGTGATTTTGATGACAATGATTCGGAACCTGTTTCCGTTGAAATAATGTGCCTGAGTTAAAACTAAGCCGGAACTAAGGTTGTTGAATATAGTCACAATTGTGTGTTGACAACGAAACCGAAAGATTGATTTTTTACATTATTATTGTCTCTAGGCTGCCACATTTATACAGGTCTTTAGTAATGCAATACTTGTGTGCACTTCCTAGTCTAGGATCTCTCTGGTGATTACCGGACCTAGATTATTGGGTTTTATTGAATTATTTATTCTAAATGGGGGAATTAGAGCACTGGACTTTCTCCGGAGTAGCTGAGAACGCTCCTTGGTGTTTTGTTGCATTTGAAAGGCAAAAGCAAACTTACTTGATCATGTTTCTGCAGGCAACATCGGTGCTTAACGGAGGGCTGGACGTCGTGCAAATAAAATCACTTTACTTAGCTTAATAAGAGTAATGAGCAGTGTTAATCTAAAGGGTTTCGAAGCTAGGATGAACATCACCAAATCTAATACCTAACCACACAAAAATTTAGTGACCACAAATACCGCGGTGTTTTCGCAGTTTCAGAGCACAACGCAACGGTTGGGAGGGCGTAGGCTGTGAAAAATCAACTAGACATGGATTTACAACTGTGGTGCACTTCAGATAAAGAAAACACTTCAAGCACCATTGTGTGCTTACCTTACTTTTTCTGAACGGTAACGACTTATCACTTTCCCCATGAAAGACTTTCGTACCGTAGTTCGACAAATGAAGAGCCTCGAAAAGTTTAATGGTCTTTTAATTTGAAAGGTTCCCCCATTGTATTCGATATGACCCTCTTTTTGGTGAGCAAATCGATAGTGTAATGCCTTCTGAAAGTTTTTACACAACTCTATAAGGACTGGCCTGATCTATGCATTTTTGTCCCCGCATTTCCTTTTACTCGTTGCCATTCGTTGGAGCACTTTAGCTCACGGTCAAATTTGCATAAAACCAGAAATGCCGCCCCTTCATTGACTACGACTGTACCAGTCCATAAGACGGAAACGAATTCCGCGCAAATGAAAGGTTACGATTCGTCACGCATTACCAGAAAGTCTATGGTTTATATATTAGCATTTGCTGTTTCGCATCCTTCGTCAATAATAGTTTCTATTGTTCTTGACTTATCGCTTATTAGTAGATAGATGAATGCTACCGACATCCCATCTCAACACTATGTTATGACGTTAATAAAACTAAAAAATTCGGTAGATTCTCCATCTACATGGTGTTTGGTTTCAACTAATCCATAATGTTCCACCCCGTGATCTTGTCTGCCAGAGTCTCTTGTATCATTTAACAATCCCAGCTCCATCGACAAAAATGTAATCATCTTTGACTGGCAAGCTCCTTATGTCGGTACACACTACTGATAATTATTGTACTAATGCTTTCAACCATTTCTTGCTGTTACGCATTTAGGTCCAAGTTGCAGATGATCTCCACAATTAGTCCCTTTCGCTATCCAAGTCTGGTAGCCAGATGGGAGTATTCCTTTGACGAAAGTGTTAATTTGAGCGACCAGGTACATGAGACAAGATGAAACTTTGGTTTCTCATTGCATATATCGTGACAAAGCTTTAGAAGCATAGGCGAAAGGCGGAAGTGAAAAAAACGGCGTTTCACTTTATTTGGTACATTTCTTCTTCCTTTGGTGACAGGTGACACTAGGCTTCCAAACAGCCGTCGCATGGAGTGCGGAATTGGGTCGGGGCTATCTCAACCGGAACTGCAGGAATCATGCCCCGTAAAAAGCCGGGGAATTCTGGAGCTGGACTCTTATTAGCCACACATTTACATTAATTCCCGTTTGGGAACGATTTCCAATTCTTTCAATAATTTTTCAAACTCGCGTCCGCCAGCGAGGCCTTGGTTCAAACATGAAGTGGTAAACCCACCTCAATTTCCCAATAAAGTGGGTTCTATTTCTGAAAAGCTTTGAGTTAGACTTTCCTCATTTGCCTCATTACTGTTATTTATCTACTCTCTCTTTTATAATATATTATAAAAGCCACTATGTGGCCACTGAATGTTTATCTCAATGAGTGAATTAAAGTCATTTAGTGAGTAAATTTAATAATGCACCTAGCCGTGTGATTTTCTCTTTGCGGTCCGTTGATTATTTTCCTTCAGTTCAGGTCGACTCAGTTCCTTTTTGGGTTCTGGTGTTCATACGGTAAAATCCAATTGATCTGTGGCAAATAATTCTTCCTTAATCATTGTTAACTGAAATCATTAACACTTTTACAAAATAGTATTAACTTGTCGATCAGAAGCTGATAAAGAAACATTTTAGAAAACGTTATCAGTTGGTGTTAAAACGAATGCATTCAAACACACACACACACACACACACACAACCCTCAAAATTTATCTTATGAACGGCATGCCTGTTCACAATCAAGCAATTAATGCTACTTTTTCTGAGCTATTTGAAGTTTGCAACCATATCTGGTCATAAATTCAGACACAATTCACGTTGGCTTCCGTAATAGGTACGATGGTGCAACCTAACACTTCGAATGACCCACCCCCAGGAACAAAACAACATCAGTATCGCCTTACCTTCCCTTTCCCACTTTTGTCTTGTCCTGTCCTGTCCTACACTTCCTTGGTTTGTCTTGTTCAACTCAGTCTGGTTTCATTCTGACTAGGCTGATGTCGTCCTATCCACAGATCAGCTTCTTCGTCCATATTCTGTCGTTATACCCTAAGGAATTCTCTTATTTACTCCCTGTATCACATACACACAAGCACACACCTGTCAGCACGTCTCAATTGGGATATGAGCCCATTTGCGTCCATTGTAGGTGTTCTTCCACGATAGGTTGTTACCAGGTGATTCGAATTAATCTATCTATCCATCAGGAACGTCTGTGTTCAATAGTGTTTGCCTGTCCAAATGCGACCATCCTAAATTTCCTCTGGAAGGTTTGAAGGTGAAAGAGGGTGAAAAACAAGTCAGTTTAAGCTCTACACTACACTGCTCAATTCGCCTACTGCTGGTAACGGTCAACCGACGGCCAAATGTGTTGCAGAGTCCATAAGAAGACCAATTCAGTAACTTTCGCACACGCGCATTCGCAGGTTTGGTGTGCTAGTCCATGAATGCATATTTATGCTTCTCTGTGTGTTTGCACCCACGCACACAAACGTCTTACGTTGGTAGAATCAAGAACGCACTTCGGGAACATCTAGGATATAAAACAGGACATTGTGTAGAGGAGAATTCAGTCTCCAGTCTGTCCAGTGCCGACTAATTTAAGATGACTCCCGGGTTTTGAACAACGTCAGATCAACCAATGGTCGAATGTGCTGTAAATTTAGGTTACTTAATTGGTGTTAACAGCAGATAATTTAATTTGTTTGTCAGGCTACGCATCAAAGGATATCATCAGTGGAAAGGCGATTGAATTACTACTGAAGGTAAGTTTCATACACCACATCAGGAATCACCATTCGTGCGCACTGACTAAATCCACACTACGGATTAAATCAGAGGTTCATGCATGAGCAGTATACCACCGTCAGGCTACCCAGAATGACTATCAAATAGTTCCGACATCACTTTCTCCAAACAATAAAACAATGATAGGTGTAACTGCATTGCAATGTACAGTATTGTATAGAATTCGCGTGCAAAATGACAGTCGCATTTCAATCAGAAATCGTGGAGAAAACAAGAAAAAGGTCAAACTCATCACCTTGTCGGATGAAACATTGGAACGATTTGTCAAGATGCATATTAAATATGACACAGTGCAAATGCAGTTGCTATTGAACCTAGGACGGATGGAAGAAAAAGTGCACAGGATTGGTGGGATCTGGAAAAGAATTTTGTGAGCAAATTTCTCACATGCCGACACAGATGGAAAGACAAATCAATTAGTGGTACGAAAGACACACGGCTAATAATTGATAGTCCCCGGCGAAGAATTTTAAGGTCTTTCTAAGTGAACCTGGAACAATAACAAGAGGACAGAAAAGAAAGATTGGGAAATACATCGATATACGAAACGGTAAATGGCGCTTGGTTTCACCTAGCAGTGCCGAAGCTTCCTGATTTGAAATGAAAACCGTCGGAGAGTTTTTACACAGGTACGAATGTGAGAAGTCCACTTCAGATTTTCATCAACAGTAACTCCTAGATATTTCACAGAATCGATCCGGGTAAGTGTTTTTGAATTGATGAGAGAGGGTTCGTATGGGTAGGCCGACCGAGAGAGAGAGAGAGAGAGAGAGAGAACGAACAGACATATCAATACCTAGATGTTTGAAATGGATACACTCATCGAGAAACTGAACACGAGCATTAGCCAGAGCCAATTTCGTACAGAGCTTAACATAACTGTCAAGCTCAAGTAGCACGAACAAAGACCCCGTCATATCTAGATGTGATGTGATTTAAACCAACTCGTGTAGAGAAATTGTAAACAGAAGATAGGTTGTTGGAAAGGCTCTGAAAATCATCGTTGTTCGAAACGGATTGAGAGAGGGCAACATCGTCAGCATGCCTAAACAGATGACAGGGGTAGTTAGTTGATAAGTCGCTGATGTAGGTGGAGAAGAGGTACGGTGGAAAAACGACACCCTGGAGCACTCCTGAGTTGGTAATCAACGGTTTTGAAATTTTGCCGTCCATTTGTGTGCACTAGGTTCGGTTAGTAAAGTAATCAGACAGCCAAGCCAATAAATGCCTGAGACAACCAAATGTTTCCAGTTTGTGAAGTAGACGAGACCGTGGGGCCGAATCAAATGCCGACGAATTGTCTACAAATGCGCAATGCACGGATTTCATCGATGCGTTTAGGGNGTCTTGTATGCGGATGACATACGTGTGAACATAGGTCGGTGATTGAAGTGTGAGGGACAGATCCGACATTTTCGCAAGCAGAGAGGAGATGTTGGTACTCAGCAATGCCGGAATGGACATCTTGGCTTGAAGGGTGCATTTAAGAACTGCCTGCTAGCCAACACGACTGCCTCTTTTAGGTGAACAAGAAGGTCTTTGGAATTCGTTTATTTTTATGAGCTGCCTGTTAGTCACCACGAATGTTTCTTCTTGATGGATAAGATCTTTGAGGTGAAACAGCGTGATCCAAATGCAATATGAGATCCAATAATTTTTTAACATCAGTAGTTCTGGCCGACGGAAATCATAATGGAACCAAAAACCCCGCAGCAGAACAACTAAATTATAATGACTCAATTGTCGCATAGCCAGTTAAAGGGCACGCGAACCATTTTGTTTACTTCCTTCTCTATGCTCTTACAGATTGATACTTCGACCGATTCACCTTAAAAATGATGGATAACGAGATTAATGTGGACGTTTATATTACTCGCCTAATGCACAAGTTTTTTCGTACGAACCGTTGACCACGTTATTTAAGATATGGGGTGCAACAAGCCTTGGCCTCGGCTCGTAGCCACTGACTATCGTTGAGTGGTCTCGGGCAAGTTTTACTCGTCCTACTCTGGAGCGGAATAGACAGACAGGCATATGACGCGTGAATTAAGCAACTCAGTAAAGCGACTTGTTAAAATGCTGTAAACTTTTTCAGTAGCTGTCATTTTAGTGGAGGAAGGTCTATTTATTCTAGCCAAGGGCAAGGCTCCCATAATAAAAGCAGACCAATAGACGACGAGAAAATCTGCACCAAGAATGGGCAGTCACAATTCAGCAACTTTCAGCGATACATAATCCTATGGAGTCCGGTTTGATAGTGAACTGAGTAGTAACGAATTTCCATTTACCACCACTGGCCAGTGGCAGTGGTTGAATGCGAAACGGTGGATCCAGTCGACTACTACAGGCCCTTCAAGTCAGCTGTCATTTAGAAATCATGTGGAGGTGATCGCTCAAGTGGATGGGCAAGCCTAGTACACGAATCAGGGTAAACTTAAGCAAATTCACTGAAACAAGTTCATGACGAACCAAAACCTGTAGATGGATTGGAGATGCTTGCAAATAGCCTACAGGAAAGAAGCAAGAAATGATATGGAAGGGGAATTCAGATCACCAATAAATGCCTTCAAGGCTGCGTCAAATATCTTTCACGGAAACAAATTGCTTCATGATTATCTAAATTTACCTATTCTACCAAACAGATTTTCGCTAACCGCCAGTTTTTACAGTCACCGAGTGAACTTCGGCTTTGCAGTGTATGGTAAAACGACCAGGTAAACTATGTAGGGGGGAAAGCAGGGCAATTCATCTCATCACATTCTCCAGCTTCCAACGGCGTTGCCGGTCGTCAGACATATAGGTCCGGTAATGAAATACCTTTAACTTACAGGAATCTGTTAGAAGGTGTAATGCAATGCAATCTCCCATGCATGTATCCACCTTTCATTTGTTGTAGGCGTCAATCGACTCGTTGAGAATGTTGTATTCTAACCGAAAGATTGGGTTGAGATAAAATTCCGTAATTTCATGGTGAAAAGATCTCAACCTATGAGAATTCAATTAGTTGGTAGTGTGAACGTTTGTCCTACATACAATCAAAATTTAATGGTGTCTGTTACATTTGATAACTTTTCAATTGTATCTTTTTACCCGGGTAGTGATGCAATTGATACCTTTTGAAAAAAATGTTCACAGCGTTCCAATTCATGTTGACTCTCGTTAGACCACGGACTGTGAACTCTTTGCAATCCAGGTAAGGGGCCTAGCCTCAATTAAATTGCTGCGCATTGTCTATCGCCAATCTATCTTAGGCTATTCACTGAAGCATCCATCGAAAAGACAAAAGTGTTTCAATTCCTATCTACTCCAGACGGCAAATATAATCGATTCTGTGCGACCCACCCAGTCATGCCTTGTAAAAAATAACTGCACTGTGCTTATTTTAGGCCATCTGTGTCATCCGAATTTTAGACATCGTAACTCAAATCGTTCTGACACAGTCACTTCCCCTCCTCTGTAGCCCCGGGATCCACCAGTCCCTCTTCCTACACAAGCACCTACACATATCTGTTCCTGCAAATTCAGGCGAGCACTCGATTACATTTTTGGATAAGCTGTTCACACGCAGACGCATACAGAGGCACAGACGCGTACACGCGTATAAACTCACGGTCGCCGCTCAAAATTGACCTCGACAGGTGGATTTTGTCAGTTTCGATTGAGGGTTGCAGTATGAAGAAAAGCAGCAAGTAACAGTACCTCAACCTCGTGCTGATGGTGGCGTGGAAATGGCGGACGAGACAAAAGCTGGAAAAACCAAACGAAAGTTGTTGATAACCCGTTGAGATGATATGACTCCCGTAGGAGGGAATAAGGAAGGGTGGGAGTGGGCGCACGAAACAGGCACATCTATGAACTGATGTGTCGTCATAAATCACGATATGTGACAGTCGGGTTGGTGGCATGACTGTAGGAAAGTCATCAGCACGATCTTTACGAATGTTGACACTCCCGTCTGTGATTGTGCGTCTTGAGCAGTCGCGCGTGTGCTTGCTTGCATGGATGTGCGTGTGTGGCCGGAAGGTGAACGAATGATCAGACATGGGTGAAATGGGACATGGCAAGTGAGCAGAAAATCGTCAACAAGTGTTCTCAAGGGTGCAGTCAAGCGATAATGCCAACCGGTTCCAGGTTAAACACAATCGTGAAATTTCGAGCCGTCTGTTGATGTTGATAATGGCCATCGCTTGACACGGTCGCCAGCCCTGCGAACGCGGCATGTTGGTGAAGGTAAGTGAATGAGCACACACGCACACAGACACAAACATGGGGTAGGGAGGACCAACGTAGTGAATGTGTGCAATGGGATTGATTGTAAGACATTAATAGTAATTAAGGTAAGAAATCAGTGGGGGAATTTATTATAGTTCCAAGTGTTTGGCCACTGCGAGCATGGACTAAGTTGTTCGTCCCAAGTTAAATGCTCATATGGAATAAAGAGCATCTAAATCCCTTTGAGAAGGCTCCGGATTGTTGCAGTAACTCGTGTTAGATAACGTATTAAAAGTAATAATAGACGCTTCTCAAATGACTGACTTCAGTTTACTCAAACTCGCGGAGATAGACACTAGTCAAAAAATCAACTTAATTCACTAATTCTCCCATATCCCCTCAGTGTTGTTGATTGTTCGCTTGTCTGTTGAACACCTTGTATACAACGACAATGCGACTCTTTATGTAAATTATAGCTGACAGGAAAAACCAAAAGGATAGAGGCTGCTATCTTGAGCGACATTTGCTTTAGACTGGACAGTGCATGAAACTCAAAGAAAAATTTCCAAACACATGAAGAATCCACATCGGAGTTCGGTCGATTAGCTCATTGTTTCAGACAAAATTACTACTCGAACGCTACTAATCACAGATAATTTCTGGTGAAAGAAATATTTCACTGTATGTGTGCACCGATGCGTGAGCGTCCGATGCACGAGTTTACTACCAGTCGCACTTGGGCAACCAGCATCACGGAAATCCACTATGCACCTGAGGGACCAAATGGAGCGTTGAAACTCAATCAGTCTGTACAATAAATTTCCGTTGATTCTTTTAAAAACCATGCGGAGTTCCAAAGTGTTCAATCCACCTTTCGTCGATCATTGCGCCCGCTTTATACTGCGGCTACTCAAACCAGGCGCACACAGCTCAGCCTAGCTGACTGGCCTGGTCAAGTGGAAATTGGGATCACTTCGTGGATGTTCTAAACCAGTCCAGTTTTTCATATTCGACTGGATTTGTTCCGTTTTCGTATAACGAAATGACTGTGATAGCCATGTGTTTGATTGCCAAACCCGACTAGGTGCGACTAGAGCAAATCCAACGGTTGTGCGTGATTATGTCGCGTATGAACGACTTAGAATTTTCGTTCTTCGTCGCTCGTTAACCGTTCCGATAATCTTGGGAATTAAAAAATAAGGGATGATGGAATGCATATGCAATAAAATATGGATAGACAGATAAGGAAGCTTGCTTAGTATTTTCATTTAGTGGATAAGTTTCGGTTAAAATCACGTTAGTTGCCTTGGTCTCATCTCCAGGTTGTTGGTTTTGATGAGGTTCTAATCGTTAACCCCGACATTTAGCTTGCACTATTAGATACATCAACGGAAACGTTTGCTAAGTAAAGACCTACGTATTCGATCAGAACTTTCCGATAGCTATCTTCTGTCTCATTGCGATTAAATTAATGGGGCTAAGGAGTATGGTGCACATAAAGTTACTTTTTTAATGAAATATTCTGTCAAGGATAGAGTTTAAAACATTGGAACTATTAGTGCCACCTTCACCGGGACAGATTTGCACCAAACTTCGAATTGCACAGAAGACATCTCGTGGTCAACCGTGAGAAGAATCTGAGTGGGAATTCACTATTGCCGATGCAAATTACGATTTTCATAATGAAAAGTAGAACGCAGTACCTCATTCTTGATTGCACGTTAATTGGCTGGCTCAGTTTTACTCTGTGTTCAACAAAGTAATTCCACATACTGAAGGGTAAAATGATTGGAAAACCGAAAGTAAATTTTAAAGCTTTCCTAAATTCCGACTTTCATAAAAGGTCAATTTTCTCAGTTTACCTACTTATATATTCTAAAATATCAATATCCATTTTGGCGCGACTGTTGGGTGATTATCAAAGCCAACAGTCCTATGTGCATTAGTAGAAAAAATGCCATGAAATGCACGATGTATTGCGTTAAAAGAGAACGAGATAAAACTGAACGGTTTCAATTAGTTCCTACCAAGTCTCGATAGGTGCAACTAGGATAAACCGAATTCCCTTATCTAGGCAGCACCGAACGAGTTTCCGTTTAATACGAGATCGGCAGAGGGGCATCACGAATATTTCAGAGAATATAAGAAGCTATAATCCATTGGTGAAAAAGTTTCTTCGGAACTGGCCTCCGGCAACAGTGATTCTGTAAACTAACTTGTGTTCACCGGAGAGGTCCGCGGGTCGACCGAATTATCAACGGACTGGGGTCGAACACTAACAAACCATTCCTAGTCCTGTGCATCCAAGAGACGGCATCGACCGCGGTTGTACTTGCTGGACTAATCTCAATTTCCAGTCAACTGCCGATCGAACAAACAGTCTAGGTAGGAGCGAGTTACTTCATTACGTTCCATCGTGATTTGTTCAAAGTGAACTAAATAAAGCGCCATAACAGAAAAGTCCCTTTATAAACCGCCAATGAATCATTGTCATTTCAAAACACCGAAAGAGACGATATCGAGTTTGGCGATGGAATTGGTGACAGCTAGTAGAGTCCACGAATTAGACATGGGAAATCGTTACCCGTATTGTTCCCTGTCCCCAACCCGAATCAGAAATTCGAGGCCGACGGGACTGATAAATCATCGCTTCCGGTCGTAGAGGAAAAGAGAGATAATTACACCTGTATCATGTGCATCGTGTATTTACTCCTGCACACATTTTGTGCTCAATCTCCACCCTCGGATTTATGTACAGGCGCATGAATGACGATGAATGACCATACATACGGCATACTACCCATTCCTGTTTATCCGTCATCCCATTTAGCTCTCTCTGTCTCTCTCTCTCTCTCTCTCACTCTCTTTTGCTTGCTCCTTGTGCCTTCATTTCGCGTGAGTTGACTCAGACTATGAGTCGTAACTTTTAAGTTTACTTCAATAGGTATATCAACAGTGCCACACAGAATGATGCCACCTGGGTCAAGGGTATATATGCACTTAAATGACATATGTGCACGGTGCACACGCACCTACACACAAACACACAATGCATGCATTCCTTGACCAACTATAACCATTCCATGTACCATTCGTTTTTTGCTCTCTTCTCAATATATTATTAATCGGACAATAATTTGATTGCACTCATCTAAGCCGTAATTTGATGTGGCCATCTTCACAGGTGATTTGAATATCTGGTGATTACCAGAAAATTTCCATTGTGGATTTCATTGAATTACACTGTAGTTGGTTGCATGGTAATTAGACAATCCAACAAATAACTTTCGTTGAAATTCTGAGCATTTCAGGTGAAACGCAGTGGAAGCAACACTGGTACTACCAAATGGCGGCATGCACAAATGTATATTGCTCACTTCTACTTATATACACCCAATTCATGCCTTTTGTTGGGGTATTGAAAAAAAAACGAGTCAGATCACAACAGAGAATAGCATACTGTTTCCGTCTTCACCTAGCTGATCGCTCAGTATTTTAGCCGAGCAAATCACATGACTTTGTCAATTAGCAGTTAACTACGTGATTATGGAAACAAGAAAACGGAGAGACCTACAACAATGATAATCCTTGCATAGATTTATCTGATTCTGAGAGCAAGCAAGGCATAACGTGTACGTCTCTTGCACACGATCTCATTCTGAGCAGGACATCTGCACTGATGATTTGACTGACCGAGTTTGGTGGTTTTGTCAGCTCTTCACTATGTGTTGGCCTCGAGGCATTGGGTGAACTCAAGAAATCATTTCCTCTAACGTTCTTGTCTGTGCCACCAACTCCCTCCCCCGCCTGTTCAAACCAGAGGAATAACTAACCCTATTATCTGCCTGTGTCTATCTGTGTGTGTGTGTGTGTGTGTGTGTGCGTGCAAGTCTTGATCGTTCCCGCAAAATCAGACACTTGACCATCTGCAATCAGCTAAGCGAGGCGCAGAAGACATGCGGCACGTGTGCTCGTCTCAAGCCTCATTAGTTCGCTGTCCGGGATCACTTTGCGCACAAACCGNATTGCACAGAAGACATCTCGTGGTCAACCGTGAGAAGAATCTGAGTGGGAATTCACTATTGCCGATGCAAATTACGATTTTCATAATGAAAAGTAGAACGCAGTACCTCATTCTTGATTGCACGTTAATTGGCTGGCTCAGTTTTACTCTGTGTTCAACAAAGTAATTCCACATACTGAAGGGTAAAATGATTGGAAAACCGAAAGTAAATTTTAAAGCTTTCCTAAATTCCGACTTTCATAAAAGGTCAATTTTCTCAGTTTACCTACTTATATATTCTAAAATATCAATATCCATTTTGGCGCGACTGTTGGGTGATTATCAAAGCCAACAGTCCTATGTGCATTAGTAGAAAAAATGCCATGAAATGCACGATGTATTGCGTTAAAAGAGAACGAGATAAAACTGAACGGTTTCAATTAGTTCCTACCAAGTCTCGATAGGTGCAACTAGGATAAACCGAATTCCCTTATCTAGGCAGCACCGAACGAGTTTCCGTTTAATACGAGATCGGCAGAGGGGCATCACGAATATTTCAGAGAATATAAGAAGCTATAATCCATTGGTGAAAAAGTTTCTTCGGAACTGGCCTCCGGCAACAGTGATTCTGTAAACTAACTTGTGTTCACCGGAGAGGTCCGCGGGTCGACCGAATTATCAACGGACTGGGGTCGAACACTAACAAACCATTCCTAGTCCTGTGCATCCAAGAGACGGCATCGACCGCGGTTGTACTTGCTGGACTAATCTCAATTTCCAGTCAACTGCCGATCGAACAAACAGTCTAGGTAGGAGCGAGTTACTTCATTACGTTCCATCGTGATTTGTTCAAAGTGAACTAAATAAAGCGCCATAACAGAAAAGTCCCTTTATAAACCGCCAATGAATCATTGTCATTTCAAAACACCGAAAGAGACGATATCGAGTTTGGCGATGGAATTGGTGACAGCTAGTAGAGTCCACGAATTAGACATGGGAAATCGTTACCCGTATTGTTCCCTGTCCCCAACCCGAATCAGAAATTCGAGGCCGACGGGACTGATAAATCATCGCTTCCGGTCGTAGAGGAAAAGAGAGATAATTACACCTGTATCATGTGCATCGTGTATTTACTCCTGCACACATTTTGTGCTCAATCTCCACCCTCGGATTTATGTACAGGCGCATGAATGACGATGAATGACCATACATACGGCATACTACCCATTCCTGTTTATCCGTCATCCCATTTAGCTCTCTCTGTCTCTCTCTCTCTCTCTCTCACTCTCTTTTGCTTGCTCCTTGTGCCTTCATTTCGCGTGAGTTGACTCAGACTATGAGTCGTAACTTTTAAGTTTACTTCAATAGGTATATCAACAGTGCCACACAGAATGATGCCACCTGGGTCAAGGGTATATATGCACTTAAATGACATATGTGCACGGTGCACACGCACCTACACACAAACACACAATGCATGCATTCCTTGACCAACTATAACCATTCCATGTACCATTCGTTTTTTGCTCTCTTCTCAATATATTATTAATCGGACAATAATTTGATTGCACTCATCTAAGCCGTAATTTGATGTGGCCATCTTCACA
The DNA here is from genome assembly GCA_008360955.1 of Fasciolopsis buskii. Lineage (NCBI taxonomy): Eukaryota > Metazoa > Platyhelminthes > Trematoda > Plagiorchiida > Fasciolidae > Fasciolopsis > Fasciolopsis buskii. Next base: position 249,530 of record LUCM01001340.1, read on the forward strand.
GGTGATTTGAATATCTGGTGATTACCAGAAAATTTCCATTGTGGATTTCATTGAATTACACTGTAGTTGGTTGCATGGTAATTAGACAATCCAACAAATAACTTTCGTTGAAATTCTGAGCATTTCAGGTGAAACGCAGTGGAAGCAACACTGGTACTACCAAATGGCGGCATGCACAAATGTATATTGCTCACTTCTACTTATATACACCCAATTCATGCCTTTTGTTGGGGTATTGAAAAAAAAACGAGTCAGATCACAACAGAGAATAGCATACTGTTTCCGTCTTCACCTAGCTGATCGCTCAGTATTTTAGCCGAGCAAATCACATGACTTTGTCAATTAGCAGTTAACTACGTGATTATGGAAACAAGAAAACGGAGAGACCTACAACAATGATAATCCTTGCATAGATTTATCTGATTCTGAGAGCAAGCAAGGCATAACGTGTACGTCTCTTGCACACGATCTCATTCTGAGCAGGACATCTGCACTGATGATTTGACTGACCGAGTTTGGTGGTTTTGTCAGCTCTTCACTATGTGTTGGCCTCGAGGCATTGGGTGAACTCAAGAAATCATTTCCTCTAACGTTCTTGTCTGTGCCACCAACTCCCTCCCCCGCCTGTTCAAACCAGAGGAATAACTAACCCTATTATCTGCCTGTGTCTATCTGTGTGTGTGTGTGTGTGTGTGTGTGCGTGCAAGTCTTGATCGTTCCCGCAAAATCAGACACTTGACCATCTGCAATCAGCTAAGCGAGGCGCAGAAGACATGCGGCACGTGTGCTCGTCTCAAGCCTCATTAGTTCGCTGTCCGGGATCACTTTGCGCACAAACCGTACGTGGGGACTGAGCTCCAGCGAGAGCTGAGATAGGCTCACCCCGATTAAAGCAGCTCAAATCACCTTGCCACTAAGTCACGAATATCTCATAGCCCCCTCCATAATTTCACCGAGAGATTGGGGATCTCAGCTGTCACAGTTCAGCGTACGCCAGCCTCAGCCATCAGACAACCCCGTCGCCCCTCAGCCACGGTGGAATTAGCCACTTAGGTGACGGTAGTGACAAATGAAGGTGACTTGATAGGTGGCGCGTGTGCTACCTTTGCCTGTGGTCAAATAGGAAGAAAAGGTTAGGGGCGAAAAACAAAGAAACAGAGGGGGTGGAAAATATTCTGCTGAACTGGCCACTGGTGCAAAGTAGGTAAAGTGAACGATTACGTAGCGCATAAAATCAAGAACAAATGGTACGTAATTCGTCCTGCAAACACGTATACCACAGTGCACAGCTGCAAATAGGAATAGTTAATCCCTTTCCGTCTACCAAATGAGGGCGGGTAAGCCATTCGACGATGGGATTGTTCCCAAAGGAGACGAGTAAACCAAGTGGTACGCAAGTACTGAACCAGATGTTTGGCTTGATCAAAACTTGTTCATGGTGTTAAGTCATCCCAGAGGCCAACAAACTGAAAATCGAATTTACCCATTGATTCCTGGTTACCTTGGTCCGTGTTCATCGGAAACAGAATATGTAAGCGAAATGAACTCGTGTTCAAGTTACGAACTGCTGCTCAGTTGTCAACAAGACGGTGCAAGGGATGCAAAAATGAAAGCAAATTTAAACCATATGTTGGTTTCATATTTGCATAGGAGAATGAACAAGTGATTATTGCAAAAAAGAGGTCAAAACTGATTTGTGTTCAAAACCGGCATGATATAGCCTTAACTGCGTAGATGGTACATGCAACTCTGCAGACCACCGGACTTCGTCCCGAAAATTTTCCTCGCATTCGAGTTCACCAATGGTACACATCCATCGTCACATCCATGGTTTGAATCCGCGTCCTTTCGCATGGATTCACGTGTCGTCTCAAGAACAGTAAACAGTCTTGTAAGAATGCGTTGTAAACGATGAGTGATATTAGTAAATTGGTCACAGGATTTCAAAATCTGAGGTACCGATGACGTTTCACTGTGTTCAACCGCGACTGCTCTTTTGAAGCAACCAGAGGGAATCAAGTATCTTGGAAAAATCAGTGTTAATGTTCTGGTCTGGTTTGATACTTAACCGATTGAATCAGTTAGTCGAGTTAACTGGCATGACAGGTCACCTCATGACACCATCGTAAAAGGTCAACTGCTTCAAACCCCATTTTTTCTCATTGAGTATGGGTGAAACGTGAACGCAATGACCGCCATCTGCCGTCCGCACACACCGCAACCATACTGACTAGTCTATTCTTTCGGCAACTGCAGCAATATTAGCAGGGAGATCTCCTGCTAACATGAAGCGAACACTTGGTTTAATTAAACCTTTCATCTTCTTTAATGAGCGACAAGATTGAAGGCCATGAAACGTTTAGGCCACTTATCATGACAACCAATTAAGCCTTTCGAATAGGGTTAACTGAAGTGCAATACCATGAGAATTGCTATGGGATTTCATTGGTCCCATTTGCAGCGAAAAGTGTATGTAGAATATACCAAGGAAAATTTGGCCACTGGCACCCAGATCTCTCACGCCACCTCTACTTTGCGAATCGTGATTTATTCTTCCATAAAGATGAATAAGGAAATTTTTATGACCTAAAATGTTATCGATGAGTTTTCCTGTTTTGGGTTGATAATTTTCAACTGTTTCCGACCAATGGTTTGTTTCTGTGCCTTTTATTACCTAATGTGCAGAGATTTAGCAATTTAAGAAAACACAAGTTGGCGAACAAGCTCGTTTTCGGTGATTCGTACTCATGCCATTACATCACTATATATATCTTGACAAAATATTTTCACTATAGGAAGGGTTGGATTAGTCGGATACAAATATGGGTGGGGAAGGGATTTGTGGTGTTACACAAGAATGTGTTGTGTTAATTGTTTTGTTGTCTAGGGTTTGCATTGGGACGAGGGGTGGGCCATGGGAGTTGAAGCGCAACCTTATTGGTGTATTAATTTTTTCACGAATGCCCGGCGCTGCATAATTTAACGCGACTGTTACTCATCACACTTAATTTGTAATCGAAACGAGCAGACGTAAATTGGCCTTAGCATGTAAGGCTCCTCTTCCTGTTAACGAAATTCCCAAATTAGTCTTTCCGAACCGCTCCCCGTATTGTTTTACCATGATTCGAACCCAACAGCTGTTTGTGAATGGACTATGGAAAAGCTGAATAGATTCGACTCCAGTACAAAAATAAACTTTGTTATCGCACACTAAAAGAAGAATATGCACAGAAGATACTCTTGAAGCTGAACTGCAGACGGTCAGAAGAGTATTCACTAAAAATGGTTTCCCAATTAGATTAATCGACAGGATGTTGGAGACAGAACAGGAAGTTCCTAGGAGGGCAACGGTGGAGAGAAAGCCAGTATACATATCTCTGCCATTCAAAGATGACACGCTAGCAGAGATAGCACGACGAAGACTGGCTAGCGCTATCAATAAGACATCCTACGCAGCCAAGCTTCGTATCCTGTTCAAATCCCGCCCCGTAGTGTCATTATGGTTGAAAGACAAAGTCCCTGATTCTGCAGCCTCATTTTGTATCTATTCGTTCACATGTTCCTGTGGGACAATGTTCATCGGCCGCACGACCAGGCGCTTGTCTGAACGCATCCGTGAGCACCACCCGGTATGGTTAGGCACTGGAACAATTAAGTCACTTAATAGCGCAGCGGTTTCACATCTAGCACAGACTAACTACACCGTGGATGTGACGCAAGCTTTCCGGACCCTGTATAAGGTCAGAGGTCCAATCCAGGTTGGCAAAGTGTCGCCTCTCGAGCACTGCGGAAGCTGTCGCAATCCGTCTTCACAATCCTCCACTTTGTTCTCAAAACAATTTGCGGTTGCGCTTCAACTCCCATGGCCCACCCCTCGTCCCAATGCAAACCCTAGACAACAAAACAATTAACACAACACATTCTTGTGTAACACCACAAATCCCTTCCCCACCCATATTTGTATCCGACTAATCCAACCCTTCCTATAGTGAAAATATTTTGTCAAGATATATATAGTGATGTAATGGCATGAGTACGAATCACCGAAAACGAGCTTGTTCGCCAACTTGTGTTTTTTCATTGTGCTGAGTGGTAATTTTCAAGGAATATGGCAATTTCTCGCACTGTTGAAATGTCATAGGATAAGTATCCGAAGACAACCGACAGTTCGCTTTCGCAGCTTTTGGACGTGAACATCCGGAATTCGAATTCCATCAAAGCCATCAGTTATGTACGGCAAACCCACAATTGGGATTTGTGCTACCCGAAATGTTATACAACCGTTGCATAATAAACGGAAAACAGTATTAATAGTTTTTGCTACGTACAGTGCTTGTATTTTGGCCTTCATTAGGAGACTGAAATTCTCGGTCCGCTGTTTGTGAAACGCAATCAGGAAGTTTGCCTTCTTTTAAATGTGCCGAACCAACTTATCTGTACAATTTGCAAAGTACATTCATTTTTTTCACTTCAGACCATGTGCATCGTTGGATGGGATTTTACTCGTAGTATTCTATCGGTCGATCTAGCGTGACCCCAGTTACAACAACCAAAGCATTCAGCTGCGTTGGTTATCCTTTAAATGCAGCGGTGTGACGGGATGAATGCGCGATAATGACTGAATGATGGGGTCAACGTGACCTTGAACACCTCAAAGACACTATTACTACAATTTGTGTCGCGCCCTGGGCCTCACCGCAACATATACGATTTTCACTTCCGGTTACATAACATCCGCTTATCGTTGTATTTGTCTGAGCAAATCTAGCCATGTTGATATGTTAGGTAATCTGTGTGAACTTGGTATCTACACCATTCCATGCACGAACAATTGCGGACGGGACCTCGGTTCTTCAAAACCACTCGATCAGAGTCAGTCGCTCGCAAAGTCCCTCACAGGGAAGTCTACCTAACACAAAGGTGACAACTAAGCAACGAAACCGGAGGTATCTTAGTACCAACTTAATAGTAATGAATAGTCTAGGTGAGGTTACTTGTCCACTGTTGGCTACATGGTGAATATACGTATATAAACCCTGTGTTGGTCTGACCTTGCCGTGACCGTCCTAAACAAAAATTATGCATACTAGTGTGTATGTGTGTGTGTGTGCATGTGTGTGTATGTGTGTGCATATATGATCCAAGCCGACTTCAATCGCACTGGTTTCCGTTGTGATTAATGCACACAGCATAGGCTGGAGGACAGATGGGCACACATGCAAATCAGCGAGGTACCAAACTTCCGTTATTAAAAATCTGCATTCGGTGTATGATCAGCTTCACTAAGTTGATTTTCGGAGAGAATGTGTCCGTGAAAGTTCAGGTGATAGGTCCAAACCTTACGAAGTGGTCATTCCCGCCCACCAAATATCCACTATATTGCTGTAAAGTTCACTATAAGACAGACACTACCTGATAACATGAATTGATTTACTGTTAGTTACCCCTAGTCAACACCAATTTACTGATTATTAGGTTTCGATAGTGATAAACTGTATGTAAAGTTTTTTGGAATGGTATAAAATCAGCCCAACGGTAGATCATCGAGATAAAATAATTGGTGATAACTGTCCGTCCAATTAGAATCTGTCCAGTACTGCAGTCTTTTATGACCGAGTTAGGCGCTAACTTAATTGTTCCGCAGTTCACGAGCCGCTTTTGAACCGATTAGCTGCATGCAGTTGGTGTCACCTTACGCAGGTGCTGTTAAATATTACAGCCGATTCCTCGCATGAATGGTTTCCTAATCCATGCTAAATTCAGTTACCTCAACTTGTGATTGCATGACATGAATGTGATTGGTTGGATCTGAGAGGTAGAGTATACGTGAATCAATCAAACGATCGGCTGGGTTAGTGATTAGTTGAATGAATGAGTAGTTGGACGGTCTGATTTCATCCCATTCTGGTTTAATGTCAAATTTCCACGTGAAGACCATAAAATGATCTAGTGTCAGGTTTGCCGGGCTGTCCATATCACGGATGCTCCGACAATTAGCCGTAGATACCAGTTCTATCAAAACGGTGGTACTCTTAGCAGAAATGCATCTATGCTTGAATAGTTGTTGGATGCATCCGAAAAAAACATCTCAGATGACTGAACACTCGGGGTCATCGGACTGGATAAACTAAGCAGTCAGAACGACCATTCAACTAGCCATTTGCAAAATATATGTGAAACTTGATGATGTCAGTTTGAACTAGATTAAGAAATCGAGTTTGAACTACGTGCTTAGTGTCCCCTAGTTCCAACACACGATCTTTTAGATCACATATAAACAAACTTCGAAGTTTCTTAACTAGATCACGTTAGAAAATAGACATACATAGTTGAGCAACTACTTTTCAGAATTACTGGAAATGACCTCTTTGAGTCTGTCGTACAATCACTTACGTAGGTTTTGTTACAAGTGTAAGATTTTCTGCTGATCAGAAAGATGACACTTCGTTTGTGTGTGAATACTAATACGTGTTCATACAACTGTAAACCTTTAATGGTCAACCTAGCTGGCCTCACCCTTGTAGTGTTCAGTTGCCTAGGAAATGGGCAGTCACAAAAATGCTTCTGTGGCTGGTATTTATTTCCTCCATCCACAAGTTATAATCTTTTTTCCCCGAGAGCTTTATTTTGTGCGGTCCAACTGTCACGCACATACACATGGCGAAATGTAAATTGCACAAGCTAGGACAATCACAATGTCTAGTCGATTCGAAAATTTTGTTGTAAGCCAGATTTAAGTGAAATGCATTGATTTAAAGTCGTATTTTTCGAATACGAATGGAAGGACAAAGTCTCGCCGCTCTTTTGTCATTTGTAAACCAACGTAACGGCTGTTTCATGTGCTTTTGCTGCGGTTGAAATGGCTTGTGGATAGCACATAAGTGACACGTGTAGGTCACACGTTTTTTGTAGAGGACAGATACAATCAAGTGAGTGTTTTATATAGCACATAGTTCCCTCGGATGACTGACAACATGGACGCGTGTCTACGGATATGTGTGCAAATATTATGCGTGCAACGTGTCAAGTACACGAGGTGTGAGCATCGGAGTTTACGTTATACTGCTAAAATGGCAAATATGTTCTCCCCCCCCGCCCCGCCCCGTGTTCTGGCAGACGCACTGCTGATCAAAGTTGGACGCATATCATTGAACGGTGCACGCACAGATCAAAACCGCACGTGCAAACGCACGCACGCAGGCACGCACAAAAGCATGCATGCATGCATGAACACACACACACACGCAATGAAGCTTACTAAAACAAATAAAGGAGAAATAATACATTTACATGATATCTAAAATTTTAATATCACGAATTTTATCATCATGAATGCGCAAGGATGGCGGACTTTTGGGTTATTTTATCATAACTACGAATGGCAGTTTGCACGAGTGGCTTGCATTTTGAATCCATCCAAAAGTGTACCGATCACATAATATCGAATCTGATGTACGAAATAACATGTTCCGAATGGATTAGTAGAGTCCTCTTGCTTTAGGAATCGACAGTCGGAAAAATTGATTTCCATTCTAAACTTGTTAGATATATTTCTGATTGTGTTTTGTGGTGTTTTCAAAAGAGCCTATTTGTTGTTTTCGAACGCTTCCTTGTAACCACTCCTTCACACGAATGGGCACAGAGAGCTAGAAACGTTAGCGTTCGTCACAACGAGTTGGCTTGCTACACGTTTACATGTTCGAGCCCAAACGAAACGACCAATGCTCCTTGATTCTATTTTGGAAACAAGAAGACTGGATTATTCATGCAACAAACTGCAAACTAATAAGTGGAGCAACGTTACACTGTCCTCACAGGAACCATATTAACAATGGATCTGGATTTTAACTAGACATTTGGATAACCAATTCCGGTGACGGGCAAATTAGTTCAATGGCTGCTTGTAAAATTCTTGTCTGCTATTTCGGTTAGGCAAAGCCTTAACAGTAATGGTTAGATATTCAGCAATCAGTACATGAAGCAGATTCTTGATTTGACTTGATCTGACCACCTTTCTAAGGATTTGAACCTGGCTTGTCATTGAACTCCCGGGTGGAAATTCATCCGTCTGATTTTGCATTACGGCATAATTCGTTGAAATTAGCACGAATGCGTCAGCTCACAACGGCCAGGGCGAACTAAGTCATAAAGACAATATTAGCACAGTAAAACTGACTATCCACAAGGATGTACGAGTGCTATATTCTCTTCCGCCTCCACGACATAGGTGCTTATTTAGGAAAGGACAGAGAATTTAGTACCTAATGACGTCCGAAATTTCGATGTAATCGAGGCACTAATTATCACATCTTCTTTCGACTCTATTTGGTGTTTATTTTTCCTCTTCTTGAGGATAATCTGGATATTATTACAGCTGATTGTAATGATGTATCTACCCTACCGGTAAATGTGTTTCATTTGACTGATCTCTGCGTTTCTCCCACCAGAGAAAACTCCATTTTAGCTGGAGTTAATACCAACCACCCTGATTCCTTTTCACTGAAACTGCGTGTTCCAATTTCAGGTAGCTATCATTGTCTGTTTCTATTAGGATCCAAGATGTAATCTACGTCCGATTTCCATAAAATGCAAGTTCGCCTTCGTAACATTTCACACAATCTTGTGCCTCTTCAGATATCCGATTCACTCGTATACGCCTGTTTCTCTTTTGAACCCCTACTACTCAATGACAATGTTGAACATTTCACAGAGACGGCCAACGAAATCATTGATATCTGCTGTCCCTTAGAAAAACTATTCGCCTCAAAAGATCGTATATTTACCCAGAAACTGAAATCCTTAAGAAGATGCAAAGAGCATTTTTACAAATATCCTAATAAATCAAGCATGCGGTATATTTCCAACCTCATCAAAGCGGAAGTCCAAAGAATCGACACGACATTCGCCAGCCAGCTGTTGAGTGGAAACAACAATCGAGTCTGTTGTGTGGAAAGAAAAAGAAACATGCGAAATATTCTGCGGATGTCGACAGCACCAATCCTGCTCTCGTCCATTCTTCCACTTATATCCCCTACCATATTTGGTCAGGGTTGATTATATGAGAGTTACAAGTTTTTCTAGAGACGAGGTGCTTCATCTTCTGTGCACCACTTAAATTATCACAGGGTTGGTCCTGACACTCTGTCCTCAGATCTTTTAAGACATGGTGCTGTGGCTCTGACCGATGCACTCACTTCTCTGATTAACTCATCATTAACCTCGTCTTCTATCCCCGACTGTTGGAGACCCATCACAATTATTCCCATCCCAAAATCTAGCTATCCCACTGCTTTAGCAGGGCGCTTTCGCCCCATTGCCCTAACATCTTCTGGTCTTAAACTGACTGAGCGTGCTATACTTAAGCGCTTGCGTTCCATTGTGTATTCTCCTGAAGACCCTTTTCAGGTTGCTTATAAATCTAACAGGTCTACTTTGGACGTTGTCGCTTCCCTTACTCACCACATTTGTAAGTCCCTAAACGCATCGATGAAATCCGTGCATTGCGCATTTGTAGACAATTCGTCGGCATTTGATTCGGCCCCACGGTCTCGTCTACTTCACAAACTGGAAACATTTGGTTGTCTCAGGCTTTTATTGGCTTGGCTGTCTGATTACTTTACTAACCGAACCTAGTGCACACAAATGGACGGCAAAATTTCAAAACCGTTGATTACCAACTCAGGAGTGCTCCAGGGTGTGGTTTTTCCACCGTACCTCTTCTCCACCTACATCAGCGACTTATCAACTAGCTCCCCTGTCATCTGTTTAGGCATGCTGACGATGTTGCCCTCTCTCAATCCGTTTCGAACAACGATGATTTTCAGAGCCTTTCCAACAACCTATCTTCTGTTTACAATTTCTCTACACGAGTTGGTTTAAATCACATCACATCTAGATATGACGGGGTCTTTGTTCGTGCTACTTGAGCTTGACAGTTATGTTAAGCTCTGTACGAAATTGGCTCTGGCTAATGCTCGTGTTCAGTTTCTCGATGAGTGTATCCATTTCAAACATCTAGGTATTGATATGTCTGTTCGTTCTCTCTCTCTCTCTCTCTCTCTCTCTCGGTCGGCCTACCCATACGAACCCTCTCTCATCAATTCAAAAACACTTACCCGGATCGATTCTGTGAAATATCTAGGAGTTACTGTTGATGAAAATCTGAAGTGGACTTCTCACATTCGTACCTGTGTAAAAACTCTCCGACGGTTTTCATTTCAAATCAGGAAGCTTCGGCACTACTAGGTGAAACAAAGCACCATTTACCGTTTCGTATATCGATGTATTTCCCAATCTTTCTTTTCTGTCCTCTTGTTATTGTTCCAGGTTCACTTAGAAAGACCTTAAAATTCTTCGCCGGGACTGTCAAAATGCATATGGTCGGCTTATACGAAGTAATAACTCCAGTCAGATTTTCTCACTGTCCGCGCAGCTCAGTATTATCGGTTGTGTGCCACGTTCAATTGTCATTCCAGCAGTCTATACATCGTTTTACAATGGACTTCACAAGGGGCAGACATTTATCTAGGTGAACTCGTAAATGTTGCAAAGTTTACCGACTGCTAATAAAACCGACTGATTAAGGACGACCCGAGATAGATCAACCCTATACTCGTGACAGGCTGTGTTTAGTCAAGAAAATCTTGGATGACTTTTATTAGTTTAGCAAATTCAAGCATACCATTCCTATGACAATACCTTCAGCCACGATCAAGTAGTCCACAGGATGCGCATAGCAAAATGGATGGGACGAATTTTGATGATGCCCGTCCTCATTTTGGGGCGGATCACAAACAAATAGGAAAATACCAACGGTCAGTCGGTCCACCCGCATCGGAAGGTACGGCAACCGAACGAATCCACACGCAAGCACGAACAAACTGTTGATCAAGAATGAGTCTAAAAGTACGATTTCCTACCCAGGCACACAGACCAACCCTGACCCCGATAGAGAAGAATGATCACGAGGCCGTAATTTATCTATTATACGGAAAAAATAAGATAAAAGACTGATGTTGTGCATTCTCTACGGTCATGTGTTTTAAGAATCAACATAAATCCGTTTCGCAGAACTTCAATGTTCTAGCTAGTTATTTTATACCGGAACCCATTCCATCGCAAACGAACGGGACACTTTGTCCAGTGTTGATACATTTGTTATCTCGCCCGTCAATTATTTGATCACGAGATTTTTAAACCATCAATGTGCTCTTTATGCTGCAGCAGTACTGAAAACTGATAATAGGGTAAAAGTTTCAGCGATAAGTTGAGCCTGTATGCCTTGCATGATGAAACAGTTGTGCCAATGGCACTGGAAACTGAACACCAAGATAAATCATGCGTGGTTTGGTGATGAATTCTATGCTATCCAACTCCACAAATAAGGTGAATTAGTACCTCTACGAGTGCCTGAAATAACTACAGTGCGTTTAATTGCTCCCGAAAATACTGACACCGTCCTATACTTACGTATTTTTAAAAAATTGCCCACTATACTTTCGCTGGCCGTTCGACAATAAGCCAGTCATTCAAACCGGAGAGTGGTTTTATGAAATCCACACGGGGAAATTTTTTCAAAGGTTAGTTTAGAGGCAGACGTTGTTGCTGGATCACAGTTTCGATAACAATGTGATTCGTGTGATGGTGTGGATTCTTCGACGCAAAAATGCGAAAGAGTCGGGCACAGTCTTTAGAGTGGCGTAGAATTTGAAAGTTGGATTGTCAAGTTCACATTGCACAGGTTATCATTAAAAATTATGGAAACAGCTTCATGACTCAGAACTTGAGTGTACCTAGGACATACTGGTAATAATAACCGCTTTCCTTACTAATTAAACGATAGAGTGGTTTGTTTCAAGTAGACTCACTTAATTCTAGAGCCTTCTGAGGTTTGACCTGTTTTCGACGATGACTTTGCAATTGGTTGAAGTTAGACAGAGTGACAACTTCCGAATGACTCGGTTCACCGAAAACGAAAATTGGCGGCTTCGACTGATGAGGCCCAGACACAGAACAGGCACAGATAGGATTATCAGCAGGTGTCTGAATGGAATCCGTCCCGATTGTCATATTATCCAATTTCCCATTTTGTACAGAGCCAGGGAGAGTGGAAAGATCGGTGGTGGTTGTTGATACGGTGGACCGGATCGATGCTGAGATCAGTGGACGCATACGGGTCATGGGTTTACTGAACTAGTGAAAGACTACAGTCTCCTGGAGACATACTACTTGATATGAAAATTCCCGACTTATTTGAGCTAACCTTGGTATGAGAAAAACCATGTGCTTATTTGATTTGGTGCACCCGCAACCGACAAATCGTCGTGATTGGTTCGAGTTGTCACGGGCTAATACATAAGAAGTGAAGTGGACACGTGCCAACTGAATTCAGCCGGAATGTTTCAATGTTTTAGTTATTTGGATCAGAGCTCACGATGGGGCGGGGAGCGAGGCCCAGTGAGCACATTACCACCGTGTCTGACGTCACCTCCACCCTGCCAAGGACTCCAATTAAAAATATTGCCATCATTTTAACAACTAGAATCACGGCTAACACCAGTACTATTGATCTCATCACGACCACTCCAGCCACCACAATCAGCAATGTCAACGTCATTTCTACAATCCAAGCAAACAGATGACACCAACACGATACCAAAAGTCTGAAAGCAGAGATGGGATGAAAAAAATAATTTTTCCGATTTATTCTGTGCATATGCTTTGGTGTGTACAGCTGAGACACATGACAGTCAGTGCACGCATTAGTGCATGTCTCTGAGGCATGACCGTAGGTCAAGGATCTGAGATTGCAGCCCAACAGTAACCGGATCTGGTGCGTGACCAAAAAGGATGGAACAAGACAGGCATCACAGGCTAGTCATGCGGCTGACCTCGGTAAACCAATCACTTGATGAACTCCTATTCACCAGGCCCGTGAGTCGTGGTATACTAAAGGAAGTGATAGTGTCGAATAAACTTGTCAATATCTCAGCATCGTCCAGCTCCGGATGCGCAATTGAACAATCCCCCCATGATGCACACGATGTGACGAAGCAATAACTGAGTTACAGTTTTGTACAGGAATTTAAAAGAAACCCTTAACAATTTGCTCAAAATTAGTCCAAAAAATCAAACGCCTGGTACAGACACAAGCCATAAAAAGAGCCCTTATTAAATGAAATAAGTGGTAACCAACAGCAGGCTCATGGAGAGGGCTACTTTTTTTGTTTATACCCATGGCGCACGTGACACCAGTTTTACTGAGTACTTACGTCACTAAACCTTACGACGTGTCCACGAAGATTTGGGAACATTGAAAGGTCACATATTCCATGGCCTAATTGGATAAACAAGAACTATGTGTAATGCCAGTCGGTCACTGAGATCAACAGTCGTGAGAATGCTAGACATGATATAAGCAATCAAATGGATGCAAGTGGCGTTTCTATGGCAGTCACAACTACAACAAAAAATGTCATCTCATTTTGCCGAGTTCTCGTTCTAATGGGAGTAAAACTTTAGCCATTTTTCATAAGCACATTAGCACGTCCCTAGAGTATGGTGGACTATCTGTCCCATAATTTGCCAATGGGCATGCAACTCTGATAAGAGGGCCTATTTACATTTGATTCCAAATAATTTTGACTGAATTCTAAAATTATCCGGATGAAGACACGTTACTATGAAGCTTACTCATTACAAGCAACCGTTTTTGTTTTCTTTTTTCTTACCTGTTTGGTCCTTATAAACCTGGGTATTTGACCAATTCGAGATTGCAGAGACTCAGGCTGTTCGATGCCGACTGAATTCATTATTCATGATTTGTTTCTAGTTCTCAAAGATAGAAATCCGGGGTTGAACAATTCTTAGCCCACTCTACCTAAATAAATATGGAATATGATGGTGGCAATCCCGAAGGGATGTGTACCTGAGGAGTGGTGGGTGAGAATAGAACAGTAGTGCGAACCGCGGGCTGGATTGTGGTCTTGTTGATATCTTTAATTCCACTTGCAGAATTGTACGCACATAACTGTATGAAATCCGAATACACTAAAGCAAAAAGGGCGTGAAAATCAAGCTCATCTGCCTCCGGAGCTGTTGAACATTAGCTTAATCCTTTCAAAATCATAGATTTTCGTGTTGGTATGGAAAAGGTATGCATCAATAATTATTATCGTTGCTATTATCGTCTTGACTAAGTCACTGATCAGTACCACGTCACTGTGTGTGTGTGTGTGCGTGTGTGTGTGTGTGTGCAAGCCTACTTATGAAAGCGTGTTCCGGTGTTCTGCTGAGCCGGTCCTACGGATGCCGCTACAGGCGACCAAACAAAAGCCCCCCCTAGAATGCATACATATGCGCACAGGTTTTGTGGTAGCATGATGCAAGGTTTTGTACCGATTGAAGGAATCGTGGTGTGATGACACAAAATTACTTGTTAATCCCCCGCTGTGCACACTCCTATTCCCAGCTTCTGTAAGGGTAAATCCATACGGATTGGAAACAACCGCCTTGCATCTCTAGCAGGTCTCTAAAACGGTTCTCTTAGTTAGATACCGTCAAACCACATGAATGCACGCAGATATACACACACACAATGATAGTAGCTTTCCAAGGGAATACTGGTAAAATGGTAGACAGCAGACCGACGAACAAGTTACCAGATCGGTAGTACAACCCATCGGCGAGATTATTCACCGTCACATATTGTCCGGTGAACGAAAGCAGGGATTTAGCTGTCTCCTTTGTGGATCATCAGGACTTATCACACGTACGTGTGTTAGGAGAATGTGTGGATGGTGTGTCTGCGTTGGTAAACTATCTTTGATAGTTCGCTTAAGCTTTTCTCGAGGACACGCTAGCTGTTTTCAAGAAAAATATGGGTATCGGTATGCGGCAGATGTAGACCAGCGATGTTCGTCGGTTGGTGGAACGTCAGGAGCGCCGTTGTTTCTGTAACGTTGCAAACTGGAGGTGCGTAGGCGTGCGTGTAATCATGCATTTTCGGAATAAATTAGCTGACCAAACAGGTGCTTCAGGCGATCAGACTTGTATTCATGAGCGGGGGTATCAGCTTTGTGTCTAACCTGAACGAACTGGGAAGCAAAGTCAGTTGTCCGTGTAGAGGATCGCAGTTTTAGATGTCATCATCCGTTCACAAACCCCGCCACACACACAAACTCATCCAATTCCATAGGCAATTCCATAGGACACGACAAATCAGTCTCCCATGGGGTGAGTAACCTCGTAAGCGGGAATGGCCCTATCCATTTTCATGTGTGTTTTGGCCTATTGTTTTTCTAGTCATCAATAGGATGGGAGCAGGGTTGGTTGACTGGTATCGATAACGTGAGGACTTATTGAAAGAGGTGGGGGTTAGTGCGAAATGAACGACTCAGAATAAATCATATCGAACAGCATGCAGAGCATCCTAATCGGGTTTTGCTCAAATGAAGAGACTGAGTTGAATGACCAAAAAACAGATTAAAGAATACAAGGAAGCAGCGAGATAAACGCAGTCAGATTTTGTCTACAGTTTAGCTCTCTGGCGTCTTCAAGTGAGTTTGACAAGAATAAGATCCCAAGCGTCTTGCCTCCTGTGGTTCGTGTGACGAAAAGGGAATGCCTGAGATTTTACCTTCGCTGCAACAAGCTCCATGACAGAATTTGGAAACATGAAAAAATTAGTCACCTGTGCTCCGATTCAATCGATACCCTTGAGTCTTTTTGTTTATTCGACTTGTTAGAACTTCTTTGAACACTCATTGGTCAGTACCAGCAAACGGTCTGATAATAAACTTCAAGAGCTATAATTCCGAGTGACCGTTTACCAACAAATTCTAATTATTAAGCAGTTTGCAACTGTTAACTGACGGAATTCTCCGCTTTAATCCCATTGAATAATGAGCCAATCACTAGCCAGCTTCGGAAGTCAGCAATTCAACAAAAACAATGATTGACTGACACAACAGTCGTCCGTGTGGGGGATGAAGAGAAACAGCAATTACCGCGGATGTTGTCGTAGATGGGTACTATAAAAAAATGAAACCTAGATCAATTTCAGTTCTGGTCGTGGATTCTAACCGCAGTTGCGAAATGACGGAAATGCCGGTTGGAGGACCTATTAGTTGTTAGGGTCCACGTGAGGAGCTAATTTCACATTGGAATAAACTAACACATTGTAGTCATTTCTTGGGTGTACTTTCTTAACGCTAGCATTATTAATCTATAATATCTTCAGACGTGATCCAGGGATAAGGGCGTTCATGAAACCGGTTGCCGGCGGTTGTGTCTGGTCATTCATGAAACGCCTGTTTTACTTAAGTGAATGCATCCACCCATGCATAAATACACATATATACATAAGAATATCTACAATGGCAGTCATTCAGGTAGATGGGTAAGTAAAGGATAGATAGGTAGATAGAAGTAAGTTAGTACGCAGATGTCAACATTGAGCGTTTCATTATTTTTGAATTTTTAGGCGGAAGATTTTTCCTTCAATTTAAGGTTTAACGACAGTATGCGTTTGAAGATCAACGGGACATGCACGAACGCAGTTGGTAACCTTGGAATACAAATTCTTTTGTCTTTCTCAAAAATACCTAAGTTTTTACTACTAAGTAGGTTCTGCTGTGCATGAGGTAAATTCAGCTCGCAAATCGCCTTCACACTGATTTCCACATTACTAAGCTACCGGAACTCGTAACCGCCAAAAGAAACCCTCGGATATCTTTCTATCCAACGGAAATACTTTCATTTTTCTGAAAGTAAATTAGGCTATACAGTTTGTTTTGCCGGGCGAAGCTTTTAAGTATTACTGAAACTCAATGAAATAATGATGAATTGTTTTTTCTAAAAGTTGGTCGATTCTCGAGGTCATGAGTTAGCTAGATAGATCATTCACAAGCTTAGTTGTGAGTTCTCTGTCTTTCCTATATCAAACGTTAACTTCACCATGGCTTTGTTTGGTAGCCCCTGGGCTTATTTAGTTCCATGCTTGCTCGACTGCGATGGGGCCAGCGCAGTTGCCTCCCGTGCTCATAGCCTAAACTAACCCTCTGGTTACAGAGCCATCGGGTCTGTTACGGAGGCCTCTGTACCAAATTGATTGGGGTTGACGTAGACCACGGGATGTTAAGTAAATATATACACTGACGTACAAGGACATCGGAATAAGTTTATTTGTATGTTAAGCGAGCGAAGATGAGGGTAACGCGGAATGGATAGGATTTCTTATGTTGAGGAGTATAAAAAGCTTTTTGCAATACTACTTCTAGTTGGGATTGCTTAACAGGACAGAGATTTAACGGGTTGCTAGATGAGACTTATTTTTGACGGCAAATTGTTTAGCAAAAGACCCATGCTTTTGAGTTTTGTCGTGACCGAGCAAATGTATTTGCTATGTTCGTATCCCCTTCTCTGGGCTGTACGCCGAGTGGCTGTTGCTGTAAACAGAACTCACTGAAGAAGTCGACAATTTGGTTATCTCAGCAACATTTCTTATTTCATTCGATTGCAATTTTATTCTGTTCCTTTAAAGTGTTGATTTATTTATGCATCTTAGTTTACTCAAAACACAGTGTTTAGCAGGGAACACGATGAGAAACAATACAACATTTTATGCACATCTAACTGCTAACGTTCTCAGTCCATACTGCGTAAGCTGAAATGAATCTTAGGAAAGGGGAATCCAGCTACCCGTTCAAAAGTCGTGCAAGTGTGTACAGAGATAATGGTATTATGATTCAGGCGCACTTTACTGGATTTTACGAAGAACTGGTATACTGCTCATGATCATTCTTTGTCAACGCAGACCGTGAGCGAATAATGGCACACCCTTCAACCATCAAAAATGTTTTCCTGCTGCCCCGAAAACACTTCCCTGAACTCTTATGGTTCTAATTGCATTTGGGGGTAGAAAGTTTAGTGTATGTAGAAAGAACCATGGTTAATGAGAACCGACAAATATTTCTCTCTATATGTATTGTCGTCTGCTTCACTCAGAATATTGAAAGCACATTTATACGGGTCCCGATAACCTTTTCAGTTGAGCAGTTGGTGTGATAAAAACAAACGAAACAACAAGAACAGGTAAAATTGAGGAAAAATTGTCAATGATTCAGTATGGACTGTCGAAATGGTCACACCCTGCAAATTTATCCGGACCGAATTGAGTTAGAAGTGCACCGAAAAAGTGATGTGCACTATGTAATGCTCAATGTAAAGATTAGTGTCAGAACTAGTTATCGATTAAGAGCCGTTTGCCCACTTTTTCGTCGCCTCATTTTGCTTTTCTTGGGAATGGTTTAGAACAGAAAACTGCAATGGTTAAGGGTAACTGATGAATTATGCTCTCAACTAGCAAAGCCGTTTTCCGACACTATAACTTGAGTACTGCTTATCCATCGGGTTCTCCCCTTTCTCGAGTCACAAACAACACTCCCCCCAGTGTTTAATATGAAGACTTCCATTTGATCGCTGGCGATTTCGGTCAGGCAAGCGAGTACCATAATAAAATGTTTTGACCCGAGCGATCTTCGTCCCTCTGCAACGACAGAAAATTCATCCTGATTTGAATTAGCCGTTGCTGAAATTTCCCCTAACCACAAGGAATCATTGTCTCTTTTCAGTAGGACCAAAAGTTTAGTGAGGACTTCTATACAAGGTATTCGTAAATTCTGAAAGCAGGTTTTAACCCATAACCCTCCGCGCCTCAACAACTGGTGTAGGACCGTTTTCTCCTGAATCAGTCCCGTTAATTCGTTATGGATCATTTTTTAATTCCACTCTTACTGTTCAGCGGAACTGTTCCCAGTATGTAAACGTGTTTAACTCCCATAATGTGAGCTCGCTGCGTAGGATAGAGTGGGTCTACCAAGCTCATGAGCTTTGGCGTAAAACGCTATTGACATCTGACCAAAACTAGGATCCCTGACCTGCGTGACTTATTCATTAAGCAATTCCCTTTAACTAAAACAAGAAAAATCCATTGGTCAGATTTCGAGTTTCTGTGCGACCACGAAATAAATCATTTCATTCTTCGTTTTGACACTAAAAAGGGAATTCCATCTTTGTTCATTTGTCAACAGATCATTTTCCTTCATATTCAAATTTGTTCTCTGAATCTACTTTCTCAAAACCGTTGAATGCGGAAACTCATTTAGAATCCCATGTATCCCTAGTGTATCCCTCACTGCAAGTTTGGCTGACCTTGATCCAGCCATCTTTCTGATCACTTTAAACATTTTCCCATTTTCGTTTCCGACCGCTATGCAAGCCTAATGAGTGAGTGTACTTCAAATGCAACTGGTTCATTCTTTCCTAAAAGCAGCAGATTTTCCAGGGAAACCTTGTAGTTAGTAAAATATGTTTACTTCGAGTATTGTTCTGCCTTAGTTCTCTGTTGCAGGTCAATAGACAAATTAGAATCACTGGGAAGCCAGAGTAAGTTGCATGCATAGTTGGCTATTTCAATGAAACAAGAAAGTGCTTCATGTAAGACACGACTTCCTTCAGCTTCCTCGTTAACAACTGCGCAGTACTCTGAGTTCTAATTCCCACTTTTGCTTAGTCTCCAATTATCTTTCTGGTCAGGCATTCAAGCATGCGAAAAACTTTTCTTTGTCCAGGTTATCCGAAATGCAGATGTTTTCAAAAGAATTGGAGAAATTCGGGGAAATTTTGGACGCTATTTCACTAGTTTTCAAGTTGAATCCATGTAAGTGTTTGAGGTACATCTCTCTTTCTTGGTAAGCACTTACGAAACACCACGTAAAAGATGATGACAACTCCATTTCTGGAGTTGACTCGATCAAATTTTAATGAGAAGCTAAAAAAGTGGAGCTCACTTAGTCTTCGCTTCATAGTCTGTGTTAGTAAACCACTGGGGCAGTCGTTACACAGTTGAAACATTCAGTAACTCCAGACCTCCCAAACGAGCACTTTCAAATGCAATTCTTCAGTGTGCCAAAATTCGTATTACACATTTCCAGTAATGATTCTTGGCCATTCAAAACAAGAAATTAAAATTTTATGTAAAAGGATTTCTGAAAATCTATTTGATTTATCTCAGTCCCGCTACTCATCCACCACGAATTTCCAACCCACTTCGGGCAAAGTGGATGTGCATTGTCGATGATTCATAAACAAGACGAAATACCTACAGAGTGCTTCCATAATTTCAAAATTGTGAGTTAAATGTCGGTAGTCCTTCGTGAATACTTTCATTATGTATACATGTGCGAACAGATGCTGAATGTTGTATTAAGCTTGACCATAAACTGTTTTCAGGGGCTACTGATCCACTTTCATTTGGTCTGTCTTCCTGTCACTCTGACTCAAGAACATTCCGATTTTCCTTAAATTACCTAGCGAATAAACATGAGACTCGTCTGGACGAGAAACGGTCAACCGAATTTTATTCCAACCTTAAGGTCGACAGTTTTTCCCCAGCGTTTCATGTAATCAGGACATTTTACCAGTCCGTAAATTCATTTCCCTAATGCTTCTGAGCTGAATGGGAATCAGCGTTTTTGTGCTAAAACGTAAATGTATGAGTCTAAAAGTCACTCACGGTGCCACACGAATGGTGGCAGAGGTCGGCCAAAACATCGTTATTCCTAGTTACATTACTCATAAGTAGACACGGGATATCTTTTCAAATAACAAGAGATCATCGTTTAGGTGTTCCGTTCTGCTGGTTGTTTGCTCTCCCTTTTTCGACTGCTGGGCTCACCTCACTATTGTCTCTTGCGCCATACACATAGCATTACTTTTGAAGTTAACAGAATTAACGCGACCGGAATGTGCTCCTATGGTACCGATGGGAGGCTATCATACGACTAGGCGATCCTGCCTGCGTACACGCCGCTGATCAAACTGCTTCAAATTTTCCTCACCAGTTTCCGTATAATTCCTGTAAATTCCAGATTAGGTAGCGCAATGCCTCTTCCAGTGTGCTCATCTCTGTTTCGAATAAGTTCTTTATATCCTCAAACTAAATCAATCGAACAAAAATAATCAAATATCACGCACTTCATGCTTTAGAAACCGCGTGGAGCTCAGTTTATTTTGGCAATAGTATCGAGTAGAAAAGTAGGAATCTGAATCAAATTATAAAGGGATTACCCTTTAGAGCCATTCCGGTGTATACTCCGGACTAATACTGATCAGATCTATGAAGCAAGGTGAAAGGAAACTCGCCAACACAACATTTCGACCATTTAGAGTTTCGTCAGTTGGTTACTAACAGTTGAATCACGCTTTGGCCACACAATGGGAGGAGGCATTTTAAACTAGAATGCCTTGAGAAAGACTACCCACGGTAGTCGAAACGTTGGCGCATTACATCTACCAACAACGCTGTGTTATTAATATTATATCATTCACAATAAAAACCAAACCATGGCGCATCGATTTTTCGATACACTCCTTACGTCGTTTGGTCCGGATATTTACAAACTGGTTACCAATGGAATTGCTCTAGAATGCCAAACTTCGTTTCAAAATCCGCTATTGAACATGAAATATCACACAAAACAAAACAAAATTAACGACGAGAAAAATTTCCGACTACCCAACTTCTGGCATAATTGAGTCGTTTTTGCAATACTTGCTATATCCCCTTTGCTTCCAGAACCTCATTACGTACTCTCATCAGATGATCATCAATAAACTATAAGTATACAGGCGAATATGTTCACTTACTGACCATATCTGGTCACGATATACAAATATTTCAATCATCAGTAATAATCAACGACGCCTTAGGTGCAGCGATGACCCAAGAAATCGTACGGTCAAGACGAAATACAAAATCGACTAGTAGTAGGAGACAACGAAATTGAAAGGCAAGACGGAACAACTACTAGAACATTTCGTTTAAGCCCGTGAAAAATTTATGTGAAATTTCCGACTTTAACCAATAAGCCAGAAGGACATTCACTGGTCTTAGGTCAGTTGATTTATTCATTTCTGAATAGACTGGACGGGTCCGGAGCTAGATCAGAGAGGCCCGATTAACTGAGATGTGCTTAGTCGACTGATTTTGTGATGCCGTGGTAGCAACAATGACGAGTTCATAAAGAGCCCCTTCACAAAATGCTTGCAGGCTCACACCGTAAAAGCTCAAGGAACGTATAGTCTAACCCGTGAACTGCTCAGTATTAATAGGAAGTCGACAATAATATTTCCTTGCTCCCTCAGTGAACTTAAATAAATGTACACTTTTCGTCACCTTTGCGGCAATTAACATCGGAATTGAGAGCTGTTTCAGGATAAATGTTTAAGCTCCAATTCAAACCCCGAATAAAATGAAAAGAACATTATACATTGTTCATACGAGTAGAAAAGCGTTCTCCTAATTCGCCGACCATTTCCTCATCAATTGTCCAAAGTGTATCTTAAGTTCCAGCTCCTACAACATGAACAGATCAATGAACTGGCTTCAACCAAGTGATAGAATACAAGTCAGTTTGGTTCGCTTGTAAGTAATTGTCACTGATATGAACTGAGTAAACGAGTACAGTGGTTCAGGTAGATAAACAGTGCCAGAATTTCCAGAGGATCCTTAATGCATATTTTGGGACATTGGAATATCATATTAACTGAACAACCACCGACTGGAAACTATATCCGGATGACATATTCCAGCAACATTTTGCAGTCATTTACAAGTTTCACCTAGCAAAATATTCATGTCTCGGTCAGCACGTTGCTCTGATCTCAATTCTACCCAACACATTTCAGGAATTCTGGCTTAACAGTTTTGCATAAGACCCAGATAATTGCCTTGAAAACTGAAGTCGTATCCATATTGACACAAAAAGGACGAATATCAATCAAGACATGATTCAGGAACTCGTGAAAGGTGTTCAAAATCCGTGTAAGAGTTTTAACGGAAGGTCGCTCGAGCAGATGATCTAAAGTCGTATTGATCGGGTCATAAGTTTGACAAGCAAGAAAATTCTTCATTGGGAAATTCCATGTTCTCCCCAATGCTTCGGTTCCAGTACATTGTTTATGGATGAAATTAGGTATGCTTGAACAAAGTGGATACCTTCACCATGTGGGGTTCTTTAAACAAAGGTAATTATTTGTACGATGAAACTCCAAGGGGATGCAGACTAATGTATCGGAGTCTGTTCCAAACTGCGATTGTCTCGCAGCCATTCAGTTCGACGGTCGAGGTGAGCAGCGTAATCAGGTGTAAACAATTCAACCAAACGGTGTTCCCTTCTCCGAAATAGATGTTCTTTAATCAGCGAAACTAGTACGTTTCGTGTGTAGTAGGTTTGGACGGTGACAAAAATTATAAACGGAAACAGGTCTCGCACTGCACTTGTATCGTAGGTGGGCATCGGATTGGAAAAACGACAAGTTCCAATGTGGGTAGATCCACAATATGAATGACGTCCTCACCAATGAAAGGCAGTGAGGTTGACCAAAGTTCGTTAAATTCGAAGGCAATTGCTTGATTGAATTTCGGAGCACAAAGTTCCTATTCGTGGCAAAGCAAAAATTCTCTGAGTAAACTAAGCAGGACCGTTCGGCTAGCTGTGTGGACAGTAGTCATCAAAAAATCTACATGCGAAACCAGCGACCATCGTGTTCTTAGACATTCGCGTAGCCTTTGACTCTGTTGATAGATCTGCACTATGGCACTGTTTGTTGATAAATAGAGTGCTTGAGAATTATGTGTCGATTCTCGAAGAATTGTATCGTCATACGTCTGGTTGGGTTAGGGTTAGGGTTTATGGCCACCTTTTGCCATTCTTTACCGTCTCCAATGGAGTACGGAAAGGCTATCCTATATCCCCATTTCTTTTCAACATTTTCATAGAGGATGTTCTACAGAACGCTTCTCGAAGGGAACAGAGATTTGATTTAGAGTGTGCCGATGATATCGCTTGGCGATTGAGGTATCTAGGTACGGTATGTGATATGCACCTTCAAAGTGCAAGGTACCTCTTCATGACTGGCAGAAGTCTGTGCCTGCACTCACCGTTTGTGGTGATCAGTTAAAAGTAGTCAATGGCTTCAATTACCTCGGGAGGCTGATCAAATCTGGCGGAGGCGTGAGGAGGCCTTGTCACGAATGGCAAAAGCCAGAACATCTTTCACGAACTTGCAACACTTGTTCCTCCTCCATGACATCCGACTTTCCCTCAAGGGAAGTTCGTAGTGTTCTGCTTTATGGTTGCGAGACCTAGCCTATCCGCGTTGAGGAAGGCCGGCGATTTTCCATATTCGACCGCCGATGTCTCCGAAGTATTGCTCGTGCCTCGTAGAAGCATCGGATGAGCAACGACGAGGTGCGTCGTCGTGTGGTAGGTGCAGACACTCATCCTCTGGCTGAGATAATCCCTCCACGTCGCTTTCGGTGGCCTGGACAGGTACTTCGTATGCCTGCCCATCGTCCATTTTTTCGGGATCTTTGCATATGCTAGGCAAGGCTGGGAGAAGCGACGTGGTGTTCAGGCTATGAATTAGAAGTTAGCTTTGATTTTGGCCTCGGTTGTTGCTCCCGGCTTCCTGATTGGGGTTCTAGAGATGAATATTGTTGTTGGTTGGAGACGGTGAGAGATATGCCTCAGAACCAAAGTCAGTGGCGTGAATGCTGTGTGGCCTGTCTGTAGAACTCATCCTCCTTAAAAATAATCCGAAAGCAACCAAAACGTTGCAAACTGTGCACGGTGAAAACACAAAAGAGTTGGTCTTTCATGGCTTATTATTTCCCCCTTGTCTGTCCCCCTTTGGTAAAGTTTCAGTGGCATGCTGTTGCGTTGGCATCACGCTTGTTTCCAAGCCGTTATTTCAAATATATATATGCACATATATATTTACAAATATACATAGTAACAAAGGTTAGTAAATAGTTATGCCTATTCGCGTTCGATTTTTCTGTTTATTGAGTTACTTCGTATGATTCTCTAAACGCAGCCCATTCACTGAAAACCACTCAGTTTTACTTCTCCGTTGAATCAGAGTCAGCCGTCGACAACTAAATTCGGTGGTATTTGTCATTCAGGGTGTTAAATAGGTGTGCTTATATGCAGGTAACTTGGACGCTACGGTCACTAAATAGATAACTATATGTCAAACAATACGCAGCTAGACCCTATTACGCAGCAGTTCTTCCCTTTACATGCATCCCGTTATTTTTTGTAAATGCGTGCCTTATTTTATTGTCCTTGAAGCTGATCGGCTGATTTCGTGAATGCTTTTGATCACCACTAGCCGAGTTGAGGTGTTGGTAACAAGGTGGCTCTGTTAATACTGCGCATACCATTCAGTATAAACTTAGGTGCTCAATAATAAACTTGTACAACTCATCCATTCATCCTTGGTTCGGGATCTAGTTGAATAATGGTACAGGCAATCGCTTATGAACTGATAGTGCATTTTAAACCACTCTAGAAAATAAACGCAAACTTTCCGGTTGTTTTCGCTTTGTAGTAAATTGCTCACTCTCGGTCATCCTCCGGAAATAGTAAGACTCCGAAATGACGTCCCTGAACCTATTTGTCTGATGTCCCAATTACCGTTATCGAACTGAATACTCTCGGCTGCACAAAACGACCACAGTTTTAGGCCTTGCAGAAGAACTAGCTTAGTTTTGTGCTTGAAAGAAGGCCCATAAACCGGGAATGGGTACCACATCAGCGTCACTGTCTCAGAGAACGTAACCTCCGTGTTTATCAAAATTTATGATCTTTTCATTCTCAGGCATTTCAATCGGGGTTTCATAAGGAACAAAGAAACTCAAGAGAATAAAAAAAAACTAGAAAATTACAGGCTATCTGACGCTACTTCAGTTCGAATCGTAAGCAAAATTCTCGGTTGAAAATGTAAAAGAATAAACTAATTACCACCAGAATAGAGAAACTGAATGTTGACAATACTGAAGAGTCGTAAATTTAAAAGGAAAAAGAACAAGATCATCAAATTTCCTTTGAGACTATTTTACAAAAATTGTGTTTTTACCACTCGATACTTTTCTGTCGTTCCCCGTATCGCTCTTATCATTTGCCCAACGTGTTGCATGAACCGCATGAAAGCTCTATGTCCCTCGTAGCTTATATCATACTCCACATCGACTAAATGATATCCGATCAGTGGACCACTGGCAGTATGTGGGTGACTCAGTTTGATGGTGCAATTACAATTTTTTTCCAAATATTTGATTATCTTTGGCTGATGACAGAATAAATCTTCGTAAACGGTTCCACTGGAAATGATGAATGAAAAGGCGATAATAATTGGTTCATTTTCTTCTGACTGCGGTTTGAAAGAATTTTGCCCAAAACTTGATAATTCCATCCAGTTTGATACACAGGAGACGCGTGACCACTTTCAAGGTTGATGTCTGCAAGCGATCGACCTGGACATCGTTTGATTTTGCTTGGTGGCATCATGTGATACCGAAAGCAGTTCTGCGTGAGGTGCGAGCTCAAGTCGAACTCACGCACCTGAATGTCAGTTGGAAACGTCCTAGTGACAAGGTTTATGCTTGTCATAAATAATGATGGGGACCAATCACCTGAGCCGGTCATGGGTTGCAAAAGAAGACGGCATATGAGCTAATGTAAATTTGCCACTAGTGGAATTGCAATAAGCTATAAAATCATCAATCACAAATATTTATAGAACGTTATTTTGCTAGCTGTTTTAAAGGTATGAAAACACTCCATATGTTTGAGATACCTTGTTAATAAATATTTGAAAAGTATCTTTTGACGAACCGTGGAAAGCACATGCACTCAAGTGAAATAAGAAACAAAGCACGAACTACCGTGCGCTATTCTGAGCGTTTAAATGAATATATTTCTATAAATTTTCAGTTACAATCAGTTATTAGGGTAGCACTAAAACAGTAAAAGCGCCCCTGTAAAATACTAGTTACTGTAAGGTACACACTGGTTACCCTGGTGAGGTTTGTTACATCATGATTTTCCTGTCCCATACACAATCATTCATTTGCAGAAACATTTCGCTGCGGCTTTCTTCAATGCAAACTCCGGGCAATAACTAACGTCATAAAAGATATATATCTAGAAACTAATAGAAAGCTCCTTGAAAATTTTCGCTGAGCACACATCGCTTTCAGTGATTCGTACTCATGCCAGTATATCACTATAAATCTTGACAAAAACGAGTTTGTTCGCCAAATTTTTTTTTAATAGAAAGTTCTCCGTTCGTTAGCCTCGACACAAACGTAATGCTCAGACAAGTACTCCTCCAAGTTCAGCAGTAACTTTCATCATAAGGTTGCTAACCGGAGGTCAATTAAAGCAGTTCGCTGTTTACTGTTCGACATACACCGAGTACGGTCTTTGGTTCTTACGAAAGTTTTTCTCACTTACGGATCTCGATATACATATATATATATATATATATATAAACATAGGACAACTAGTCCTAGTTTGGAAAGACGCGTCACAATAAACGTTAAAACTCTGTGTGCCCTTAAGAATTTTTATACATAGGCATATGCATATACATACACATATAAATATACACATACATATATATATATATATACATATACATATACATATACACATGCATATACATATACATATACATATACATATATATGCCTACACATATATAAACATACCAACGGCCTAGAAACAAGCGTGATGCCAACGCAACAGCATGCCACTGAAACTTTACCAAAGGGGGACAGACAAGGGGGAAATAATAAGCCATGAAAGACCAACTCTTTTGTGTTTTCACCGTGCGCAGTTTGCGACGTTTTGGTTGCTTTCGGATTATTTTTAAGGAGGATGAGTTCTACAGACAGGCCACACAGCATTCACGCCACTGACTTTGGTTCTGAGGCATATCTCTCACCGTCTCCAACCAACAACAATATTCATCTCTAGAACCCCAATCAGGAAGCCGGGAGCAACAACCGAGGCCAAAATCAAAGCTAACTTCTAATTCATAGCCTGAACACCACGTCGCTTCTCCCAGCCTTGCCTAGCATATGCAAAGATCCCGAAAAAATGGACGATGGGCAGGCATACGAAGTACCTGTCCAGGCCACCGAAAGCGACGTGGAGGGATTATCTCAGCCAGAGGATGAGTGTCTGCACCTACCACACGACGACGCACCTCGTCGTTGCTCATCCGATGCTTCTACGAGGCACGAGCAATACTTCGGAGACATCGGCGGTCGAATATGGAAAATCGCCGGCCTTCCTCAACGCGGATAGGCTAGGTCTCGCAACCATAAAGCAGAACACTACGAACTTCCCTTGAGGGAAAGTCGGATGTCATGGAGGAGGAACAAGTGTTGCAAGTTCGTGAAAGATGTTCTGGCTTTTGCCATTCGTGACAAGGCCTCCTCACGCCTCCGCCAGATTTGATCAGCCTCCCGAGGTAATTGAAGCCATTGACTACTTTTAACTGATCACCACAAACGGTGAGTGCAGGCACAGACTTCTGCCAGTCATGAAGAGGTACCTTGCACTTTGAAGGTGCATATCACATACCGTACCTAGATACCTCAATCGCCAAGCGATATCATCGGCACACTCTAAATCAAATCTCTGTTCCCTTCGAGAAGCGTTCTGTAGAACATCCTCTATGAAAATGTTGAAAAGAAATGGGGATATAGGATAGCCTTTCCGTACTCCATTGGAGACGGTAAAGAATGGCAAAAGGTGGCCATAAACCCTAACCCTANCAACGGAGAAGTAAAACTGAGTGGTTTTCAGTGAATGGGCTGCGTTTAGAGAATCATACGAAGTAACTCAATAAACAGAAAAATCGAACGCGAATAGGCATAACTATTTACTAACCTTTGTTACTATGTATATTTGTAAATATATATGTGCATATATATATTTGAAATAACGGCTTGGAAACAAGCGTGATGCCAACGCAACAGCATGCCACTGAAACTTTACCAAAGGGGGACAGACAAGGGGGAAATAATAAGCCATGAAAGACCAACTCTTTTGTGTTTTCACCGTGCACAGTTTGCAACGTTTTGGTTGCTTTCGGATTATTTTTAAGGAGGATGAGTTCTACAGACAGGCCACACAGCATTCACGCCACTGACTTTGGTTCTGAGGCATATCTCTCACCGTCTCCAACCAACAACAATATTCATCTCTAGAACCCCAATCAGGAAGCCGGGAGCAACAACCGAGGCCAAAATCAAAGCTAACTTCTAATTCATAGCCTGAACACCACGTCGCTTCTCCCAGCCTTGCCTAGCATATGCAAAGATCCCGAAAAAATGGACGATGGGCAGGCATACGAAGTACCTGTCCAGGCCACCGAAAGCGACGTGGAGGGATTATCTCAGCCAGAGGATGAGTGTCTGCACCTACCACACGACGACGCACCTCGTCGTTGCTCATCCGATGCTTCTACGAGGCACGAGCAATACTTCGGAGACATCGGCGGTCGAATATGGAAAATCGCCGGCCTTCCTCAACGCGGATAGGCTAGGTCTCGCAACCATAAAGCAGAACACTACGAACTTCCCTTGAGGGAAAGTCGGATGTCATGGAGGAGGAACAAGTGTTGCAAGTTCGTGAAAGATGTTCTGGCTTTTGCCATTCGTGACAAGGCCTCCTCACGCCTCCGCCAGATTTGATCAGCCTCCCGAGGTAATTGAAGCCATTGACTACTTTTAACTGATCACCACAAACGGTGAGTGCAGGCACAGACTTCTGCCAGTCATGAAGAGGTACCTTGCACTTTGAAGGTGCATATCACATACCGTACCTAGATACCTCAATCGCCAAGCGATATCATCGGCACACTCTAAATCAAATCTCTGTTCCCTTCGAGAAGCGTTCTGTAGAACATCCTCTATGAAAATGTTGAAAAGAAATGGGGATATAGGATAGCCTTTCCGTACTCCATTGGAGACGGTAAAGAATGGCAAAAGGTGGCCATAAACCCTAACCCTAACCCAACCAGACGTATGACGATACAATTCTTCGAGAATCGACACATAATTCTCAAGCACTCTATTTATCAACAAACAGTGCCATAGTGCAGATCTATCAACAGAGTCAAAGGCTACGCGAATGTCTAAGAACACGATGGTCGCTGGTTTCGCATGTAGATTTTTTGATGACTACTGTCCACACAGCTAGCCGAACGGTCCTGCTTAGTTTACTCAGAGAATTTTTGCTTTGCCACGAATAGGAACTTTGTGCTCCGAAATTCAATCAAGCAATTGCCTTCGAATTTAACGAACTTTGGTCAACCTCACTGCCTTTCATTGGTGAGGACGTCATTCATATTGTGGATCTACCCACATTGGAACTTGTCGTTTTTCCAATCCGATGCCCACCTACGATACAAGTGCAGTGCGAGACCTGTTTCCGTTTATAATTTTTGTCACCGTCCAAACCTACTACACACGAAACGTACTAGTTTCGCTGATTAAAGAACATCTATTTCGGAGAAGGGAACACCGTTTGGTTGAATTGTTTACACCTGATTACGCTGCTCACCTCGACCGTCGAACTGAATGGCTGCGAGACAATCGCAGTTTGGAACAGACTCCGATACATTAGTCTGCATCCCCTTGGAGTTTCATCGTACAAATAATTACCTTTGTTTAAAGAACCCCACATGGTGAAGGTATCCACTTTGTTCAAGCATACCTAATTTCATCCATAAACAATGTACTGGAACCGAAGCATTGGGGAGAACATGGAATTTCCCAATGAAGAATTTTCTTGCTTGTCAAACTTATGACCCGATCAATACGACTTTAGATCATCTGCTCGAGCGACCTTCCGTTAAAACTCTTACACGGACTTTGAACACCTTTCACGAGTTCTGAATCATGTGCTTGATTGAATATCGTTCCTTTTTTTGTGTCAATATGGATACGACTTTCAGTTTTCAAGGCCAATTATCTGGGTCTTATCCAAAACTGTTAATCCAGATATTCCTGAAATGTGTGGGTAGAATTGAGATCAGAGCAACTACGGCCTGACCGGCGATGAATATTTTGCTAGGGTGAACTTGTAATGCACTGCAAAATGATTGCTGGAATATGTCATTCCGGATATCAGTTTCCAGTCGGTGGTTGTTCAGTGTAATATTGATATTCCTAATGTCCAAAAGTATGCATTAAGGATCTCTGGACAATTCTGGCACACATGTTTTATCTACCTGAACCACTAGTACGTCGTTTACTCAGTTCATATCAAGTGACAATTACGTACAAAGCCGAACGCAATCTGAACTTTGTATTCTATAACTTGGTTGAAGCCAGTTCATTGAATCTGTTCATGTTGTAGGAGCTTAATTAAGATACACTTTGGACATTGATGAGGAAAATGGTGCGGGATTTTAGGAGAACGCTTTTCTACTCGTATGACAATGGTTTTAACTGTTTCTTTTCATTTATATTCGGGGTTATAGATTGGATTAGCCTTAAACCATTTATCCATGCAAACAGCTCTCAATTCCGATGTTAATTGCCGCAAAGACGGTAGACGAAATTGTAACATTTATTTAAGTTCACTGAGGGAGCAATGAGAAATATTTCATTGTTCGACTTCCTATAATACTTTGAGCAGTTCACGGGTTTAGGACTATACGTTCCTTGAGCTTTCCGGATGTGAGCCTTGCAAGCATTTGTGGAAGGGCCTCTGTTAATGAACATCGTCATTGTTTGGCTAACACGGCACATCACAAAATCAGTCGACTAAAGCACATTTCTCAGTTAATCGGGCCTCTCTGAATCTAGCTCCGGACCCAGCTCCAGTCCTATGTCAGAAATGAATAAATCAACTGATTCTAAGACCAGTGAATTGTCCTTCTGGCTTATTGGTTAAAGTCGGAATATTTCACATACACTTTTTTCACGGGCTTTAAACGAAATGTTCTACGTAGTTGTTCCGTTTCTTGCTTTCAATTTTCGGTTGTCTCTACACTACTCAGCTCGGTTTTGTATTTCGTCTTGACCGTACGAGTTTCTCTGGGTCAGTCGCTGCACCTACAGGGTCGCTGATTTATTATGATTGATTGAAATATTTGTATATGCGGACCAGCATATGGTCAGTAAGTGAACATACTCGCCTGTAATACCTTATAGTTTCATTGATGAGCATTCTGACTGGCGTCACGTAATGAGGTTTCTGGAAGCAAAGGGATATAGAAGTATTGCAAAAACGACTCAACTATGCCAGAAGTTGGGTAGTCGGAAATTTTTCTCGTCGTTAATTTTGTTTTGTTTTGGTGTGATTTATTTCATGTTCAATAGCGGATTTTTGAAACGAAAGTTTGGCATTCTAGTTTAAAATGCCTTCCTCCTATGTGTGGCCAAAGCGTGATTCACTTGGTTGTAGTAACGCAACTGACGGAAACTCTAAATGTCGAAATGTTGGTGTGGGCGAGTTTTCCTTTCACCTTGCCTTCATACATCTGATCAGTATTAGTCCGGAGTATACACGGAATGGTCTAAAGGATAAATCCCTTTATAATTTGATTCAAGATTCCCTACTTTTTCTACTCGAATACTATGCCAAAATAACTGAGCTTCACACGCGTTTCTAAAGCATTGAGTGCGTGATATTTGAAATTATTTTTGTTTCGATTGATTTAGTTTTAGAGATATAAAGAAACTTATTCGAAAACAGAGTATGAGCACACTGGAAGAGGCATTGCGCTACCTAATCTGGAATTTACAGGAATTATACGGAAACTGGTGAGGAAAATGTTTGAAGCATTTGATCAGCGGCGTGTACGCAGGCAGGATCGCCTTAGTCGTATGATAGCCCCTCCCATCGGTACCATGAGGAGCACATTCCGGTCGCGTTAATTCTTGTTTAACTTCAAAAAGTAATGCTATGTGTAATGGCGCAAGAGACAATAGGAGGTGAAGCCCAGCGTCGAAAAAGGAGAGCAAACAACCAGCAGAACGGAACACCTAAACGATGATCTCTTGTTGATTTGAAAAGATATCCCGTGTCTACTTATGAGTAATGTAACTAGGAATAACGATGTTTTGGGCCGACCTCTGCCACCATTCGCATGTGGCACCGTGAGTGACTTTTAGACTCATACATTTAACGTTTTTAGCACTAGAAACGCTGATTCCCATTCAGCTCAGACGCATTAGGGAAAATGAATTTACGGACTGTAAATGTCCTGATACATGAAAACGCTGGGCATGAAAAAACTGTCGACCTTAAGGTTGGAATAAAAATTCGGTTGACCGTTTCTCGTCCAGACGAGTCCTCATGTTTATTCGCTAGGTAATTTAAGGAAAATCGGAATGTTCCTTGAAGTCAGAGTGACAGGAATGACAGACCAAAATGAAAGTGGATCAGTAGCCCCTGAAACAAGTTTTATGGTCAAGCTTAATACAACATTCAGCATCTGTTCGCACATGTATACATAATGAAAATATTCACCATGAAATACGTTGAACAAACTCTCATTTGAGATGTGTTAGAAGGACAGGCCATCCCGTGCGTGCCGGAAAAACAGCAGGAGTCGCTGTCAATAAGGCCAGCCAGATCGCGCTTGACAGTGCCCCGTCCAACTTACAAGAATTCGTTG
The DNA here is from genome assembly GCA_008360955.1 of Fasciolopsis buskii. NCBI lineage: Eukaryota > Metazoa > Platyhelminthes > Trematoda > Plagiorchiida > Fasciolidae > Fasciolopsis > Fasciolopsis buskii. The sequence goes on from LUCM01001340.1 coordinate 283,085, forward strand.
CATGTTGTAAATAGGTCCAATCATCGTCTTTAACAGATCCTTTTGCCCACACCTTATATTTCCTACGGTAGCTCGGACGAGGTGAAAACAGCTTGCGGGCAATTAATCACGGCTGGCAGCCTCTTCCATCTCCGAAGCTAGTTGAGACCACCAGATCTCGCGATCCCTACGCAAGGTCTCGTTACGGACCTTGCTTCGTATTATTTCGCTACCATCCGGGATGGGTTGTCGTTCATCAAGGTCATATAGACTAAGCAGAAATAACCTGGGTGTCACAACGCGATGGGTCAGGCCACAACTCACCAAAACCATCAGAATGCTAATGGCACTCTTGATAAACGACCAGTACTCCTTCGTGCTTTAGGTGGGGGACAATCCTATCTTTTCAGCCAGTACGCTACCAAAGATGATAAGTGGGTCCGAATCAGATTAGCTTTCGCAAATCTAGTCGACGCTAGAGCGTGCATTTTGAACGCTCACACCGAAGAAATACAGGCCGTTGGTGCAACTAACTGAGTGGTTGGGTTCGAGGGTGTGTTCCAGTACCCGACCGGCAGCCTGTAGACAAATCCGCCATTCGCAGTTAAACAGCGATGTGATTGATTTGGACCTATCCCGCTGATTTCAAAGAACGTGGAAGCCAGGTGGCTAACCGGCGATTGAACACCTGAATTGTCACTGGCGAGAAACAGTTGATGATCTGGACACAAAGCCAACAACCGTTCTCCGTTTTCGAAGCGACAGGAATCGAGACCGAAGAAACTACCCATGATGAGCCCATTGAGAACAGCTGACCTAACTCCAGCACTCATGTCTCCTGCCAAAGTCGTGATACTCACCTGCTTTTGCTGTGCGTAAGAGGTCGTGCCAACTTTTGATAGAAAGGATCCTTGACTGCATTGGATCGCAATCTGTTTGGTGCATTCGCTGAGAATGAGCAAAAGAACTTTCACTTCCAGAAGGACTAGATGGGAAAGTCAGTCGGATAAATAGAGCTGAAGTCTTGAACGGGAGTGTCTTGGTGCAACACATCGATGGCTGAGGTCTGCAGTAACATAGGCTTAAAACACCCCGTTTGACATACTACGCATCAGTGGTTCGCACATTGAATATGGCCCAGTTTGAAGGTTCATCAAGAATGCAGAAGTGCAACAGCTGGCGGAAGCGAGTTCGGTGAGATTTGGATGCTATCTGAGAGAGAACAGGAAGAGAACTTATTCCAGTGGCATTACCACTAACATGGACGAGTGCAGAACCCGAAGAATGTGAAAGAACCCTAGGGAAGGGGAATAGAATGAATTGGTAGAGAAACAAGCAGTTACTTACGGTGGAGGTTTGCTTTCTTGAATACACTGAGAATGATAAATCTTCACACAAAGATCAGTCATATTCGTAATTATGTACGTTATTGGCTGTTGTACTACTCGGTCGTCCGGTGCAGAGTAGGCCTTTTTATTCGAGGATGCATCTGCAGCCTTTGAACAACTAAACGCTTTCTGCAGGGCCATAAAATCGTTCCAGACGAGCTGGTGTTGAGTTGATCAGTTCATAAGTCTCTTCTGAAAAACCTTTCCTGGTCAGTGGAACACGACAAGGGGCAATGACCTTAGATAGACAGCGGGCCACACTTGTCTCGTCGCAATGCCACCAGCGGGCTCATATGGCATTTTTAAGGAGATTGCTTGCTAGGCGAAAACCCATCAAGCCCTTGACATTGCCGCTGCCTATCTGCGGCCGCTTATTCGGCAAGCCTGAGCCGACCATATTAAGTGCTAACCACATGAATGTTGCCCTTCCCGTTATTCGCAACTCAGCGACGCACCCAGTAGCAGGCAGTTCTGCTCTGACTTGGACTCCATAGCCGTGGATTTTTCGTGAAAATATCATGGGGCAACTCTAGCCACAGCCGGTGATTGGAAACGTGTGCAGTGTGTGATATCAGTGAGAGACCACGATCCTAGCTTTCCGATACATCGCTCAGCGCTGATCCATGACCGTAACGGCCAGCTAAATAAAAACACTTACCGGAGTAGTCAGATCTCGTTGATGGCAATCATATCCTTCCTATGAGCTACCGAGGGAGCTGCAAGAGGCAACATTTTTCGAACGATCCAATGCTGAAAGCTAAGTTCACTTGTTTTTACTGTTCGACTAATTTCTCCGGCTGTCAGATTGACGAAAAATGATTACTACTACTCATACAAACAGTTAAAACAATTTGACTAGTTTACTTTAAGCTTTTGTTGACCAGGAACATCAGGGCTGTTGCTCGATCTGTGTAACTAAATTTGAAATCTTCGTTATGGCAGGGTTGGACTAACGGAAGATGTGCGATATTAAGAATGGCCGATTTATTTTGATCCATGAGCATACTGAAAGAAGCATGATCCTTAGTCAATGCAGGAGTGGGCGATGGGAGGAAAATATAAACGTGAAATGTCGAAAGGCATGAACCAAAAACAGTAACGACCCGGGCAATAGCGGGTGATTTTTGACCACTTAAGTGACTGACGGGTGTGAGATTTGAATCTATGAGCTTTTTGTGATGGCGTATCCTAAGCAGATTTAAATAATTATTCAGCCAACCTTTTTAATATATATATATGTATATATATATATATATATATATACCTCCAGCTACATTGGTCATTTCAGGAATGGATTGTTTGTCTACTCGCATTCCTGTCATGGAAATGAGAATTCGTGGAAATCGCATTTAGTTTCCAAGTATGTAGAAGAGCTGACAGAGATATACCATCTATGCATGATTGATGGACTACAATAAATGTGATACCGTTACCGAAAGTCTTAATTCATTCATCTACATACGAATGACCAAGAACTATAAATTTCCTTATTGCAGGAACCGAACAAACTGACTTGTCGCATACTGATAACTCATATGTTCATTCTAAAGAGCGGATCTCTCTCCCGTCCAGCTAATTGCATGGTTAAACTTTCCCGAAATTCTTCCATGTGGCACTTCAAGCCACACAAAAAGAATTTTTAGCGTAGATTTTATTAAGTCAATCCAACCTCTCTTACGATCAAGGGACCAGCTAAAATCCGCCCGAACCACCTCTATGAAACCTCTGGCTGGCTAACAACATGAATTCTGTTCTTCGCACCCGAATTCGTTCAAGCCAAGAAGAGTGGGTTTATGATAGAGGAGCAAAATCCGCTCTTAAACACAACTTCTGTGATAAAGAAATTATGAGATCTCGGTAAGGTACGCATCCGAACTTCTTTTGAAGACAGAAAGTCATCAGATTTGGGGTAAGGTGAGAGGACTTTGTGGCATGAACAATTTACCGCAAAATGCAAGCAGGCAGTCACGGAACTCAACAATTCATTTTCCTTCACGATAAAATTTGGAATCCCTTTGGCTTCACTACGACCGAAAATGCTACTGTCTTCGATATCTATGGCAGAACTGAAGTCCTATTATACCATGCAAGGCCGCAGATCTCCATGTACTTCATCCAACTGTTTGCAAAACTATTTGTTATGGATTCACCGGAAGAATTGACAAAAGTATTCAAGAGTCGTATTGAGAAAATACCAATCACTTTCATTCTGCAAAAGGGGATTCAGTCAATTTCGATTCATCGAATAAACATTTACGCCACTAAATTATTTGGAAGGCTTATTCCTTTCCTTACCAGATTATTCACCACCTTTCTGATCCCAGTCAGTTTTCTTACATCAAAATAAGAATTCCAGTTTGACGTGCATTGTTCCTTAATTAACAAAATTTTGTCTCCATTCTAGAATGTTAAATGCAGCATTCCGTTTTGTATTTACTTCATTACACCAACTTTTTCAACTAAGTTGACAGATCAAAAATTACTGTCGCAACAAGATTTTGCTTCAACTAAACTATCAGTATTATTGGTACAAAACCATTCGACCGACAGAACTCAGTTTACTGAGCTTAGTAGCGTTTTTACAGATTTTGGCTTAATTCATGGAGCTATTTTACTCCCATCCCTTAACCACAGATAATCTACTAATCCGGTATACAAATGGAATTTTTACCCGTTCTAAAGCTGACACCAAGTTCCAAATTTATGGACTTATAACTTCACTTTTTTCTGTTGCTCGATTCCCGTGGTGCGACCAGCAGAACACCTCTGGTTCAGCAGTTTTTGAGATCTTACATGATCCCAGCAAATGTTTAGCACTTTCAGAGTGACAGCAACTAAGTTCCTGTGTCCCTAGCATTAAATCTATCAAGGTTCCTATAGACGTAACTGAGTACTTCCTCTACTCTTGTGTAATACCACGTCTGATTTGTTAGTCCTTCGCGACATGTACTAGGCCTCAATGCAAACACTGCACATTTTAAAATGGAACGATCAAAATTATATCGCGGTAAATCGGCGTTCCACGGTTAGCATTGAGGAGTTACATTGTTATTAAAGATATAACCTCCTGTGACAAAACCTTTCAAACATTTTGTCTGATACCAACTATAATCTTAACACGTCCCTCGAAAAATGTGTGTCCACTCCTTTCGCACGTCAGAATTTCAAAAGCGGCCTACACATCAATCCGTGGAATTATTCTTCATGTAATAACATTACTGCTGGCCCTTAAGAAACCATGAAAGGACTGTGCAGCTCTCCCATACTTGGTGGGAATCATCGACGGTGCATATCTACCGAGTCCCGACTAGGACACGAACCAGGGATGAACAAACGCGAGTGGAGCGCTTTAGCCAGTACACTGCCTGACGGTCGTCCGACTGTTCTTTTGAAATTCGCCGCATGATTATGTACCCATCCATCCCTGATTTGCAAGGTCCTTGGCTGCTAGCCTAGAGCAGCCGATTCTTACTAATAAGGGGGTAGCCCAAGTACAAAAAAGGCCTTGAATAAGACCTACAGAACCTGACTACTTACTGACGGATAGATACAGCACCCTAGGATGAAGTCGAGGAAACCCCTTGAGAGACTGCCCGATAGAGCAAAGACTAAGACGCTTGATTCAGTCATTCGTCCCGTTTTTGTGTCTTAGTTGCGGCGCCGTGGATGTGCACTGCCGATGATTCCTAACAAAAATGGGAAAGTTGTATGGTACCTCCGTGGTTTCTTACAGATAGGTGGTGTTGATATCACAAGGCGAAGTGGTTCATGAGCCGTACAATCTCCTATTGCCAACACGTATTTGTCTACCTTTCCAGATAGCACATCAGATGGTAACTGGCTAGTGATAGATTCAAGAATCACTTAATTTGGTCGCTATGGTAACTATCAAGGGTGGTTTCTATTTCCAACTACTAGCTGAAATTTTCCGACTAGGTTGAAAATTTATCGGTCTGGATGACCAAAGTCTCATTTGGACATGAAGTGTCATAAATCTACTCTCCGGTTGGTTGTCAGTCGGTAATATAAAGAGTTCACGTGTATCTCACATGTCACTACACTGTATGCTCGCGGTTACCGCAGCCAACCACACTAGCAATGAAAAAATGAAATAATATTAAAAGGGGCCCAGTTCAGCGGAAGAAGCTCATAGCGAAAAATTGGCTAAATGAGGAAGTAAACCGAATTACGTCGAGCTACTGAAAGAGGCATAACCTGGACTGCAAACTTAGTGGTCAGACCTTCATGATATCACAGGATTGGATCAGTGACCAAGAGTACTGAAAGATGCTTAGTTCGAGTGGCAGAAGAATAGTGGAGAGAAGGCAAACAATTGGAGACAAATTGTAAGTGAACGGGAATTATTCACGAGACACTGGAAGCCAAAGTTAGAAAGTAGACATTATTAAGAGCAAAGGATGATGTCTTTAGTTTTTTGTCGAATGGGCGAAGAGATTTGCTGTTTAGAGATGGATGCAAATCCGCCAGAATTTCTTTAACCGTTGGTATTCTCGCAAATATAACTGAAAGCTGGAAAGAGAGAGGAAGTAGAAGTTTGAACAGGTTAGGCAAACTTAGTCGACGACAACATTATCAGCAATATATATGTAAGGTTGGCCCAGCCCAACTGACAAAGAATTATCAATGAATCACAGTTGTAGTTCTTCTGTAGACTCTTCGACGAACAGCTTCCTGACACTACAAATTCGACTCTGGTAAGACATATCAATTCGGAGTGTACAAGTATAAGGATGTTTGGAGAAGAGAGTACTAGGTACGCATACCTGACGAGCGACAATAACCACGAAACCGGTCGTGTGCTCCCGGGGAAATTTTGGTCACTCATCCAGATACTATTACTTACTACTTATACACATATATATATATTGCACATATCTGAATACGTAATTTCTCACCCAAATCATGGTAAGGGATAGTACAGTGGTTTAAAAGGAGAAAAAAAAGGAAATAGTGTGTAAAGTTCACAACACCTGCTAATTCTTATACTTTTCACCTCCACATCACCGGCCATCCACCGGGATCCATGAGTTCCATGCGGGCTTGATACTACCTAGTTTCCAAAACCCAAGTAGAATTTTGATTTAGGGGACCCTACTCCAACCGAATGATCTAACCCAAAAAGCAGAAGGACAATCTGAGGTCCAAGTAATCCACCGGGGGGACGGTGACTGCTCACTTCATGTGCCCTTCGGATGAAGTTAGATATCCTCAGTGCCCAGTACATTGGTTCAACCATTATTTTTGTCAAGTGACATTACGGTGAAATTCAGTTAAGCCTCCCCTTCCGCTTCTTTATAATTTGCCATTTTAATGTAATAAATCCAAAAAAAGATCTGTAAGCATGTAATTTGGAGAGTGTCAATTCAGAAGTCTTGTTGTGATCGAATTTCAATCTCTCAGCCGTTCAAGCAGAAACAATTAACCAATTAGGCTGCATCCATTTTTATGAACCATGCAGATACTCTGGTACATTCCTTTAAGGATTGTTTCAGGGAATTTTCAAGTCTACATTTCTGATTGTGAATGCGCATCAGCCTTAATTTCCTTACATTTCCCCACTCTTTATCTATAAGAGTTGCAATGAAATTTAGAAGTTGGTCATACAACTCGTTAGACGCGAATCTTGAATACACAAAACCTTTTCTTGAAATTTTGCAATAATGTTCAAGAAAGATGACTGAAGAAAGCGTATCCAGGCTTGAGTTACTGACTGTTATTGACGTTGATTTCACCTAAATTAGTAGCTATCAGACGGCCGACCCTTCAGTTTTTTATGTTTCGGCAAATTATTGGGAGTTTGTGCAATATGAGTAATTAACCCTAATTTGTTCAAGCTTAACCGCTATACAGGGTTATTGCCGGACAAACAAACGAAATCCATGATACCGTTTTACACGGAGGTATTGTTCCATTTCGTCTCCTTGGGAAACGTTAAGGATAAAGCAAATGTTCTGACGCAGCCTTTCCAAGTATTCCGAGGGTTTATATGTAAGCTTAGCATAGTCTTCTACATAGAATATCCTTTTCTCGTTTGTCATACTCAGTGAAGCTATGCCAAAGTTATTTAGATTTATGTCGAAACTACCAGGAAACTACTAGTAAATGACTTTTGCATAAGCCCGAAACGTGATCCATCTCACACTGGCACAATTGTGAATACGTTCTGCAAGGTGCACTGGATAACTGTGCCTTACTCTGGAGTCTGAGTTGATGTACTCTGGAGGAGTCATGTGAATCAGATTGAAGTTCTGGAACAATTCTGGGTATTTTTGACTTGAACTCGAATAATTTTGATATAAGTGCTAAATAACCCCAGGATTAGTATACTTGTCCTGATGTGATTCCACTAATGCTAAAGCCAAGAAAACAGCAACAAGAATTGCTTGCCTCACTCAGGTTGTTAAGTACAGTTGTTAGTTGCCGTAGGATACGGTAGAGCCGAAATCCCGGTGAATGGGCTTCACGATCGCAAATTTCGGGTTGACTTTAAATCAATCGAATCTCGGAATTTCTGTGTTCTGAGAGGGTCAACGACACTACCGTTTACAATATACCCCGATGTCTAGGGAGGTCAAAATGAACGGGCTAAATTTCATCGAGATGGGACATGCCTCTAAAGACTGTTTCATTGACTTTCATCACTGAGATGAATTTGACTGCGTGCTGAATCATTTCCCGCAGCGTAGAATTAGTTGTGCCCGGCGAAAGTGGATAATTTCAGTAATAAGTTGAGCAAAATGATGATGATACCGGATAATTTCAGAGGTCCCGAAAATCTCTTCATTAGGTTGTCCACAGATTTGATTGAATAACCAAATAAACGATGAGTAAAATGCATGCCAAGATAAACACCGGTTGCGTTACGTTTAATTCCATAAATTGAGTTTGCTCCTAAACAATTTTTCTTATAATTTGTTACATGAAACGGTGTGAAAATTGCAGAACATTCATGTTAATTCCCAACACAGGCGTCGCAAGACAGGTTATTGATTGCCCACTTATAACGAAAACATGTTCACCAAAGATTAAGGCAAATAAATTGCCCCTTTGTTATTTATCCCTGGGTAGGAATGATGAATGTCGTGTTTAAAGATTTACAGTTAGACAGTTTGGAGAAAGCTGACCTGGATAGCCCACGGGAGAAGAGTTAAAGGAAATCAGCTAAACAGAATGAAGTCAGTCACGGCATTTGTTGGTCGGGGAAATATTACCTGTTCTCCTTATGTTGAAAGAGGTTCTACAGGTTTGGAATTGAGTCTGCTTTGGAATTATTCTAAATTACTTGAACTTTTGATCAGTCCGGGAATGAAGGCAGGGATGACAAAATACCGTATTCGTAATTTGGCTGTCTGCGTTGACATTGAAATGACTAATGGTACAAAGTGACAGTCAGTTAGCGTCTCACTTCTCTTCAAGCGGCAGATGAAGAATATATGAACTACTGATAATAAAAAAATCATGATAAAGATGATGAAACAAACATGAATAATCCTATTCTAAATGAAGACCGAAATATATGTCCCTTTTGGTTATATACATGACTGTAATTCACCCTGTGGTATTTCCGCTTAAACATTACCTGCGTGGCTAACCTTGCATCGAGTCACGGAAGTAATTATCACGCTCGAATCCCTTGCAGCCAAGCTCGATGACAGCAGTCAAGATTCAGCGAAGACTGAATCCACAGTAGATTCGGTGTAATTAGAAGTGTAAACGACTGGATTTTGAAGTGTCTCTCGGACATGTATGGGGACTTTTTAGGCACTCATGTGGACCTCGGAAGAGCGGAGACACAAACTAGAGATTGCTCTGCCTGGCACAGGCACGCAGAACAAACGGCATGATGGCTTGTAACATGTGTACAGAAATGCGGTCCGTCGGCAGGCAGTCGATTAATATCGCACGTGTACCAGTAACTTTGCAAGTTGTGCGGTCTTTCAAATGTAGTGTACACCCCAAAATTAAAATTTCCGCATCCATTAAAAATCTGGTTAGATAAATAAGTCAAAATTAAAATATAAATGGCATTAGTTAGTACAGTGAGCGATCACTGTTTGACAGAGTGATCGACGAACTATCCCATGCTGCGTACATATTGGTGTGTTTGTGCATTTGAAAGGATGGTCTCGGTACAACAGAGAGGGTTTGATGCCCATAATTACAGCAGACCAGAAGCAGTGAAATGATGTTCTCATAATTAAAATGTTGCAGTAATTCTACAGATGGACCAGGTCTACTGTCCCCGTCCTTCATAAAAGACGGTGATGAAGTGATAAGAAAGCAGTTAACAAAACTCTTGGAACCAATCTGGACAAGGGAACAGATTTCTGAAGACTGATGCCACTCAGGGATTGGTCCGATTTACAAAGGTGACAGATCCTCAAGTCAAAGTCATAAGAGAATTAGTTTAGGTCGCATCGCATCCAGACTGTTCGTGGGTATTGTCCTCCACCGATTATCTAGTACTGATGAAAGATGTGTGCGACAGAATGAAGACGGTTTCCGCCTCTGCTGAGGTTGTATTGACCAAACGTTTGTGGCATGTCTTAAACCATAGACACAAGCTCCGTAGACTCACGATTTTTGTATTTTTTTTTGGTCTGAAAGCAGCTTTTGACTTAGCTGATCGTGCAATTTTCTAGCCCCACCCATCATTGAAGATTGGACCAAAGAAGTTCATTTCATTTATCCAATCTCTGTATGAGAACAGCTCAGTCCGAGTTCCTACCTGTAGTGCTGTCGCACCCGAATTCACTGCGAGAAGTGGTGTTCGTCAGGATTGCTTCCCTTCACTTTCCCTTTTTAACTTTGTCATTGAAATGCTTATGGAGATGGCCCTATTCTCATGTGAGAGCAGTGGCATTGCTATTTCTTCAAACAGAAAATTGTCTAATTTGGAATATGCGGGCGGTGTTGTATTGCTGAATGAAAATTCAAGTAGGTTGCTGGTTTTTCTCGATCCCCAAAATGATATCGTAGGTATGTTTGGGATGCGTTTTATACGTTCGTAATGCGAAGCGATGCTGCAAGATTACATTGGCTCAAAACCGAAAGTTGTTCTTGGAATGAAACAGCTGAGTGAGGTGGATAGATCTGGTTACTTGGGTAGTTGTATCAGATGAAGAGTTTTCACGCCATCAAAACCTTGACTGACATCTGCTAACATGAGACATCTGAGTGGTCAGCGTGACATTCGGTTTTCGGTCAAAGGTCGAATGCACGAAAGAGCGGAGCGGTAAGGTCGGTTTAGCTACACGGCTCAAAGGTATGGTCATTTAGAGTAAATGTTTGGACGCCAACGTCTTCGTAATGTTGATGGAATAAGGTGGAAGAATTTTGTAACTCAGAAATTAGTGGTAAGATACTGGGTTATACCGTTCAGCCTTTAGAATACACATTAAAACAGATTAGGTTGAGGTAGTTGAGACAAATTTTGAGCATGTCTACAAAACGACCGACTTGTTGTAGTCTGTTATTAGAGGCAGATAATGGTTGGAAGGTGATCTGAGGTGCCCAGTCAATGACATGAAAACTATAACCAGTGAAATGACTCGTGAAACTGCAGTTAGGCTACCAAATTGAAGTCCGTGAGGTTCCCCGAAGGAATGGTTGAAAACAATGATGTTATGACTGAGCGGCGCAGTCAGCGGCTTTTCGCATTCGAAATCTTTCTTCTTCAATGTTTTTTTAACTTACTTATGTGCCGTCGACATTCGCTATTCCTCGTCCTTTTTCAGTTTGAACAGACGGTGTTGCGTGTTGGCTACCAAAACCACAGTACATTAGTGCAGGGGTACATATTGTACAAACTGAATTGAACTGAGTAACTCCACATTTGCATTTTATTATGCACAGGAAACTAAAATTTACTTACATTTTTGTTTTAGAGGAAGAAAATGGGATGCAGTCCTGAGGTTAATCCAACGTTTTGGACCAGTTACAACGTAAGGTTTTCCGATTAGATCGGTCGTTTTAACTGTCGACTCACTCTCTATTCTAGACACAAAACGCAAGTTTCCATCTAAATACTCTGCAACTAGGGTGATAACTGGTGGTCACATATCCGGTGTTGGATTCACTTCGGAGAGGAATGACTGGGCAGTAACTGATTCTATACTTCGGCATGCTTTCTATGATTGGTGACCTTACGGATGTTCCTTCGTTGTGGAAGCAAAAAAGACAGCGTATTACTGTGAGGTCGTAGGAGCTGAATTGAAAAAATCTAACATCGAGCAATTTAATGTTTTCTAGACATCTGAGACAACGGTGGTCAGGCACTTATTTCAAGCAGACAAATTTGTATTTATATTAATGCCAACATGAAACAATAATAATGTTATTGACCACTACCACTGATTGGTAACCCGAAGCCAGACATGAGCAGATGCCAGATTAAACGAGAAGCATTGTTATCATGATCATGAAAAATCCTCGGTTTAAACAACCACTAGCCTTTCAGTTAATGAACCGAGATTGGATCTGTGGAGGTCTTGTGATAGCAGTTCAGATATACAGGTGGAATTTAGAGCAGAATTTAATCCACAAATTCCCAAGTACACTGAAAACCAGCCAAAGTTCAAAAGAAGCAGCGTGGTCTGTTGTCTGGAATCTGCGTCAGGCTATTTTTTACCGAGTAGAACAAAAGTATCAACAAAAGTGTCGCTTTAGTGGAAAAAAGAAAGCCACTTGGGAGTCCATTTTATTACCTATAACAATTTTAATCCTAAGGGAAGAGTCGTCTCTGCAGACTTTTTGAAATGCTACCAAAACCATGTAAGAATGATGATATCATCATCTTCTATTGTTGTGATGAAATTATGTACGAAAGAAATTATGGCTGTGTAGCGCACACGATCGAGCCACTCTATCGGGGTGCCAAGCGTATCAAACATTCACAGAATTTTATAAACGCGAAGACCACGCAAGAGCCAAAACAAATGAGTTAGATAAACTTACCACTTGTGGATCCACAATTCCAAGTTGTCATCGCATATTCAGCGAATATATACAGAAGCACAAGGAACATTTGTTTTGCCTTCGATGGTGGCTCCTGAGTCAGAAAGGTTGTTTATTGCATTATTCCAATCTGTCCTCCGAATCACGCGCCGGCTAATTTAAGTCACCGCGGAAGCCTATAATGTTTGTGTTTCAACGGAGGTGCTCTAACCATATTAATTCATCGGTAGATGATTTTATTCTTTTGTGCACCATAGATTTGAGGGAGCCTACGCTGGTTCGCATTATTTTACAGTTTAAACTTTGGGATTGGAAAAACAGGCGGTAGTTTAAACTTCCGTTTTTTCCGTTCAAAACGCAACGACTTCACCGCTTCCGGAGAAAGTGTGAACACATTTTTCGACAGGAACTGTGGATTTCGTCGACCTTTGAAGGGTTCAGATCTGTCTTCGGAAAGCATCGCTTTCTGGAAACGAAGAGACAGAAATGAGCAAAACAAGTTGTCTCGAACATCAAAATATGGTGCATATGATTGATAACATCCAAAGTGGTAGTGACGAAGATATGATTGAGACAAGTTTGCCCGATGTGTGCATGTTTGTTGAAGGGAGATAGAGAGAAAGTCGTCCATGAACACGGATTTTGAAAAAGCGAACCAGATGAAGAAAACACTACTTCTGATGTTCATCTTGTATCGTATACAGATAGCTTGGCAGCGACTGATCTCGAGGGAGGTCACAATCAAACATGGATATCACCCACTTCTCAAAATTACGTGTTTCAGGAACTGAACTAGAAATATATATTTAAAAATTCACTTATTCCGTTTAACTATCAATTCGGTTATCCATTCAGATTCAGTGATTACAAGGGGTCTACCACACGGGGTTTGACTAACTAGAATAGAATTTTCCTACAAATTAAGAAGTCGCAAAGCATGGCTTTAAAAGCTTAAATGAGGTCAAATGAAAATGCAGTAAATTCAATAGAAAACGAGCTTATGTGTGAGCGTCACTTGCACGTTAGTGTTAAACTAAACTGGCAGTCATTTTTATGACAGTAAGAACATCTGGTGCAAGTTGGTCAACTCGCATATTCGGAACTGACTTCTCAAAATAGCATCAGTCACATTTCTATTAAGGTTAACGAAGGGCGTAGAAATATTTAATGTTGCTTGGATAAGGAAAAGATGGAACTCGGATGATAATTGCTATTGTCACGGTCAGATTCCATGGGCTACTGTGACTGAGAAATTTGGACAGACCGGGTTCTGAAGGTTAAAGTTCCTTCATTCCCATGACCTATGGTTACGGGAGTGCTGATTTCCTCATTCACCCCTCGAACCAAGTGGTCGATTGCTGCTAGTCCTTACGGATAGTTGGTTCATGACATCTTTACGTTCGTCGTTCTTCAGATTCGTGCAATTTGGAGAATAAACCATTGCAAATAACTACTTTCCAACTCTTGATTTCGTTAACTGTCTTTACATTGGAATCCAAAGAAGTACTTCTAATAACATTGCCCTCATATGACCATCTTAGCATAAAAAATATGCGAGAAAACGAATCATATTTTACATCGGAAGGTAATGATAAGCATGGTATAGATCAGTATATAATTTACTTCCGTGAGATAACTGCATACACGTATCCTCAGAACTCGATAGACAATTTTCTATCCGACCACTTTCGTCTAGAAAAACATAAAAGTACCTGCAGTCAAGGCCTACTTATACCTGGCGTAGAACTAAATAAAAGTAGCTTTGTGTGCACAACTTTGTTTAAGTCTCCTTTTCATGGAAAGTAGTGTATCGTCACCATGTGGAAACAACGTAGATTTACAGAGAAACACTCATTTACCTATCTTTCATCGTACTCACGACTGTCTATTGAATCACGCAGTGAAAAAAGACTACTACTTATTCCGGTGCGAATTGCGTTTCGGTGAACAGGCAAAGGGTAGTTAAACTCAATAGTTTGGAAATTTTCCGTTAACGGTAGTTTAACTTTTTGTGTTACTGGATAACAGCAAAAGTTTCACCAGCAAGGAGGATTTTCGATCATCAACGCGAAAAATGGACTAAAGGTTCTTTTGAGAAATTTCACCAAACCGTCATTTTTTCCATGATAATGCACCAAGCAGATTGCAATAGCAGATAACCACAATGCACAATGTACGTGGGTAAAATTCTTACTAAAGTCATTTTTCGCTGAATCCAGTCCAAAGTTTTAAAGCAAATGGAGTAGTCAGTCTTATGGTATTTTTCAATACGTCAGCAGGAGAGACTAATTGTGGAAAGCATTCCACCAAATCAAAAAAACAAGTAAGATTTTATTTCTTCTAGCAAATTAGAACTGTCAAAAGTCCGGTTCCTCCCTACAGCAGGAGAATATGACATAAATGTAGAATCTTGCCGCAAAAGCAAAAAATAGGTTTGTAGTGTTTCAGATGTTAAGTTTCTTAAAGAATGAAACGAACAGGCAACAGAAAAACGCGTGTGTTGCTTCTGTTCGCAATTTCAAATTTAGCTGGATTTTGATTTTTGGAGTCGATTGTTTCTGTTAATGAGCTCAGGGTGCCCACTGGTTAAAAACATGTTTCACATTGGGGAATTTCCATCGAAGTTCATCTGATCGGCAATGGGATCTCGGTATTTATAACACTTGGTTATGTCAACGAATTCAAATCGAAAGCACCCTAACAAGTGCAAAGTTTATGGCAGACCTTCTAATAGCTATTTTGACAGCCATTTCAAAAGTTTTTCCGGGAAATTATTTGTTATTCGCCTTATTTCATCATGCCACTCTTCAGTTGGGAGTTGGTTGCCTTTGAACGAAAAAGCCATTAGTCAATGTTTATTCAATATTGACCCAGTCAGCATAATATGATTTTCAAGGTGAAATTTGAATCATTCCCTTCTACCTATCAAAAATCAAATTTTTCCCCTTGAAAGAATAATGAACAAGGTTAAGTTCAGTATCGCTTTGAGTTCAAAGATTGACTACATAATGGAACATCTGATAGAAAGGTCCCGCGTAGTCTCCTTGATGGATTCACTCTCTGGATGGAAAAGTAACGTGACAATAAGTCAGGCAGAACTAGGGAACTGACTTTTCTGACAAGGATCATCTTAAGCACATCCCAAAGTATTCTTACTTACCGACAAAATTCCTTGTTTTTAGGCGGATGCAACCGTGATCTCGAAAATGGACTATCGGTCCGTAAACATACCCTGACGGGGCAGTACCAGGTACGCATAATCGACTAGCGGGGGAAACTTGCACGCTTTTCGTAGGTTCAAGGAAATACTAGTACGCCCATTTATTTTCGCAGGTGTAAGAGAATTGATCTTGAAGTAATGCTTCACTAAGTGCAAACACAGGTGATTTTACAAGATTAGTTCATCCAAATACGATAAATATTCTGCCCCCTTGAAATGCAGGGCAATAATCCAAGATTGATTGAATCCCGTAGACGTATTCAGATGGATGTGACGAAACCACAAATTCCGACAACCACCTTCACTTTTGGAAACATACGATGCCTCCGTCCCCGCCAAGAAATTCAACTTCCTAAAGTGAAGGATGCTTATTGCTACTTTGACGGTTGTAAAACGTGGCACATTCTCATTTAGAATTCAAGGATATTTTCCGTATTCGACCGTCAAGGCAACAGAATTAGTGCTCGAATTTGATAGATGAATCTGGTAGGCACTGACGATACGTACCTCTGAGTGGTTGGTAACGATACTTGCCATTTGTCCGTGATAATTGCCCTAGATCACTTTCAATGGCTTGGGCATGCTCTGGAGATGCATCTCATTGTCTCTGTTTTCGTGAGCTTTCTGCGGACGTTGGGAAAGGCTGGAATAACCGAACCGATGGGCACAACATGACTTGTCGTGTAGTTACGAAGTTTGTAGCGAAGGCTATGGCTTCAATTGATATTCCCCGTCTTTCTGGTTTCGGACCAACATATGGGAACTGCTTTTGACTAGAGAAGATGAGGTCTATGCTTTAGATCCCAGATAAGTGATGCAAACTGTTCGGGTCTAAACTGCAGATATATCTGGATACCTCAGTCGCTAGGAATTAAAACTCCTGCTGAATCTTCTCCTTATTATCATTCAATGAGGGATTTTAACTTCACCGTCTGTTAGACCAGTAAATGCATTCTGTAGAACATTTATAGGAAAAGCAAAAGAGAAATGAATATAGGACAACCTTATCGTGCGCCAGCGGAGATGCCAGCGGTGTCAAAGCTAAGTAATCCAGCGTGCAATATAAAAGTTCACCTTTCCACCAAAGGTCCAAGAAAGCGTTGTATAGCTGCTTCATCCAGATTAGAAATCAACATCATTACATATCCACTGCCCCCGAACTGAGACTTGAAAGAGGGATTAACGATTTTGTTGTCATGACATAATTCACTATGTGATATCATCGCCCAACTCACCATAGAGAAACCATGGAATCACTGTACAGCTGTTTCATCCTTGTTAGGAATCCTGAGCAGTGCATATGGACCGCGCCCGAACTGGGACGCGAACCCGGGACGAACGATTCTGAGTCGAACGCCTTAGCCATTGCGCTACCGGACAGGCTGTGAACGGTTTGTTCAATTTCACCACATGATGTTGCACCTATCCGTCACTGATTTGCACGGCTACTGGCCGCTAGTGCACAGCATTCGACCCTTATCCATAGATAACTTTTGTGCAGGCAGCCTAAGTACGACCAAGGATTTTGATATAAACGACAGAGTTTGGCTACTTGATCAATGCTAGAAGTAAGATATCATATTATTCACGAAGATATTCATCCCTGTAGTTCGTTGCAATCGCTCAACGTAGGAGTCAATATTGTTGACTATGAACCGTCAACAGTCTAGGTTGGCGAAGTTTCGCCTCTCGAGCATTGCGGAAGCTGCTGCGATCCGTCTTCACAATCCTCCACTGCATGCACTCAAAAATAATTTACGGTTGCTGTTCAACTCCCCTGGCCCACCCTTCGTCCCAATGCAAACCCTGGACAACAAAACAATTAACACAATACGTCCATCTGTATTCAGGTTATGCATGTAACACCACAAATCCCTCCACTACCCATATTTTTATCTGACTAACCCAATCCTTCCTAGAGTGAATTCTTTCCGAATATATAGTGATGTAATGGCTTGATTACGAATCACTGAAAAAGAGCTTGCTCAACAAATTGTTTTCTCGATGTGCTCAGTGGGAATTTTCAGGAAATATGGACGGTCAATTCATCTGTTATTCAAAGAAGTACCTAATTACTTTGTTTGCAGTTGACTTCTCGGAAGGAACGAAGTTTTGCGGACCGCCAGCACCAAACTCTAAATGAGCCTCAAACCCGATTAGGAGACTGTATATTATTAATGGAACACCCGGTTTATTATAATCTGAACTCGTAAAGTAACCAAGATCTTAAGACGGTTTCCGTCTCAAAACTGTCATTCTGTAGAGGTTTCCACTGAAAATTTACTTATTTCAGTCTGCTTATGTAAAGGCAGTGATCCGATGCCAGTCGAAAATAATGCAATGTTGATACTAAAATAAGAACAGACAGTCCCATTAATAGCCTGTGTCTTAGGGTGTGTGAATTTGGTTTCCATCACTGGTGGAATTGAGTGACTATGTCACATATAAAAGCATTTTCATGGTTTCTGTCTCACATATCAGTGATAATTATTCATAATGAACAATTATAAGAGCCTTCGTCTTGATGTTCATTGGCAGGATATGAGAAGCCATGTTATGCTTAACAGGCAATTCACTCACGTACTACATATCCAAAAGTCAGCGTTATGGATCACAACCAAACTGGCGACGTTCAGCTTGCTTCATTAAGAGGCTCTTCCCTCCCGTTTATCCACGTGCTGGGGTCCACTGCATTGATTTTTTCACACTGAATGCTCTCACATGAACATACGATGCCATTATTTGAACCCCACTACCTAAATAATCTCACACTTTCCCTCAGTGATTTCTTAGTCAGGTCAGATGTGGTCGACTGCAAAGCTGGCCGGAATCCACTGTTTCTGCAAACAGGTCTAGTTTTACGGTGAGTATTTATACATTAATTTTTGCGTGGTTATCTAAAACCTTGAGTACAGTTTATGAGGTCGCACTGGGATTGAAACCCCAATATACACAGTGATTTTCAAAACACTTGTAGACTGTTGACCAGGTATCAACCTTAACTTAGTACCGTAGTTATCCATTAGCAAATTGCTGTCATTGTGCTCTGCATCCCCTAATGAATAACGATCATTTTGCAAGACACGTGGGGACATATACCGGATAAGGGTGCACACATACAGATCAGTGGCTAATGGTCGATACTGGTTTTCCTGACTGATCCTCACCAGACATGTGAAGTGGGTCGATTGATTTCTTAATCATTTCACGCGCTGCCGATGCCGTTTGGTTAGAGTTCTCATCCAAAACTTTTACGGTAATTACGATTCAACAAGAATTTTAAATTATTCCCGCGCGTTGTTTTTGCACTCGACCTTTTATCTACATACTAGTTAATACAGTCATCTTGAAAGCACTTTTGTATTACTCATATATACTAACCTGCCGTGAGTTTTAGTTTGTTCCATATCGAAGGTGGCCCGTCGAAAGAATACTTTTTTGAAGTGGACACATTTTATTAAACCTGGAGTTATTTCCGGTTCGGAAAAAGAATATCAGGTCGACGTACTGTCGTATATAAAAAAAGCCATCCTGATAGTGGCCAGTCAGGTCTATGAAGAGTGTCCGCATATATTAGATATTGAAAATCGGGCACACACCCTGACAGTTAGGTCAGTTTCTTCTTCCATCCGAATTGGGAAACACAAAGAATGGTATCAAAAGATATTGGACATCTGAGTCGCGATGTTTCTAACTTATTGTTTCAGTAGGCTAGAGACAGCAGATCAACGATATTGAAACTGGATACAATGTATCGGTACTAAAAGGTGTCTTGAGAATTCCTCTTCCCGAGGGAGGAGGTGAGTTCCCACAGGTTGCAATTACTTGGATCAAATTTTTTACACTTCACCAGCTACTAGAACATTGATAGATATATCGAGAGGATACGACAGATGTATTTATGGGCATCCGGATGGCCTTCGATTTCGCTGACAAACCTGGCCCATGAAACTGTTCACTAAGGAACTAGGTGCCCGAGACGCCGGCTACTAACGGCAAAGAATTCCGGCAACGAGGCCCAATCTCCCTATCCCTGTTCAACTACGCAATGAAGTATGGTTTACTGAAAATGTTTCAGGACCTTAGTGGTGGCATGGAGCATCTACGTGGTCGTCTTGTGGATTTAGGTTATGCCGGTGTTATGGCTTAGTTGAGTGACGATCTAGAGGTTGCTCAAGACGTTCTGCACCTCTTGGCATTGGACGTGTTATGGTTTGATATGTTTTACCCCTTCCAAACGAAATTCAATGCTCCAGACCTGACAGAATCCTGTATCAGCGTTCGCTGTGGCTGGTGACAGATTGAGGCGAGTGAACAGTTTCGTCTACCTAGAGAATGACATCGCAGTTGGTAGTGCTATCTAGGCAGAGATAATCTGAATTGCAAAATCCGCTCAGAGTCAAAAAATCCATTACATACGTAGCACTGACATGACTCCGAGATTTCACTCAATGGCTGAGTTTATCAGGCCTCTGCACATGGGGCTTGTGGTATGGAAGCGAACGCTGGACCGTTAGCTAGAATGATACGCGATGGCTACTGGTTTTTGGAAATCCATAAGTATGCAAGATTCCCCCTGTATGACAGCAGCTTTACGTTATTAATGCCTAGGTTAAATGCCGTGTCTTTGGGCCAGTCAGTCCCACTGCCTAGGACTTCTCATTTCGCGACTGGGTTAGAAGGAATGCCGCGTTGGCGATCGGTAACTCTGAGGAGGTGAAAAGTCCTGACGGCCAAAATGGCATCAGCTGACTACTTACGACCAACGCAGGGAATTTGGAGAAACACAGGTGACGGCACCGAATGTAACTTAATAGAGATGATGTTGGGTTACTTATTGTACTCGTGTATAGTAGCCCAAATTTTACAAAGTGGTATAAAAAGATGCAAAAGCGGTGCGTAACGAATCCCGAGAATGTGTACACCTTCTTGTCGTGTTATTTTTATTTCTACTTTTAATTACCAGATTGTATATGACTCACTGCCAAGCTTCAAGAAAAATACGTGGAGTTCAAATTGACCGGTGAGGTTAAGATTTGCTTAAACTTGATCAAATAAAGACCGCTAGGATCTACATGGCTTTCAAATGCAGACAACGTCAAGGGGATGAACAGAAATGTTCACTTCTTGTCACATAGGAGAGATTTTAAAATGATGAAAATAGGACATCTTGGACTCGCAAAGTTTGATAGAGAATGTCAGCTCACCGCACACTTGCATAAATATCCTCCACATAACTGTTACCAAAATTCAGTGGCTCGGGCTTGACAACAAACCCGATGACAGACATGACCACACCGTGTGGAATACCTTTCGTCCAATTTTGACTCATCACATTATATGACGAATCACAATGTCGCGACCGACTAAGTCGGGTTTTGGTGACAATGAAATCCATTTTCAAGTGCATACCAGTGGTGAATAAGCTATTGGCAAGAAAACGTGTTCTTCTTGCCGATAAAGTGATATCGTGATGTAGAAGGCTTTCAACCATCCACGACAGAGAATGAGTATATCTAATAATTCTAGTCAAATCTTCCATAGTTTATTAATGGAAAGTTGGCCGTTCACACCCCCGTGATGAATGGTTTCATTATAACACTAATGCTAAACCATTATTGTGTCTGTTGCATCAAACTAGGAGATCGACAGCTCAGTCAGTTCATAGCTTCAACTTGAACAAAGTGGATCTGTTCGGAGTCACGGAAATCGAAGATTATTGAACATTGTCAGTGGATTAAAGGCTATCTTAGTGACTAATTGAATGAAATTAAACACCTGAATCATCTGGAGCCTAGTCACAACTATGGCATTGTGCTGTACAGCTGTTGTCCCCAAAAAATTGGCCGTGTTGAGATTCTCGAAGCTCTATTCATACGAAATCACTCATGCTGCAGCATGAATGATCAACTTGCCATCAATAAACTGTGGAAGATTTGACTAGAATNTGACTCATCACATTATATGACGAATCACAATGTCGCGACCGACTAAGTCGGGTTTTGGTGACAATGAAATCCATTTTCAAGTGCATACCAGTGGTGAATAAGCTATTGGCAAGAAAACGTGTTCTTCTTGCCGATAAAGTGATATCGTGATGTAGAAGGCTTTCAACCATCCACGACAGAGAATGAGTATATCTAATAATTCTAGTCAAATCTTCCACAGTTTATTGATGGCAAGTTGATCATTCATGCTGCAGCATGAGTGATTTCGTATGAATAGAGCTTCGAGAATCTCAACACGGCCAATTTTTTGGGGACAACAGCTGTACAGCACAATGCCATAGTTGTGACTAGGCTCCAGATGATTCAGGTGTTTAATTTCATTCAATTAGTCACTAAGATAGCCTTTAATCCACTGACAATGTTCAATAATCTTCGATTTCCGTGACTCCGAACAGATCCACTTTGTTCAAGTTGAAGCTATGAACTGACTGAGCTGTCGATCTCCTAGTTTGATGCAACAGACACAATAATGGTTTAGCATTAGTGTTATAATGAAACCATTCATCACGGGGGTGTGAACGGCCAACTTTCCATTAATAAACTATGGAAGATTTGACTAGAATTATTAGATATACTCATTCTCTGTCGTGGATGGTTGAAAGCCTTCTACATCACGATATCACTTTATCGGCAAGAAGAACACGTTTTCTTGCCAATAGCTTATTCACCACTGGTATGCACTTGAAAATGGATTTCATTGTCACCAAAACCCGACTTAGTCGGTCGCGACATTGTGATTCGTCATATAATGTGATGAGTCAAAATTAGATGAAAGGCATTACACTCACTATGGTCATCTTTATCGTCACGTCTATTGTCCAGCATGAGATAGCCAGTTTCGGGAAAGTGAAGTTAAGGTACCAATTGTGACTAATTTTGACAGCTAATGGACGATATAATCAAAGAGGGCGATAAAATGTACTGACTTATGGTTTAGAAATCTGGCTGTATGCGATGCATCGACAAAGTCAAACGAATCGTTTCCTTGCTTGAAACCAAACTAGAACCAATATTTTTAAACTTACCAAAACCTGAGGTGCTAGGCTAGCACAGAGGAGACCAAGGTAAGCATCAGCAAGGCAATAGTAGCTTCCTAGTGTGCCGTAACTGGGAAGCTGTTTTATTTGTGATTGAATTTCAACCAATTTTTCTGCCATTACTCCAACACGGGCCAGTTTGTCCGCCATCGTATTAAACCTGCTTGTCCTTTGATCATGCATGAATCGGGATCTGCTAAGTTGGCGCCTTCTGCGTGCGCGTAACCGGTTGATGCGTCTTTTGTGTACAAGTGATTTGACCTTTACTGCTGACCTGCGCAACGGACATTTTCGGGGAGATGACGAGAGGCATTGAGCAAGAATGGTGGGCAATTCTTGGCTAACTGCAGGAATAGCCAAATTCAATTGACCGTGGCTCATTTGTGATGTGATTGTGGAACTCACCGATTCTGAACTTGTTCTGTCCACCTCGGCTTCCTTCGCTTCCAGATGAGGATCCGAATTTTGCCGATCTTCTTCTGCCTGCTTCTCCGAATTAGTTTCTTCCTGTATCTGATTGTCAACTTTGCTCTCCAGTTTCAACGGCGATTGTTCTTTTTCAACCAATTTTCTAATTATGGCCGAACCCCGTGATGATTCACGGCCTAGTCTGAATGAAAATTGCCTTTTGTAAACAATGTACTCAAGATGATCGTCCAGATTGTAATCA
This sequence comes from Fasciolopsis buskii, assembly GCA_008360955.1. Classification (NCBI taxonomy): domain Eukaryota; kingdom Metazoa; phylum Platyhelminthes; class Trematoda; order Plagiorchiida; family Fasciolidae; genus Fasciolopsis; species Fasciolopsis buskii. The sequence goes on from LUCM01001340.1 coordinate 306,364, forward strand.
CCTTCATGATGCTCTGGTTTGACTGCAGCACGATAGATTCGATCAATGCTAGTGTAGGAGGGTCGACTCCAAAGCCGCGAGTATTTTTGTTTTTGTAATTCAACTGGCTCTGCCTGCAAACTGCAACGCTTAGTAGCAGCTGGTTGTCTCGAAGTTGTCTTTCCGATAAACGATTTCTGGTTACTGCTGTGATTCATACTATTTCTCTCTTCATTGTTTCTCTCACACACCTCTTTTGAGCTGCTCATAAAAGAATTAGTGAACGAAGAGAATTCGAAGTCATAACCTTGGGTTGAAATGTGAAAAATAAAATGGAAGTTCCAGTGTTATCTGACCGTAAATTGTTTAACAGCAAATCGTCAGTTTAATATTAGTAATATGGCACTGGAATTAACAGAAACTGTGAACATCAGAATAACAATGGTAATTCAAATCATTCCTACTCATTATTTCCGAATCAGCATCACATTTTGTAGTAAATCAAGACTTTTTGTTTGCTCTGATGTTGTCTGTCCATTGACTGATTTTATTTGTTCAAGCCGTTTATTTCTTTGGCCGTGGATGTTTTTATTTAATTCGTTCAACACGGTTATTCTGTCATTTCAGTAGTTTTCTTTCATTCACTTTTTGTGCTCCTGGTCCTGTGATTGAATAACCAGAGCAAGAACCTATCAGCGTGCATTTAACAGTTGGGACAAAAACTGGAATTGACCATTGACGTGTCTGGTAAAACCACGGCACATAGCGATCGTCAACCCAAGGAATAATGTATGGTATATTCAGTGTGTAAACTGCAGTCTAATTTCCTTCAGCTCACCAAAAATAAGATGGGATATATTAAAATAATATGCATTTCTCGAGGAAATATTTAATAAATGGGTTGCAACTGCAACTTGCTCTCCGGCAAAGCATTTGAGTAGTAAAAAAGTGCCGTGGGATGTAACCACCACCAACCGGATGGCTGATTATATTGTGGTTATATAAATATATGTGCATATGTATATGTGTATATATTTCTAAGGTTCATAACAAATCAGTTGCTTGCGGAATAGGTGTAATCAAATAGTTTTGTCAGAAAAATTATGATGGAACTAGAAAATGGGATGCAGTAGCAATTCAGAGCAAAGCCCGGATGTGATTAACCAGTGGTTCCAAGACATGATTCTAGCCATCGAAAGCAGTGGAAAACGTATACCCGATTTATGATAGCCGCACGGATGTTGTTGTAATTTCACAAATGGAAAAAGCAAAGGAAGACCATATTGACAGCCTAGGTTTTTATCTGTATTACGGGCTAGGTGAACTGCATAATTCGTGGTTATTCGGCCTTAAAACTCTTATTTGAAAACTTGATCTAAAACACATGTCTACCCCATTTTTGTTACTAGCCTTAAGGAGAAACTAAGTGTAATCTTTTGGAAATCAGATAAACAGATTGCTAAGTTTGGTGTCCAAATAACAAACGTTTCCACATTAGTGGAGGTAAGTTCGTCAGTGAATGGAAACCAAGAACTTGAGCTGTCCAATAAAAAAGTGGAGCCAGCTGGAATTAACAACAACTATATGTCGCATATGTGTATGTTTGTATGCTTGTCGCTATGCGTATATGTGTATGTGGGAGTTTATATGCATATACATACATAAATATGTATTTGCATAGAGAAACGAACCGACCGATACACTGATAGGTGGGTAGATGGGCGGATGAAGAGACAGGCGGGTAGACAGTTAGAGTTAATATCAGCAGTGTCAGTGAGGAAAAAGCATTACAAATTAGAAGAACACTACCGGAAGAGTAGGAAATCAGGAGTCACTTGTTATTTAGGCCTAAAATTGGTTTTCCTGACTAAAGTCAAGAACCGACAGAAGTGATTTCCTGTCTTCAGATTGTTGAATTCAGCCTTTATGCCATGGAGCTGGCATACCGAAAGATCGCATGTACTAATAAGAACACTGACAATAACAGTAAGGTCAATGGGCTAACCTTCGAGTTCATCCAATCTCTTCTCTTCAGGCTTCGGATTCCGTGAGCGAACAGCTTTTCTTTTGGATCCACTTTGACGATAACGACTCTTACATAATGGTTTCGTTGTTCTTAAAGGACCTGACGACAAATGGACACTATCAAAATGAGCTATAGTGGAGTTCAATTGGCAAAGTGTAGATTGGGAAGTTCCGTCGGTATATTCTGAACTACTCGCTACTGTCGAACTCGGAAGCTGAGCTGGTAAACCAACCAAACACAGATTCTGATTCATCGGAGTGCTCGTGATTTGCGTTTTCGGGTACTGGTCAGAAAATGGTGAATGAATTGTCACGGTATTAGGAAATTTTTGAAACCGTTGATGGTTTTCATAAAATCTGTTTCGCCTATTGTATTTTTCTATTGCGTCGGGCATTCGAATTCTCGTGACGGACACTCTGAATGTGGGCTTATCAGAGCGATGTCCCAAAACTTGTACTGGAGCACATAGGTTAAAACCGCTGGAGTCACACGCCGGTATAGATTGATTTGAAAGAACGGTCATGCCTGGCTCATAATTTGCTTCCTTGTGTCATAAGAATAAGTGACGAAATAAAATACACGAAATAAAATCAAGCCTAAACGGACTTTATTCAGGTGGACGGCATGACTTTGAATTTATTGATTTTACTGTGGTTAGCACATGACAGACCCCCGGAAAAACTGCATCAGAATTGGAGCACCTTCTAGCTAGATGAAAAAGCGTATAAATTAAACAAAGTGGAAAAGTGTTGCTTAGTTTGCTACTCTGTGTAGCGACAGTAGGACGAAAGGAAAAAGGACTGACTATGGGATGCTACTCAAACAAAAATATAAGTCGAATTAAAGGACAAGCGACTAACCACGTAGTTGTGTTGCGGAGAGAATTTGTAGAATACAGCCATATTTACAGATGTGTTTTAAATTCCGTACTATATCTGTCCGTTTTTCTCAATCATGATGCTCAATACACCAATCATAAACTTTGGTACCGGTGGCTTATCCGTGTCACGAATCGTTAATCGTCTAATATTGACCGCTTACCACGGACAAACGATTGTGAATTAAAAGTCATAGCCCCGAGCTGCCTGTCAAAGGTTTTGGAAACTCTCCACAAGAAGTAGCATCGTTCCGTTACTGATTTGAACAACCACAGGGGATTGGCACAAATTACTGCTCGGCTTTTTTAAGCCCACGTTTGCGTTTTAGTGGTCATAAAACAGAAGTAAAAATGTCCACTGTTCATGGAGCAGTAATAATACGAGAAGGTTGGTTGTTAGCCCGGAAATAGCCAGTAATCGAATCCCACGGTAGATGGCTACTTTGTTAGCAGCTTAATTAGGACAACGTAATCAAGTATTGCCTACGCGTTTCATTGACTGAACAATGTGAGTGGCAAACAATTACAAATTATACAAAATTATTCCTCAGTTAGTATTAATATTCAGTTAATTACTGGAAAACTATGCATGAAAAGGGTGTAAATCTTCGTCGGTTTCTTAATGGTAAATTGGACGCTGATACAGCGTGATGAGTTAGTTCATTTAACATTCGATTCTCCCAGGAAAACTTCTACTGACTGACAGTTTTACTGATAAATTATGCTTATGTATTTGCAGAACAAACGCTTCACTCTTAAATTACTTCACACTGTCATGTGGGCAACAGATACGCAACAGAATAATCATGTTAGGCAAGACAGCTAACAAAAAACAACGAAATGAATAACAACGATCGATTTGGTCGGACTGCAAAAAAACACCGTGACTCCGTGGTCCAGTAGCTTGTTTTCTTTAAGAGTGATGATATCAGTCCATAACACTAATAGGAAAGAAGGTGATTATGAAAATATGACAAGCTAAGCATGCACATTTCATACTATTGCTTGAAAGGGTTTTAGGGATTCATCTAGTTTATACTCATAAATGGTAAAAAGATCGCCTGTTGAAGAGTCATTCATTTTAATGCTTATCTAAACGGCATTTGTATTTATATTCATTGGGTAAATTTAATTAGTCAAGGACTGAGATATTTCACTCTACCTGGGGTTTATTAATATTTTGTTCATGAAAAGGATGGTGTCATGTCACTCAGGCGCGTTAAGTTAATCGTTTCTGCTGCTCTCGCTACAGTGAGACAGTGAGTTGGCACAACAAGAGAAGGAGAATGGACTGATTAATTACCCCTGTTCACTTTGTATTTCTATGCTGACAGATATATTCAGCATTTTAAACAGTCAATTCCGTTCACTATGGACAACCATTGACTGTGCACCAATTTGCTTTGGAAATAAATCACTTCTAAAAGTGCAAACAGACGCGCTCAGATTTCTGTTAAAATTTCACTACAAAGGTCCTGATTTCTGACCCTGAGGTAGTGTATCATTAGAAGTTCATGCAGGCTTTTAGGAAAAATTGGAACATTATTTAGGGTTCTTAATCGTCATTACGTAAACAATGTGGATTAATTGTTCTATAATGCAGAGAAAGCAATTATCGCGGAGAGCAGTAGAAAATGTTGTACACGTTAATTTGTTGACCGAAAAATTTCATTTTTAGGTACTGGTTATGCGGTGAGCCACAAATTCCGAGCAAAATGGACAATTTTAATGGAAATTTAAAAAAAACACATTTTTTCATGTACATCGAATTTATTCACTGTAATATTGTTAAAATAACAAACGCCATTTTTCCAGATCAAAATAGGAAGCCTATGGATAAGGGAGAATGTGCTTCTGGGAATTGTCCCTCAATTCTAAGCAAATAGGCATTATTAGGTAATGATAGTGTTCCCGGCAGAAGCCACACGTTGCACTTCATCAGATTCTGATGATCGTGTTCTCCTGGATCGAGTAATTTTCTTGCAATTTGACACAAGGCCGGTAAAGCAAATATATTGAAATACATCCTGTCAGAATCGATGTTATCCAAGAAAGGTTTGCCAAACTGGTATGATAATTCCATGGGCTACCAACACAGGGGATATTAGAGTAAAAATAACAAAACCATGTGGCGCAAAAAAATTCCCATTTCTAACTGCTGGATGCCAAATCAAAAAGACCAGAAATATAATCGAGGATGTTGGCGGGCCTAACGGCTGCCAATGATTACAGACTATGTATCACTAGCCGGGAATTCTTCAAATTGATGTGAATGTACGTCACTTTGTTCTCCGTGGTGGGATTGTAATGCTCAGTGGTTGAGATTAACATATGGCGGCTAAAATGGGATACTGACTAAATTTCTAGATTATATACTCGTTGAGTAAAGCCAACTTATGGCTGATTACTCAGGTGCTTCCATTTCCTGCTGAATAATAGAAGTAGGGACTCGAATATTGTGTTACTTTTGTTGTTTCGTACAACAGTGGAAAGTGTTCATGTGACACTTGCTGTTTGAGCTTGGGCACTATATATATATATATATATATATATATATATATATATATATATACATGCCTTTTATGGGGTACCAGTGCAACAGACAGGCCAAACAGCATTTGTACTACTGAATTTGATTTTATGCCACGTCTCTTAGGGTCTCTAAACAACGACAATCCTGATCTGTTCAACCCTAACCAGGAATGCGAGAAACACCAAATGATGCCAAATCCACTTACCGCTAATTTCAGTCGGACCAACACGTGCAAAAAGAATACGTAAAGGTTAATGAAAGGCAGGCACACACACAGTACTTGTGCAAACCACCGAAGGCAATATAAAACTGCCATCGTGATCAGAAGACGGCCGTCAACATCGAACATACAACAATTTATCACTAAAATCTCATTTGAATCCAGGTGAATTTTGTTCATCCATCCATATACGAAACATACCAATGAGAAGGAAAATACAACAGTTTACTTCCAGTTTTCTCACCCTCTGTTTCCACCAGACATGAACAGTGTTTCGGAAGAGTCGCTGGTCGATTACAAGGGGTTGACGAGTATCGGCAAATCGGAATGGCAAGGTCTTACAACCGAGAGAAAAAATACACCACCCACAATGGTAGTGCACACACTTCCCTCAAGAGAGATCCAGATATAATGTGCGCTGCCATATCTGTCCTGGCTTTCGTTATTCATTATGTGAATTTACTCCCAAGTCAACAAACAACTGTAATCAAACACCCAGATTACGTTACCTAAATTTGTCGACCACTTACAGTCTTGGAGAATTAGCTTCAACTTTGAACATGAAAAGCAGTTATCGTACATGGATACCTCATTCATCAAGCGATACAATGAGTACGAAATTGCCTGTGCAATGCAGACCACTGCGACGATACCATCGTTAAACTCTAAGTCAAAAATTCTGTCATGAGGGATAGGTTCAAATTCAGTAACTCCTGGGTCCTATGAAGCACTCTGTAGTCTAGTGTAATAAGACAGCCTTCTCGTACTCTATAATGTAGATAGCGAAACGGTTCGAAAGCTTAGCAAAGACTCTTACCCGGTGTGAAGCGTGACAGCACAGCTTTTACAGGACCGACACACACTTCTCAGGTAATCCTCCCGTTAACTAACAAGGCCACAGTCCAGAGCTAATGACCGATTCAAAGACTGTAAGTTTATGAGAACGTATTAATCGGTGACTTCCAGAAAGCATAACAGTGTTCCAACAAATGCCTGAATGTGGAGATTCAATCGTCTCATCGACGAACAGTGCAGAACCAAATGTTCTGCTCGCGAGTTTGCTTTTCAGGTACGAAGTATAGCCTACGAACGCTGACAGATATCAGTGGCACTAAGGCTTTTGGGATTAAGCTAACACTGCTCTTAGTGGCACACCCACTAATCGAACTATTCCTAGAGAAGGATTAGCATTGAACTGCTCCAAGGAAGGGGGCTTACTCCGAATAGCAGACGTTCGAACTGAAAAAAGGAATTTTTGGGAACAGATACATTTCCCCATCATTTAATGCAGATGGAGAAAGATCGTGGATGTCCTGCTTTTTATGGTTTTCTAAGTCTTGGATTTCCTTCAGAAGGTGGTTTAGTGAAAACATGCCGGTGACGCATGTCTCAGAATTCATGAGACGGGCTGTCATTACACGGCCGGCTTAACAGTTCTCAATGGGAACTACCCAGCGGTTGTGGTTAGGTGAACCGTCAGCTTCACAGTTGGTTTCACTTAAACTCAATGATTTCATACCAGTATTTTGGATGAGGTGAAACAGCTTCCAAGGATTTTCCATGATGGTACCATGTGTCATCCCTAATTAATCATGAAACCACCAGACATTGCGCTGCTTAGGTAAGTTTGCATTGAGCTCACATCTCATGTTGAACTGTACTTCATTGTTCTCGCTGCCAGCTGGGATGGATTCCCCTGCCTCAAGGACGTATATACACTCAGCAGAAGTCCAGGACGTCAAAATACGACGATTTGCCTCCAACCGATTACAATGAGCAACAAATGCTCATTGATGCTATTAGGCCGTTATCGACAGTCTCTCGATTAACACTTTTCGGAACAATGATGGGCAAATCGGGTCTGATATCCCACTGATTTCTGACAACCGCTCCGTCCTCCATTTCGAGTCCCAGCCGAAGCACATGAACAGCTCGGCGCAGGATAAGGAATAATAGGATTCGAAGGAAATGCTTCATTGTAACCGACAACCCCCTAAACCTTCCCATTATTTGTGATTAATTGCGATGTGGTCGATCTGGGTCCATGGCTGACAAGAAGAGGGGAGATAACAGGTATCACACCAGAGATTAGTGTGTCTGGGATGCTTACTAGTGAGAAACAATCAATGGTTTGAACATATGGCCAACAGCCGTCCCCTTATTTATAAACCATAGGAATGGAGACTAAAAAGGATTCCTAGTTGTGCCTCGTTCGAGTGCAGCCAAATTATTTTAGCATTCATGTTTCCTATTAAAATCACATTATCACACCATTCTGGTTTGCGTGAGAGTTCCAGCAACCCTAAGTAGAAGTTATCTTTGAGTGAACTGGGGCTAAGATCTACAGGCAAGTGAGCTGATTTGGAGATAAACTGTCTGTCAGAGCCATTGATCACTTGCGCGAACATCTAAGCCTCACTCCAAATAACTGGTCGTCGAATGGAATCCGGTCAACTAGGGAAGCGTCACCCACACACTGACAACCATATCAGCTCCCTCAAGACCGGAAGCCAAAGAGTGAAAATGCCCACACAGGAGCAGATAAGAGAGCAGCTGAAAATTCAGGGTAGTATTTCACGGGGAGGACAATCAAATGATAAAGCTGGAGTTTTGGGCGCGAGTTTCTTAAAAATAGCAGAAGCTGAGTGTGGCTAGATTAAAAGGACATCGAAGACAAAGGTTAGCGTCAGCCGGTGGAAGGGAATTCGGTTAGATTTAGATGCCAGGTGAGGAATGACGACAAACAAACAGCACAGAATTCTCTGTAGAGAATCCATCTTGAATTCGGCAGGCTGAAATTCCCGATGAATTTGAAGAGTGGAGTGACGTGAGTCTTTAGATGAACGAAAAAATGTGTACCAAAGATGATTACTTCATTGAGCGGGCAAAGAGTGCGGAAAGACCACCACGAGATCAAACTTGTTTATAGATGTTTGCAGTATGAGCTGCTGCACTGATCAGTCACTCCGCTCACATTAGGCCAGTTTAACCGAGGACGCATGTGCAGCCTTTACACAACCAGGCGCCACCTGCAAGGCATCAGAGTTTCTTCAGGCCACCAGGTGAGAGGTGGAGTGTCTCACACAATTCTTCAGGAAAGCCTCGTCGGGTCAATGCAACACGGGAGGGGATAATGGCCTTATTTAGTTGGCAAGCCACTCTGATCACTTCACAGTTGCCGCAGCGGATTCTTGTGATGATTTTAGTGACAACGCCTACCAAGTGAGAACCGACCACTTCTTGCACACTGCAGCTGTCTGTCCACCGGTGCTTCTTCAATGAGTCCGGGTTCATCTTGTTCGCGAAAAGCTACCGAAATAGTTATCATTCGTCTGTATGAAATCCTGGGACTAACCAGATAACATGCAACTGTACCCCAAGCCTAGTGTACGATTAAGAACAGGATTTTCTTTTTTTATCATACCATCACTCTGCTTTTCCCATCTTTCTATTTTTCCGAAAATGGAAGCATCTTATTTGAAAACAACATGGTAGAACAACTAGCTTTTTCAATGCTGAATTTCATTCCTGTTAGCGCATCTTATTTATTCATGAATTTTATATATGGTCATCATAGGTTGGTGAAGTCTTTGATAATACGATGACATGAAGAAGCATGTTATCACTTTGTCATGCCAATACCATTTGGCAAACTCCAGTGTTGCATCGATCCCAGTTAAGGAGTTTCAAATCTTTTGTATTTTGACCAGTCAGTCTTTTACTGAAACAGATGTCACTTGCCTCAGCCCCACATAAGTTTGTGTGCTGAAGCACCGTTATAGATGGCCACAATGACCGTGCACAGTTGACTCAGTTCAATCCAAGTGATTTAGGATTTCGACCGGTGTAATGTGATGACCTCACGTTTCAACTGATTAGGAAAACTATCTAAGATGTCGTGTACACCAGAAACCAAGATCATCAATGATATGATCTCGATAAATCAGTGGTAAATGTTAGTGACTTGAGAAACAATCAATGTCTCCATTGATCAGACATTTGTGATATATGCAAGGAAAGCGAAGTTCAATCAATGTTCCTCTGGTTCAGGTTTGTCGAAAATCCTGGGGTACTCCGGTTCAATTCGGACGCTTATTCCATCAAGCGCATTTACGAGAGGCCACATAATATCGATATACCGCAAACATGCAGACACATGCGCACACGTAGAACCAACGAAAGCAGTCATTCATCCATTTTGCACTTCACTTCCGATTGATAGTGTTCTCAACCAGCCACGACCTTGGGGGTCAGATTTTCCTACTGGTTCACTTGATGATTGATTTAATCAGCAGTTTTTGGAAACCGTGATCTACAGTAATAATTTGTAGCAGGATTGCTGACCTAAGGCACACCAGTTTCGTTGTTGCTCTCAGTAAATGCAAGTCGTGGTGTGGCTCACATGTGAATTCTGGTTGTGGCAGCCGGTGTGTGTACAAACCAAGCTACGCTGTGGCTGCAGCATTTTGCTCACGGCATCTCCGTGATGTGTGTGCGTGTGTGACTTGATAGGACTGTTGTGCATTCGATTCTGTGATTCATGCTTCCTTTGGAATACCATTGATGGTGCGGCAGAACTGAAAAGAATTTTAACGGTAATCCACAAGGAAATCCGCTGAATTCCAACCACTGACAATAATAAAAGCAGTATAAATGCGACTTCGACTTTTCACTGGTGCCTGGGGACGGAGCATGGATATAAGGGCACTTCCTAGTCTTCCAAATTGCATTACGGGATAAAGGCAGGTTCTGAGCAATCGCAGTCAATCTAGAATAGCTAATTATGTTCAATTATCACTGCAAAAAGTGGCGAAATAATGCCCTTCAGCCGGAACGCTGGATTCTCGTGAGTCTCCGTATTTTCGCATGCCATTTCCGCACCTCATATCAGGTGACTTGAGTAAGCAGCCTTCAGCTGACTTGGCTAGTTTGATTTTACTCTCTGTTCGAATGTTTAGCTGCTGCTACAGTTGTGCCTTGACCTTCAGGTAGCATGAGCTGCATAGATGAGGTTGTTGGCATTCATTTTGCTGCATTCTCACCCCCAAACATTCCCATGAAAATGACAAGAGCTTCTTCATTGTTCTGGAGTGATCAAATTAGATAAAAGGAACATCTATCAAGCTAATAGAATGTGAAAAATAAGAATAATAATGCACTTCGTTGCCGGATTATCCACGCTCTAAGATGTACCGTAAATTATGGAACAATAAGGTGGCATCCAAAACGAAAGGGCTTGAGGTCCTGAGCTCACCACAACAAAGATAAAAATAGTGCATAAAACATTACAAACGTGAAACCGGGGGTGACTCGCAAATTTGACAGTTCGGTTTGGTAGTTCACAGCTGGAACTTCTCGTCCGTAGTCGATTCTGAAAACTCGGATTGGACCGTGCTGAACTGATATTCCTTTGACGGTAGCTTTCAAAATGGTGTCGTTCAGAGTTACGTTTTGTCAAATGCAGTAACAATAGAACTTCAAATTAGAACCAACAACTGAAAGCAAGAAGGGCGTTTATTAAATGAAAGATTTCATGCTGCGCGGTGTTCATTGCGTGTATTCGGAAAAATGTTGGTACCAACAAACGATGTGTTGTACCAAGGGACGTTCGGGGACAACAAAAGAGATAAATTACAAGTGCCTACAACGGTTAAATCCTGGGAGATGGATTCAGACGTGTCAGTATGAGGGAGATTATGTGCTTATCCGGAAATTTGGTGAAGAAAGAAAAACCTCCGGAGAAGATAGAATAATTGGTAGAATTACTCAGGATTGGTCTTCCAAAACGACAAAGAGCTGCCCATCGAGAGAGAACTAATATATGGACTTTGAGATAAACAGTCTTCCATAGTAAACTAGGTCCACAGATTTGAGCCCACTTGAAAACAGGAGACTATTTTGCAAACAAAAATATCCTGGTGAAAATCTTCTGAATTTTTGATTCATTAAATGTCTCAAATCTTTAAGACAATATATTAGTAATATCCATCGGTCGACTGATATGGCAGCACGCCACGAGCATTTGGGAATGTTACAGCTTCCAGCTGCACAAATAAGAGGTTTATATACTCCAATTTTTTTCAAGCCATATTAAAATTAGTGTTTTTTCCTAATATGATATCCATGATCATCAAAGTAATGAATATGGCCATAGTTAACACAATAATCGTACTCTCATTGAGAAGGGGTATTTGCGGAGATGTATGGATAAAGTCGATCAGTAATCAATAAAACAAGTCAAGTCCTGTACATCATTTTCCCCGTCGGAAAAGCTGGCACTGCGGCGGCATTTTCGTTGAGAGGTCAGTTCATATCAGTATCTTATGGAACTTTGTTTTCAACCGATGAAAAAATTCTGTTTGGTTAGCCCTTGGAATACGTGCACCTGTGGTTTATTCTTAGGTGGTTACTGGGTCAGGGTCTCTTGTGTAAGGGGAGGCAACGTGCTGATGCCCAACTGCAAGGCCTCTTGGTTTCGGTCCGATGAATCAAACAGAAGTGAAGCACGATTATACCCTAAAGAACAGGTCTGACTGCCAAACTCCCGTAACGCCAGTTGAATAACTGAAGTGCTCGAAAGGGAACTGACTAGAAACCGAGGACAAGCATGAAGCCAGTCAGGCACCCCTCAGTCTAGTGAATTGAGTGACAGTGGTCTGATTCGTAGCCTGTTTAGAAAGGATCGGCGTCTGCACGCACTATGAGGATCAAAGGATAGACAATGAACCCATATGAAGGGGGAAATTTGACTAATGAAGTCCAGTTTGTGTGTACCTTAGTAAGCGGTTTGACTAAGATGGGTAAAAGAAAGCTGTCGTGTTGTGAGGCTGGAGGCCATTCCATCGGTTTCGTTTGATTAGGCAAGTGGGAGTAAATTAGAATAGAGGCGACCGACTGAAAATGCTAGAGTTACCGACCGCAATAAACAAGATTTTAAAACATTATCAGATTTTCTTTTTGGGATTCTGCCTGAGAAATCAAACTGCGCCTCAGAAGAGCTGATACGTTAACCTTCTTCAGGGAGTGAGACAAAGATATAAAAAAGTAGGAAGTTTGGCTGGTTGATTCATGATAGATGTCGAATTGATCGGACTGTGAAAAATCCTCGACCCCGCCCGGATTCGAATCCATGCGTGGACACAACCCGCAAATTTGTACTGCGTGTACATCCCCAAATGAAATATGAGGCAGAGGTAAACGGCGTTCGGGCGTTCCACTTCGGGATCAGTAGGTACCCGCTCAAACTGCTCAAACACATTGAATCCATTTGAATGAACTTTAGGTGTTTCGACTACCAGAGCACGGTTTTCCAAAGAACCAACTAGCATTTATTAGCTGGAATTCATGGGTAGTAAAGAATAAGATACTGTCTTTCAATCACGCATGTTTGTTCTGGTTGTATCCTTATGGTAAGAAATCTTTCACCGACACTGGCTAGTCAAACGAGCAATCCGGTGAATGTGTATAAATAACCTCGGTCTTATTACACTAGCTACAGTTAGTGTATATTGCCCCACCATCTCCCGTTTCCTTCGTGCTAGAAACCCCACAAACTGACAGATGGGTCAAACAGTTCTGCGAAAAGTGTGTGTATGTTGGAATTGAACATTGTCGGGACGGAAATCTTACCCAGAGTGATGCATTGGGGCTACCTGCCGACCAACAGGAGTGCCACTATTGGATTTGATCAAAGGCTACTGATGGGCAATGGCAGCTAATTCCAATTGAAAGAAAAGTTTAGGTGCATATCTAAATGAAAAAATCCCAGGTAGACAATTACGAATACGGGCCATAATGAAGCGAAATTCTTAAAGTTATCATATAATGAAAGGACGACCAGTCAGGGCGCATGCTTCAAGAACATCATGGTCAGCACACTCGGTCTCACACTTAGGCAGAAGCCCACTGTGCCAGGCTTACAGTGCTGACTTTTTGGTAGAAAAAAAAGAAGTTAATGATGCACCAGCATTCTATTAACTATTTGTTTCACTCCCTTTTCCTGGATATGTTAGGGAACATGGTAATTCAGGTATCCCGAAATTCTGAGTGTTACCGAGAGGATCCAGTTGGCAAGTATTAGCCAGCTTTTCACAACTATGATTCTGTCTCTCTATCGAGTAACACTCATGGAATTGCTTTGCATTCTAAGTTGGACTCCAGTTCATTACAAAGGCGTCCGTACTTAAAGCAAAATACTTGTACATAACAGTTGTCTTCAGATGCTTTTTGCAAATGAGATCCTGAATAGCTGCTGACTTTACCTTCTGCTCGGATCAAGTCAAATTACCGAACCGCTTTGTACAACACGCCAGAGCCGAAAACAGAAAAAAAAGCTATTACACCAGAATTTAACAACAAATAAGAATACTACATATCATCCTCAAAACCTCTTAGCCAACCCACTAATTGAAAATACTGCAAACTGAACAGTATATGCAATCCTTCTGGGCCTAGCTTTCCATTGACGTTCACAATGTGCTGGCTGATGTTTGTACTCATTCAGTGAATATAAACCTCAAATATTCTGACTAACTAACTCCGTACGTGTTTACCTAGGAAAATTTACAGGCTGCACCCGTGCATCTGACCAACTTGTTGAAACGTTTGGATCCTCTGGCTGGTGTTTGTGACAATCTATTCGTGGAGAGTTCTAAATTGTGCGTTACCCAGTTGTGGCTAGATGATCTGTGATAAATCAGGTTAGAAAAGTCAAGGACCTATGTTACCTCGTCGAAAGTCCGTTATTCAGTAATCCTTGCAACTCAGGTGAATAGCATGCAAAACTAACCCAATATCTTTCTCAATACACCGACCATAGGTACACTGTGATTCGGTTATAACTACTATTTTTTACCAATAGCTTACTTGGTGAATTCGAAATTTGTTATGGGATTTCAGGTCCCAGAATTCCTGGTTCTGATCGATAATCGAATTCCCTGAATAGTGCGAGGATTATCTTCAGCAGGCGATGACCATTTAAGGGATGTTTCGAACATTCTTTTATGACCAGATCCTGAAAGTTTTATCAACAAGTTTCTCTCTAGCACTAGGCTAATTGAGTTCAATATAAAGTAGGTTAAATTAATTGTGAATATAGTGTTAATAATACAGCGTTGCTGGTAGATGTAATCCGTCATTTGGTCCTAATAGGTCAAAGCAAATTCGACACTTTTAGAAAAGACATCAGTATTTTTCATTAATCGCCCTTTCTACTGCACGATTTATCTGTTCTACTCTTAAATTCATTCCTACCCATAAGTACAACTGATAATTACGGAGAAGCTTTATTCAGTGTCCATTTACCACACGCAACCGCCTTTTGGTTTCACAGTGCTTATACTTTACACAGGCCCACGCACAGGCACCTAGACGGTAAGATTGTTGCATATGAACGCATCTATCCATTCTTCCATCCATCAAGCTATTCACTGACACACACGTAAGTACCACCCAATCGAATGGTGCCCAATAAATAGGAAGCATATTGCGCATTTCACCATTCAGTTCGGTGGCCTGAGGTAAGTCAACCGCTTGTTGAACATAGAGCGTAAACAGTTTCCGTTTTACGACGGGGGTAACTGCAGTCTGTGTTCTTTGTGGTAAGTTCGTTGAAATGTATCTGCGGTCTTTTGTGATAAACAATCGGAAGTCAAGGGAATGCATATTGCAACCGTTTATTCCAAGAAAATTTTCAATAACCATATGGGCTCTGATAAGGGATTGTTTTTCCAAATACATCCACTTACTTTTTAGCTTTTAGTGAGTTATCATAACAATTATTCACAGCGATCCTTCAGTTATCTAGGATAACCACTATGTTGAATGAACAATGATTCCATGTGTTCCCGTCCTATTCCATTAAGATAGGCTACTGGAATTTCTGTATAAGAATGTGAAATTCAGGTGATAGACCAGGCCGTCCAGGACGTACGCAGTGCAGCACATTGTGACTCTACCATTTAGCCGAACATTCTTGTGACACGTGAGCTCTAATCCGCCAGTGCGATTTGAGTGAGCAAACTACTGCCAGTTTGGACGATGCAGAAGCGAGAAATGCGTTTTCCGTATGCAGACTGGAAGGTACTCGTCCATCCACGTATGAAATTAGAATCAACAATTCATGACTCCCAAAAAGGATTGCGATATTTCGCTGATTGAGACATCTGCTGCATAACCTAGGGGTCATTCCTCTCATTCCGAATCTCTCGTTATAGGAAGTTGGATACGAAATCCACAAGCGGATTTCCAGTTGCTCATATATCAGCATCGACTCACGGTGACAGGACCGATTTTGGCAAACGAGATGCGGTAAAGTCCGTACGGAATAACGAAATTGTTCAATGCACTTGCTGCGGCTAGTTGCATTCACCTCATCTCACGGTGCAGAATTCGAAGTGGCCAGTTGTGAAGAACAGTAATGGTAAACTTTATTATTATTTTCTTGGGGCCTTTCATAGCGATCATTCACTAAATATTTTCTGGATATTGTGCATAACCACAGGAGTCTACTGCGAGCCATAAAAATAAAACTAGGCTGGCTTTAAATGCGTTTGCATCCTATGGACAAATGACCAACAGTACTTGTCAGTTTTGTATGTTCTCGATACACATATCACTGGAGGCAAACGGAGATCGTCGACCAGTGGATTTAAATTGCTCCATCTTGGTCAACGGTGCTTGACGGAGCTACAAGTAGTGATAAGGTTCTGATGGAAGGGACTATGAATCCAAGCTTTCATTGAATTTGAAGGAGGTTTCGAATACATCAGACTGACAAACTCAATTTACAAATTTTACCACTGTCCTCCTCTGGTTCACAAAATACCGAATACCTTAGACAATGGATTTGCTCAGAATCAGTTTTACTTGTTTCAGCCGAAGGTACCTGTAGGCTTGGGGACATGAAAATATACAAACAGTTTAGAAAAATGCTGCTAGGTGATCAAAATATTGTTTGATCTTGGTTATTTTTGAGAAAAAAACAGTGTAAGTTTTCAGGATTTTTCCTCCACATGCCGTTCCCCTGGATCTGTGCTTTTACATGCTGCGGTGACACGCTAGAAAACATTATATACAAAACAGTTTGTGTCGGTTAATCACATAATTCTTCAAAAGTCTAATGAATAATCGTGGTTTGCTTAAGGATGAAATGGCGAAGTCAGGTAGAATACTAGGTGACTAAAGGAGTCTTCAACAATGGAATAACCCGGAAATTTACTGTTCCTAGAAACCTAGTTGGTCAAATTTGGATGTACCAAATTGGAACCTTAAAACTCCATTTCAGTGCATTGCTTCAAGCCGCTGGATAAAGAATTTCGAGCTCCGTAAAATGAACTACATTTAACTTGTGAATCAAAATTACATTCGAGAAATCAAAGCTTACGTAAATGTCAACAAACATTTTGTCAAGATTTTTTTAGAAAACCACTTTCCGATTGTGAACGATCGAGCAAGTAACTCCTAGTTTTCCGTGTCACTATTTTATAACGACGAAGCAACAAAAACTATTGACTCGGTGAAGGCAAATCACTCAGAAATGAAATTGCAATCGACCGTTCAATTAGTTCGGGCCCATCAGCTCGATATCGTTTATTTTGTGCAAGAGCTTTCGAAGCTGTGTAACTGAGTTGCTATGCGACTAGAGCTTAAAATGGTCGAAGTTCAAGCAGATGCACGTGCATCCCATCAATCTTGATTCAGAAACTTATGGTATCCCCATTGAATGCCGAATCAAGGAGTTAAAGTGAATGGTCACCAATAAACGAGGGTAAGGAATTCACAGTAATGTCAGAATGCGAAAATGGAATATTCAGAGTCCAAATCCGCGAGTAACGCTTACCTCGGCGCGAAGTCCTGTGTGCACGACCCGGTCATTTCCAGGCCCAGTTTGGCATCTAACAGAATGATATCACTTGGGAACAGTAACCGCATGTTCTGCAAGACGAACAATTCAGTTTTGTTTCTGATTAAAAGTTCCGCGAAGATTGAGGAAGCATAGCATGCCAAAATCCTGAGTTATCGTACCTCTGCCCATTAAACACAGCATTTTTTCTGAAAAAACTGACAAAATGCGTTTGGGCAAATAGTGTGACCACAGCATTAACAATCGCGTTGACTGTTTGAACTAAGTCACGGTAGCACAAGAATAAGATAATTTGCGCGGCAATGATGCTGCCCGCATATGAAACTCACACTCGACCTACTCTTCTCATATCCCCAAAAGTCAGCCAGCGTACTTTCTGCTCTTTATGGTCACTCTTCGTTCTCTGTTTTGTTAGTTTCTCTTTCTGCTTGAACTCAGCATTTATCTAGCCCGTTTTCATCCCCACTCGTTCAATCACGTACTTTTACCCCGCACTGTATCTTCACTCAAGTTCATCAAGGGACGAGTAGTCTTCATGTTGCTTGTTCGAATCCTACTCTGTTCGGCCCTTTTGTTGACACCAATGACCATGAATATTACACACTGGGTTATGTGCTCCTGTCTCACTTCGTATTTTTCCTCATATGCTCTCTTTGTTTTATACGCCGAATTTGTCATGTTTCTCAAAAACCTCCGGCGAGTGACCTTGGTTTTCTGGTTTACTGGAAGATCAAGCGAAATCTGAGTGCCTGTTTAGGTCAGATGTTCACCCGATTTCTGTTGGTAGTGTCTTTACTTCCTTCCCACCCGTCTACCCATGTACCTTTTTCTTATTGGTCGCTTCCTCCTGATGTAAAAATCGATTTCTAGCCCATATTGTCTACGAGGTCCCGTAGCACCCGAAGTTCACTGACTCGAACGACCTGATATCAATCCACTGTCGCAGTCAGTCAAATTGCTCCGGAGATTGGAGGTGCTTTTTGAAATGATTACTCACCAAAGTATACATAGATTGCTCAATCGTTTTCGCAAATTTGAGTGTGCAATATAAGACTTGGGCATTGAATGGACAGCGATTCAGCTACAGTGCACCAGGCCATCATTAGAATTTTTGCACAAATATGAGCAACGACCTTCATGGGGGAACTGACCACGACGTTCTAAAATTTCAGAGTTTCGATTGGTTCGTACCTGGGGAAATAGTATTATTTACCTTGATAAGCCACGTGGTTTAGCGCATGATGCACATACTTCTAGTACTCGCGAAAACGTAGTCAAAATCGACCACAGTTGCCAATTCTGTCGTCGATTTTACATTTCCACACGTTGCATCCTAATTAGCAGGACCATGAAGTTTTGTTCATTTGGAATCTTAATGACTGCAGCATACTGATTTAAGTACTGCTCACCGTCACGGTTGGTAATTCACGCATTAAATAAATGACAAAAATGGCAACTTAGCTTAAGATAGACAGCGATGACCGCTGGAATTCAGAAGCGAAGAACGTCACCGAACCATAGTATAGATAAAGTTAACAAACTAACTCATCATCCGTTTTATATAAAGAGTGGTGTTTAAAAACGTCTAGTCAATTATCTGCTCAGTTGACACGCGTTTGCTTTTATGGCAATCGAACGCTGGGATAAGCCA
This sequence comes from Fasciolopsis buskii, assembly GCA_008360955.1. Classification (NCBI taxonomy): domain Eukaryota; kingdom Metazoa; phylum Platyhelminthes; class Trematoda; order Plagiorchiida; family Fasciolidae; genus Fasciolopsis; species Fasciolopsis buskii. Next base: position 325,513 of record LUCM01001340.1, read on the forward strand.
TTTTTAGGGTAACTGAGGGCTGCTCTGGCGAAATAATTGGTTAGACATAACAAGAACTGCCAAACTACAATGTGATAGCTGATCAGAATTCATCAAATTTTCTTCTTGTTTTTACTTCCTATGTTAATGAAACAACAATGTGCATCAGGAAGAGGGCCGCGGTCAACAGAGGGCTGCCAAGTGGGGAAGTTGACCGGCGGTGGAAGAAATCGCACTCGCGACCTTCACGTCCAAACGCCACGACCTTATCCGCTTGACCACCATATGAAACATCGAACGTAAGCAAGTCGTTGCCAATAGGGGAAGGAGTTAAGTCTAAGATTAACAAAATGAAAGCCGAAGTACACGTGGCATCAACATGCGACTTCAGCCAAGTGGTAATTTCTCATGTTCTTTGCTTTGATCCACGCGGTGTAGGCAGCCATCGCTTTGCCACAAGTTTGCTGTTTGTGGGCGCACGACCTGTGACTTTGCACAACCTCGTAATGAGGAAGTTTCGTGCACGAATTCATCTAATTTCGTAACAGGAAAGGGTCTATATACTTATGAGGTAAGATTTAGCAAAACTGCTCAACCCAAATTTGGTGCAACAAATATCTGCTTACTTCCAAGAATTATTGGACTATGGTGCACTCTCAATTGAACTATTTTTTCATTGGGTTACGTGGTTTGTTAGTTTCGGGATTCTCATCCACCTCATTTCAGACAGAAAGGATTGCTGCTCTGGCAGATAGGAATAAATGCCAAAGCAATACATAGGTCCCGGTGGACTGGTGGTAGATTCGTTAACTTCGGGGAGTTTAAACTTGAGTGTCACATATTCGAACCTCCACTCGGCTTGGGAGCCCTCAACTGGCTGCGATTCTGTTACTGTGATGTGCCCTAAGAATAATAAATGAAATAAATAGATAGTAAAAATATAAATGTCCATGAGCTCTATTCAAGCAAAAACTCATCTAAAAGGAATCGATGGAGTAAACATACTCGAGAGACTTATGGTCACTATCAATATTGGGTGAGTGTGCCTGATCGGTATTGTGCACCCGTAACAGACAAAGAACAGTCAGTAGCACAATTTCTCCTTTAGGTTTATTACAGGTATAAACTATTCGATAGTAAATATTAGTCTAACTGCAATGGATGTTGAATCCGCGCATCCACTATCCTGGTCAGAGGTATGGGTCCTTGTTGCGATATCGCACGGATTACGCCAGTAGATAAGCTGAGCAAAAAGCCGCATGAGAAAGTCACTTAGTGATGTCAAACCAAATGGTGAGTGATCAATAAGTGATAATCATTTATAACCAGTGTAAACGATTTTTAGAGTTGAATAAATAAAATCTTGCATCAGCTCGAGTTGACTGTTATAGTTAGTTATGCGGAACAAATGATATCAATTTGGAGGTAAAATAGATTTACGATTAGTTAGACGATATCAGAGCAAGCATCTCTTGCATTCAATAACACATTATCGGAGGAACTCATTAAATCAAGAAAAACCGTTGGTTCTGAGAAATCACGATAGAATGGAACTCCTGATGCCAACTTTGATGAAATTGCTTTCTAGGTCACAAAATACAAAGTTGCCGCGAGGTCATTGTTTCGGGACGAGGTCAGACGAGTTCTATTTACGTTTGGCTTTGATTCCGACGAGGAAAAATACCTCTGGTACGGTAACACACAGAATAAGAGAGCATTTCTGGCAGATCCGGATCAAATTTCAAAGCTCCCCCATTGTTTCACTGAAGAGGAATGCGAAAACGAAACCCCTAATAATTGTACTTGTTTTGATCGCAATGACTCCTCTAAGGTGGCCTTACAACATTATGTAGGGTAGCAGGAAATGCGGCGATTTCGTAGCATATGTTTGGATTTTAATTGACAGTTGAAAATCTTGATAAAAATCTTCGCTATAGGAAGGATTGGATTGATCAGATACAAATATGGGTGGGGAAGGGATTTGTGGTGTTTCATGCATAACCTGAATACAGATGGACGTACTGTGTTAATTGTTTTGTTGTCCAGGGTTTGCATTGGGACGAAGGGTGGGCCAGGGGAGTTGAAGCGCAACCACAAATCGTTTTTGAGAACAAAGTGGAGGATTGTGAAAACGGATTGCGACAGCTTCCGCAGTGCTCGAGAGGCGACACTTTGCCAACCTGGATTGGACCTCTGACCTTATACAGGGTCCGGAAAGCTTGCGTCACATCCACGGTGTAGTTAGTCTGTGCTAGATGTGAAACCACTGCGCTATTAACTGACTTAATTGTTCCAGTGCCTAACCATGCCGGGTGGTGCTCACGGATGCGTTCAGACAAGCGCCTGGTCGTGCGGCCGATGAACATTGTCCCACAGGAACATGTGAACGAATAGATACAAAATGAGGCTGCAGAATCAGGGACTTTGTCTTTCAACCATAATGACACTACGGGGCGGGATTTGAACAGGATACGAAGCTTGGCTGCGTAGGATGTCTTATTGATAGCGCTAGCCAGTCTTCGTCGTGCTATCTCTGCTAGCGTGTCATCTTTGAATGGCAGAGATATGTATACCGGCTTTCCCTCCACCGTCGCCCTCCTAGGAACTTCCTTTTCTGTCTCCAACATCTTGTCGATTAATCTAATTGGGAAACCATTTTCAGTGAATACTCTTCTGACCGTCTGCAGTTCAGCTTCAAGAGTTTCTTCTGTGCATATTCATTTTGTCATGGCAATCAGACATCTGATTAAGTTCCTCTTCACATTAAGAGGTACAAAGCTGTGGAAGTTGATGTATTGCCCATTCCATGCGGCTTTCCTGTGTACTGATCGCCGAATTGAGCCGTCTTCTCGACGACTTAGTCGTACATCTAAGGAAGCTATTTCATTGTTCAGCTCCATTTCTGTTGTGAATTTCACATCTGCGTGAGCGGAGTTGAACATATTCAACAGTTGTTTAGTTTTCGTCGAGGGGTTGAATACACAGATGATGTCATCCATATAACGCTCGCATAAGCAGAGCGATTGTATTGACGACTCGAGTGATCCACGTTCCAGCTTTGCCATGAAAATGTCAGCTAGTAATGGACTGAGTGCGGACTCCATTGCTACGCGGTCTTTTTGGCGGTAAATTTGATTACTGAGTTGGACGTTGTAGGTACAAAAGGACAATAGTTGTTTCAAGTCTGCTATCGGAAGACTTGTCTCTAAGCCATTATTCTCGATGTAGTCACAGATCTATTCGATTGACTCCTTGATCGGAACGTTGGTAAAAAAGGCGGTGGCGTCTAAATAAAGCATTCCTCGACCCTTCATATTTAGTTCTTTCACGGAGTCGATAAGGTCAGATGTCTTTGAGACTGTTTTGCTACATTCTGTCTAACAGGTTCCAGTAACCTAGCTAGTCATTTTGCCACAGCATGGTACGGCGAATTGCACATGTCGAGAATAAGCATCAGAGGAACTCCATTTTTATTTGATTTGGGTAGGCCGTACAATCTCGGAATAGCAGGTCCCGTAGGCCGAATTTGTTCGAAAGCCGTCGAATCTATGATATCCCTTTGTCTCAGCCGTCTCAAGATAATAGACAACGATTTTTCTATCTGATGCGTTTTATCATTCGCCTTCGCCATTTTTGCGAATTTCGATGTCATTCAGAATGACTTCCATTTTCGTTGTATAGTCAGACCTGTTTAGGAGTACTGGTCTTGATAACATGATGTCTGCATGTTTCTGCAGTTCTCCTAACCGTCTCTTATGTTCTGGCTTTAATAACCCTACTACTAAGACCACATGAACTCTCAAGAAAAAAGGCTGTCCTATGGGAAAGGAGAAAGATGTGTTAGGCAAACGTAGAGCATCCGAAGTGAAGTTGATAAGTGCCCTGGGGCTAAGGCGAATTACACAAATTCCAGATTCAAATCAGTTATGAAGTTCGAAGAAAGGCTGCAATGGATTTCGTTTGGCGTAGTTCGATGATGAAATCGAAAGTCATTTAACTTCCGCGACAAGTCCGGAGGCAAATGAGGCGTTGCTTGAAATGATGACAAGCGAATGGTTAATAGATCCTGATGCATTGAGGCAATCAACCAGTGGATTTCAGTCTTGTCCTATCCATATAAGACCATACTTTCGATTAGAGGGCGACAGTCCCTTTGATTGGCCTGAAGCCTGAGGCTTGGCCAGGCCGGAGGGATCCAAATTAGAATCAGAACCAGTAAATGAAGTTGCCGAATGTACCAGTTGAGATTTGTTGATTACACAATTATAGATGGAGCTAACATACTGAACAAATATCATGACAAAAATACAGATCATGGATGGAACGAATTCTTTTCAATTGTTCCTTCTCAAGATTTTACAACACTAAGTAAGTCAAAATGCTAAATAATGGATTTTCATCATCAAGTTCTAACCAGAACAACGAGATAACTTGCACGGAAATGGAACTGAAATGTTTGCCAGGTAAAGTTTTTCGATAAAGATGGCTGTAAAAGATGAAAAAACCATTTTTGCAAACCCAGTTCTGGATTAGAAATTCCGATCGTTTTCGACTCGGGCCGGATCGGTGTCCTGGAGTTCCATTGGTGTCTGTCGAAGAATTTTTGTTGTTCACTGATGGCTCTGTACTGGCTAGGCATTCAGCTAACACACCTCCTGACCCCGAACCACTTCATAACCTTTCCTTCATCCAACCTGTCTCTTCTATCTCCAAGCCAATGTCTTTGCTCGCTGTGTCTACCCATAGTGTCCCCACTGTTAACACACCGATACTCGCAGTGGTTCATTGCCAAATAGTGTAGTAAGTGGATTTAGGTCTGCAAGCTCACATTTTCTCAAGACTCCTCAGCTTCTGAATCTCGGTTCCTTCAATGTGTGCACTCCAATGCAGGCTGGCCAACAGGCGTGTTTGGCTCTGACAGTGAATTGACTCACTTTCGATTGATGTCTGCTGTGTGAGTGGAACACGAATTCAGGATTCGAGTAGAGTAATTCAGCTAACTGCACCGAACGTCTCGTCAAGATATTTTCTTCGCACTTCAGGAGACGAAGCAGCTCAAGCTGTGGGTCAACGTGGTGTAGGAATAGTCTTGAATGAGAAGGCTGAAGCAGCCCTTCTACACTGGATCCCAGTCAACAGTCGCTTGTGTGCCATGAGACTGCAGGGATCAGTCGGCGTCCGAAAGGATATTAGTGTTAAGCATAGTTTATTTGTTATCTTGGCATACGCTCCAACATGCTGCAGCACTGACATGGAAGAAGACGAGTTTTACGATGACCTCGTCACCCTTGTTCGGAAGAGCAAAGGTTCTGATATTCTAGTGGTGGCAGGTGATTTTAATGCACAACCTGGAAAACTGAGTGCACCGGAATCCTGTTTAGTTTGGGCAGTGCGCCCTGCCTGCTCAGCAAACAGATATCAAGGAAAGACTTCTCCAACTCTGTGCGGACAATAGCATATTTCTATCTCGTACGAATTTCCGGCACAGTTCGCGTCGCGCGTCCACATGGCGCTCTGACTCGACACGTACTCTGAGCCAGATCGGCCATATTGCAGTAAGCTACCGTTGACGCGGTTCTGTCCAGAACTGTAGATCGTCCTGGACCACGTACAGCGAACTAAAGTAGGTGTCTCAAGTCTTCGTGGTTGGAGTCCAAAAGACTCCTCAACTAGCTGGCTGGAGACACTGGAGGATATGGCAGTGAATCGTGAACAGTGGCGATCATGTTGTGATTTACTATCGAATCAGAATCATTGAAAGAACATGTGCGTTTGTACAGTTAGACTGTGTTCCGTGTGTTGGCTTCGACAGCATTCTTACCTTTTCACGTCTGTGTGTAGGTCCACTTCCTGTTTCCCTTGGACATTCGCTCTTTCTAAAGAATAATGTAACCTTGGGGAAAAGGCAGCGGCAAACGGTGACGATGATAATCCTCTTGATCAACCTCCTACTGACACGCCAATGTGCCCAGTTCCACAAGAGCAGATGAATTGATAAACAAATAAACAAACAAGAAATGAGGCTATTTCCTTGACTAAAGCACACTGAGTCTTCCGCCAATCACACTGTTTAAGTGGACGTGAGATGATGGGAATTTATGGCATAAACGTTTCCCTGTGGCCTTTTACATCGACAATGTACATGAAACTCTATTTGAACATCAGGTCCTGGACATCAACTATTCGATGAATAAACTTCATTTACTGTTGAATGAATTATTCAGGTGACCAAATTATGGAAACTGTTTTTAGCACCTAGACGCCATTCCTAATTAGCTTCCTACAAAGTAGAATAACAGTAAAGTTCACCTAATTGTTGAGCAAAACGGGGCATGTATTCAGAAGCCGAAAAATGGACATTTATAAGCATATAGATAATTGTCTATGCGTACATGCTTTGGAAAATTTGTGACTTGGTCAAATGTCTTGCAAGAAAGTGAAACAATTAAAACTCCACATGTTAAGAATGAGCATGAGGTATACTGCATATATATTAATACACATTTTTAAAGTTACCCTTCAAAACATTAGTTGGTGGGCTGGGTACAAATTGATGCTCATCAATGTCCGCGAAATGAGCAATGTATGATGTAGTGTCAGTGCTAGGAGAACCTTCCAGACTAGCTGGTGTTTAAGGGATTGAAATTTCATTCCTTTACTTCAGGTTCAAGTCCAACCCCAACTGGGGCTTGATGAGCACGAATTGTATTTGGTGCTTCTAACCAAGACAAATAAAGCATTTATGCACGGATTCCGTAAATCTAAGCGTTTGAATAACGGTCGATTTCGCCTGATTTACCAGTTAATCAAAAGCAATTTTCACTAGTCCAAATAGGGTGAGTCCATCTGGGGCATTTTTAGGTTTCGAGAAAAGAACGACCTCTAAGCTGACTAGCCGTGAATACAGCGAGTTCGTGTGTACCGTATGCTAGGATGCAGTAAAGTACAAGAAATGGTGACTGTTCACCTGGAAAGCATTCTTCGTGTGACTGTGACATGAATCCCCTGGCGGCACAGTGATGTGGGTTATGTGAATCTCGATAATTGTCTCCCTTGCCTCTTATTAAGACAATACACCCTAATGGTACATAAACGAAGCTCTTCTGTCACTAGTGCAAATCAAGGAAGCGATAGATTTCTGATCTGAACTGATCAGCTGGTATTTAGATTGGAGTTTCTTTCATCGGCTCCCAACGGTTTGTGAACATTCTGTCTCACTTTGCGGCCCTGTATACATGCTCGTGTGGGACCTCTTGGGATAACCTTGTACTTCGGTCAGGGCAAACCGGTGACACTGATTTCAAAAATGAATCGTGGATTGTGATGGGCATTCGTTAGTGTAGAGTCTGAGAAAGTTAATGCTTATAGGAATCCCCCTAGACAAGAACCTTTCTCTTTCCTCCTTTTGCTGATGTTATTTTCCTCCATCATGCTTCTGATAGTGCACGGCATCCCCTCAGATTTGTGTAACTCAAACTTTTAATGCAAACATAAAAATTTTTTTCATGAGTTCGATAAAGAAAATTCTTCAAAAATCTTAAAATTCGTTGCATCGGATGGTTATTTTGTTCATTGCAGAGGAACAGGGAATATATGCGACAGCTTGGAAAAGATTTGTTGTAAAGTATTCATCAGCGAAGCTTTATTTTTGATCCTTCTTTGGGGTCTTCACTGGGAATTGGAACGGCAGATGGGAGTGTTAGACTAAGCGATTTACCGGCAGGAAATTGAGGAATTAAAATCTAAAAACCTATCCGCAAACAAAAAGCAATCCACATCATGCACAGTGTATAAGTTGAAACTCGTCAATGAGCACAACAAATGCCGTCGCCTACGGTGTCTGACGTTCAGTCATTCGGATCATGCAAACACATTGAAGTCCAAGCAATTTACACCACGAAATGATGATAAGGCTTTGGAATTTGAATCCGATCTTCATCTGGTGGGATAAGCGCGGAATTCGAGTAGGTTAAAGAGGCCAGAGAATTTCGTGAATGGGGTTACAGATAAGGTACCTTGCAGAAATGTGTGCACAATGGCATTCTTTGCCTAAGGGCAATCTTAGCTGCATAAATTAGAAAAAAGAGTTTCCTTATGTGTCAGATTTCGATCTTGCGGACTGTTATTAACAAACGCTTCATTTCGCTGTATACTTTTAACAGAAATTTTCACCCCGCGAGCAATGTAAGCAAAGTTGCTCAATCGATAAAATCTTAATTTTACCTTCCTCTTTCCGGGGTTCGAGGACCACGGCGAGCTTCGAATCGATTGATAAGATAGTGAAATCCATTCGCGAACGTATCAGTCTGATGCCCACAATCGGAGTAATCTGTGGCAGTGGTTTGGGCAAGTTAGCGGACGCTGTACAACAGAGTATAAAAATCCCCTACCAGGAAATACCAGGATTTCCACAATCCACAGGTGAGTCGTGTTGTACAACGATTTCCCATTAGCCAATTATTTTGATTCTGACTTTTTATTCTTCTAATCTGATTGAATTTTTTGGCAGTGCCTGGACACAAAGGTAATCTGGTGTTTGGGACTATCGGGCCGAAGAACGTTATGGTCATGCAAGGTCGCTTTCATTCGTATGAAGGATACAGCAATGAAGAGGTGAGAGATACGACGAGAAGTGGTCAGGTTATTCATTAGTGTGCACATTTTTAACAAATCTACTTGGCTTCTAAATATATGTATGCTTGCATGGTCCTACTCGTCATTCATAGATCAGTATCCCAATTCGGGTGATGAAGTTACTCGGAGTGAATACTATCTTGATCAGTAACGCTGCTGGAGGACTGAACAAAAAATTGAAGGTCGGGGATTTTCTAATCATCAAAGATCACATCTCGATGCCTGGCTTGGCACTCCACTGTGTCCTTGTCGGACCGAATGACGACAGGTACTTAATGGAATTAGTTTGAACTCGTTCTTTTCGATACGTCTGTTATCGTTCAGATTCGGACCACGTTTTCCGGCTACTTCGGATGCTTACGATAAACAATTGCGCAGTCTGATGCTTAAAATCGCCAACGAAAAAGGAATGAAAGATGTGGTCCATGAGGGCGTCTACTGTTTCTGTGGCGGTCCATCTTACGAGACCCCTGCCGAATCGCGGATGCTTGCAATGCTTGGCGCAGATGTAACTGGTGAGTCTCACACTGAAAGAAGTGTAGTGCGGGTAGATTTTAATTTATTCAGAACTCATTCTCCGGAAACATTTCCACATTTTTAAATCGTTGATATTTACCTCTAACAGGTTGTTGCATTCACTACAAGAGTGACGTTTCCAGCAACGCCGACATAACAGCTTCTCAGAGCTAGAGATTTGTGCATTGTATGGTAATGTATTAAGTATACAGCCATAGCATTTCAGCCAAAAATAACAAAGGGAAAGAGTAGTTGTACTTGTCACTTTGTAAAAAGGATTAAAAAAGACAGAGAAGAGAAGCACCGGTCAAATGCACTAACTGAGTATTTAATTTGGGTTGCTCGGGTAGTCGGGTGAAACACGTTAGGGATTTTCAAGGTGTGCTGATAACGGGAAGTGGAGTTCGTATAGGTGCTTATTCTGGAGGTTGTTATGAGATTACGCCTATAAAAAAGATGGACGGAGAAAAGACAACGTTTCAAATGGACCTGTTGAGCTTAAAAACAAATTAAAAGTATCGTCAGGAAGATTGATGAAAGAATGCAGACGTCATCTTGCAACCGAAATACTCTAAAAGCAATGGGGAGAAAGCGCTTGACCAAAGAAAGAATTAGTACCCACTAGCCATAGTTTGGTAGGTTTTGGCTGTAGTCTAACGTCCATTATATAAAGTTCAGGCTCCTCTGTAGCCTACTATGCAGCTTTGCTATTAAACTGATCTGTAAATTATGGTATCAGAATCAGTCCTTTTTGGGACACTCTGTATTTAATACAGGAAACCGAAATTATGAATTCTAGAATTCAAAACCAATTTTCCTCCTGTAATATTTCCTCCATTTTAATAGCCACAACTTGCAACTCCATAATGAGTTCCATTATAAGGCAGTAAAGTTAATTCGCTGTGAAACTGTTGCAAAATGCGTTTTAGATTACTGGAAACATTTGAGCTCGAAGTCACGGCAAGTGAACGGTAGCCAGAAAGTACTAAATGAGAGAAAACTTTGTACTTTCCGATAAACCAGCGAGGATTGTTGCGGATGAATTGGTTCTAAATGAAAACGATCAATCAAGTTAAAAGTGAATCCCGTTTGGTCATTTATCTGCATCCCAGAATCGTACGCACAAGGGAACTGTACTGTATGCGCACTAACCAGCGGAAGGAAAGCCCCACATTATCAGTTGTAATTATGTGACCTTTTCGAGTAAACGTTTTTCCGGTTCATATTATTCGAGAAAGGTCGAAATTATTGTCTCCACAATAAATTGTTGGAATCAGAACAGTGTTTTACATCAGACCTAATTTAACTATGAAGATGTTGGATACTGGCTTGCTCATCTAACTGCTGTAAGAATATTTTACGTTTAAATTCATCCAGAGTAAAAAGCCCTAAGTTTTAAGACCTCCATCGTTTAGTAATCTAAGACTATCTATAAGCATACTCCAACTGTTACTCCGCGATTGTGGCTCGGGTTGGGATAAACACAACTGCCTTGACGGTACACGGAGCTATTGACGTGGCCCATTCTTGCATATGGTATTTCCTTGCTGTATCTATGGTCCATAGACAGGCGTTCATTCTACTTTCAACCGGAGTGACTTAACCACAATTGTAGTCCACCAAAATGATCACAAGCCTCAAAAGAAGAAAATAGCCTTTATGTCAGCCGTTCTATAAACCATTTGTACTCCGGTTACTCCATTGCTTCAAGTGAAAGGACTAACTGTGGATGTATCCTTGAAATGTTTCTGCAGTGGCGCCTTGGAATTTAATGAATATTTCCCAATGTTTTATACTTTATAAAATAGATGCAGTTGACCTACGAAGGGGCTGGTTAGGCCAGTTTATAAACACCATTTATCAATTCAGTCGATGCATTCAACAGATACCTTTCCTAGCTTTTCACTTAGAAATTTTTGAATGAATGGAAGCAAACAGAATCACTGAGCTTTGTCATAGGTAATCCCAAACTCCTATTTTATCCACCAGCAACAGTGTGGCAAACTGAGCTTATGATATAGGACAACTACCAGAGGTAGATGATAGATCTCTACCCCTCTATGAGAATTTCAAGTAACTATGTGAGCAAAATATTATGTGGCGAATTGGATTCTTAACGACCACTTCAAGTGGTCAATAATGATGAATTATGTGTACACACAAACACACGTGTTAATGGACAATGTGTCTGTCCTAAACACCCTGAACTTTACGCTCACTGGATGTTGAGCGGAGAGTATAAATTTGGTGGTGCATCTCACTTATTATTCCAATTTTCATGATCATTGGGGCGTGCGCATTACAGGTCTTGTGGAAACTTGTTCAACAAGGGTCACACGATTAGTCTGCTCCCCAGTACGTGGCAGCCTAGGAAAATAAATACCTCAATTTGTATTCCTGTAATTTATAAAAAAACTGGCGAATCTTTTTGATAATACGCTATATGCTTCGCAGTTATCTAGTGAGCGAATAGGCTGAGAATTTAATGGATATCCTATTTCAGCCACCATATACATGTTGTAACCACCAGGCATCACGAGTTCGTTAGGAAGAATGGAGTGAAATTAATTCATGCTAATCTGGTTCCTGTTTTTCTAGGAATCCAACGCCAATGAGCAGTGGCAATCAATCGGGCCACCATTATCCCTCCGTAAATCTGTGGCCTTTTCGACCTGGCATTCTCTACCTCTAAAGTGAAGAGTTTTTACTTCATGCTTTAAGAAGTTGTAGACTTTCTGAGTCATTCTCTTTTCATTATGAACCCCCGTTAATTATTACTCCAAGACATAAAACATATTTCCAACAGAATCGAGATTAAGCATGGCGTATGATTTCATATGGAGCATGTCCTCCACCGATTGACGTCAGTCTGATAGAGTTTAACTTTACTTCGGATAATGTTTGGTAAATTTTGGTAGAGTGAAACGCAAAACTTCTTTCGGAGACACTGTCGTCTTTTTATATTGGATACTTTTTTAGAACGAAAGGAAAATCTCCGTTACCACAGCGGCAAAATCCCACCTTTCCGTAGTGCATTCACTTTTGATCCATTGGTAAAAATTTCTAACTTTATTTTTGTGAGGGTGAACAATCTGGAAGGCACTAGAAAAGCAAGACAAATTCGGAGTAGAATTCCCTTCTGAAAGTGTCCATTTTGTGAATGTATTTCAGATCATTATATGCCACGCATTCAACAATACTTGTATTCATTGCTGTAATATGTTATTAATTTAGGCCACATATCTGGTGAAACTTAAAGTGTTCAAATACTAATCAAATTTACCTGGACGGTGATGCATAGGAGGATTAGAGAGAGGAACTTCTGTTGTGAAATCTTAATAGGAATATAAATAACTTCATGATTACTTTTGGATATGATTAGTCTCTTCCATGGAAATTATGCTCTTGGCATAGTTTATTTGTCTAATATGATACAAATTGTGGCCATATTTTGGTTGAAATGCTGGAGGAGTATAAATACAAAATCTTAAATCTACCGATGGCTTGAAATTAGTTCCTTATCCACTGCATTGCGACAACGAAAGATTTTGCTTTATTTCGCTCAATGCTTCACTTTTGTGGTAACAAAGCAACCGATTAACGCAGCGCTCCTAGTTGGCTTTGATGTAGAGCAAGAATCTTCCCAAACAGAAATTCTCCTATTCGTAATCAACCAGGATTATTAGACCCCAGCTAACAAATAATTATCTTCAAGCTATGAATACGTGAGCAGTTGTGGACAGAATCCTCAATTAAAAGTTTTTGTTGGACAGGCGAGTTTGCTACTATTTATAAATTTAAACTGGGATAAATCTTAAGACCGTTCCAAAAACGTTTATGGAAATTTCACACTCCCGAAGGATATCACTTCTTATGTTTACCTAGACATCCAAGGTCACCTATGTTTGACTGACCTAATAACAGTCCACAAACAAAGCAACTAAAGGAAACCAGTTAATAAATTTGTTTTTTGCTGATGCTTCTTTATCCCGAGAACGTACTAGAACCTTACGGATATAAACATTGGAAATTATCGAATGCATCACAATCGGCCTCACCTTTAGGATGTAATGTCATGTCTATGATGCGGGTTTGCCGAGCGTTACTTGAGCGCATAATAAAATAGAAGGCAGGAATACCGAGGTTGTGTATCCGGCGTAAATTACGAGTTTTGTTTAATAACTAACTTTTCATATTGATTTCACTTTATCTGCCGGGTGTAAGGCTGAGCGAGAACAGTTAACAGGATATTCATGTTCATAACTTTACTTACTGATCATATATGAAACTCACATGACTAAGCAACACTTTGTTCCAAGCGGAGTTTATTCATTTTCCGTTGCTGCGGATCAACAAAGAAAGAACGCTTTAAAAAGCGAGTCAAATAGAATGTTTCTATTTACCTATAGGTTGAGCATTTGCATGAGGACGACCGGAATAAACGACTGAATTGGCAAATATGCATATATACTAGTTGGGGTTTGAATTGCCAAAAGCAACCGGTAGAAGAATGCGCATTTGCTCACACCTATTTCATATTGGTCTCCACATACTGGTCGCCAGGACCGGATTGTTCATACAAGGTGCTCATCTATTGGGCACGAACCCCAAACATGACGCAGACGACTGCTGCTAGGTCCAAACACTCATCCAAATGAGTTTTCAGCTGTAATTTTGAGTTAAAGTGATAACGATCCTAGCTCAGATTGGAATTATTTGTGATTTTTGATAGAGTGCACATTCAGCACTATCAACAAAGCTCAAATGTAAGCAGCTTCAAAAAGATTTGTTGCCAAATCCGACTGATCACACTAGGTGAAACGAACGACGTACACGCACAATAGAACGGGCGGGGCAATACAAAATAGGCTCTGATAATTAACACTGTTCCTCTGAATGTGGACCGAGAATTCAGGTTTTTCGTCTGCATCACAGATTGAACAGGCTGCGAATCGGCTGACTTGGTTATCACAACTTCCCACTGTCTATCCGACTTGAATAAGCCGTTGATGTTCAGTTAACGATCCCTGATCCTAACCAGCCTAATGTTAATCAAACAAACATTTAAAACTACCGGATTCGAGGTGAACAAAATTGTCTTTTTTCTAATGAACGGAGAATTCATACTGTCCTTTTATAGAGATGACTGTTAGTGGGTGTTTTTATTTTTACTTCGTAAAATCTGTAATCCACATTGCAAAGAAAAATGGTCTCATTCAGTGGAGACTTAAATCTTCAGCAATAATGACCCAAATATAAGACCTAGTAATCATTAAACAGATAGAAACTGAGTAAATGATTTTAATCAGAATGAACTACAACTGCTTTTTAGGTAAATTGAATGAGAAGAAGTAACCAACCGTTTTTATGTGCTCGATAGCGGTAGATCTGTCCACATCAAATGTTAAAAATGTCGCAGTGCACAGAAATCTCCAAACGGTTATTCCCACGAGTGAATAAACAACTATCAACACTTTGCTGATTGTGAACAAAAACCGCTCACAAAATGGTAGTATGAATTTTCATTCAGTTATCTTTACGATCGTGAACGAATTAAAAATTCCCAGCAGATCCTGAATGCCATCTGGGGGATATTGTTCCATCTCGTGATCATTGTTGCCTCTAGTTTCTGTTACGTGGGATGAGATCTGATGCCCAACAAAGTCTTTGAGGTAAGTCGATCCGTACGTCACCTTTGGGTTAACATGCAGGCTGAAAGCAGACCATATCAACTGCTCTAATGCTACCGAAATGCAATCGGAATTAGCATTGTCTTGTTCGACGTGATTTATGTATGTCAATTTAATGCCACAATTAGCATCGAAGTAACGTGTCGGTATATAGTCTGGATCTCATGCAATATTGTTGGTAGCCAGACGGCTTGAGTTGGACAAAACAAAGTCATTCACTTACTAAAGCACTGTTCTTTTCCACAAATCATATTAACGACAATCTCTGGGGTTTTGACGTTTTCGTCCGTAAAATGGACAAATTCCACTCTCTTTTACTTTCACACAAACTGAACTTTACAATAACTAAAAGTTTTATTTTGGAACATTGCTTGAGGTATGCACCTTCGTAACTTGTGTGAGGACTGGGGTGCTCTTTGGCTTAGCCAGAAACGTTTTACTCAAGTAGAGTTCTCATCGTCAATGTGTGACTCAAACAGTCTGTATGCACGAAAAGGGCACTTTCGTCTACGAAAGTTTCAAATCGGCTCCATTTGTTGCTTTTGTTACTGCAATTTGAAAGCAACAGGTACCACGGTGAATCATGATCTTTTCTTCCACCGCGCTGCATAATTTTTACTTTGTTCCATACTGCTAAACAGCTGCCTGACCATTTGTCTTCCACGTCAAAATCGATGCTGAACTCTGATCCATCTGAACCTCACCTCAATTGTTTCAGGGCCGTTGGAAGTTGCGCGGTCACGTAAATGTTTGCCCTGGTTTAACATGAAAACGGATCATGTTAGTGCATCGGATGTAAGCACTGCCCACACACCACTTCAAGGCTGCGTGGTGAAGTTGATAAGATGAACCAGTCCACGTGAACGAAATCCAAAGTAGTACAACAATCTGATCACAGTGAAACCTACAACGTTATAACACGTCTCTACTCGAATGAAAATCAACTAAATGAGATTTGGTAATATGGCTTTGTGTTCATATTTTACCAGTGGTTCATACAGAAATTGCAGTGAATGTAGACGCTCGGATCATTCGAAATATTGCGGTCATTGCGAAGAACGTTCAGCCACGATTGTAGAACACTAACTGTTCGCAGGTTTGGCGCAATCTATGTGGACGCGCACTCGGGACCGTGAAGATGTAAGCCAGATTTAGAGTTCATACTTAATGGGTTCTCTTACCGCCAATGCGTATCGTTCGCGATTGCATTGAAGGTACACAATGTCTGAGTTTATATTCGGTCAATATGCATTTAGGTGGCAATGAACCTCATCTATATCATTCCTGGATGACCTCTGTGTAGATAGTAAAGGATAACGCGAATGCTTAGAACCAACTGGGCACTTTCGATTATCGGTGCTTCCTTTCACTGTCAGAACTGTAGAATCTCGTGGCCGGTAGTTGTGACTGACCAGCCGTTGCCCTGGTAGGACGACACCTGCAACGTTACTAATGCAGCTGAATGTAACTAATATGTAGCCTCTTAAGTCATGAAACACTTAACTGATCTGAGCATTCATATTTGTTTACCGAAATCATTGCATCGCCGTCTGGTTGGTTTTGCGCCTTGTGGACGATCAGGCGAGATAAGACATCAGCGCGTCCGAAACTATGTGTGCGTATGTATTTTACGACACAATCTTAACGGATGAGCACAATAGTCCGACGCGTAAGCCTACTTACCGTATAAGTAGCGATTAACGCGCTGTCGTTATTGCACAGAGGGGACAGGCGTCAATGCAACATTTTGTACAACTTCTCGTCAATGAAAGCTAATCCACTCCTTCTTATTCTATCTGGCTATACTGCTTCTCAGCTGCGACTAATGTACGGGACAAATTACATGCCGCTGTCTGACTATCATCGGGGAATTTATGTGACAGTTCTAAACCTATCCCATTTTCATTGGGGTGGGCCGCATCAGTACTAAGGAGCCAATGCAAGATCGAAGACAGGAAGATTATTGGTTTTCTTAAATGCATCTTGACACTATAGCAACTAGTACCACTTGGGGTCCTTCTTAAGATTATTCAGCAGAGAATACAGCGATTGCATATTTGGAACGAAATTATTAGAGTAGGTTATCACACTACCACCTAAAGTGCCGCCTTGTTTGAGGGAGCAGGGATCTGGCCATCAACCATTCTCGTTAACTTATGATATCGAGGTAGTTGATACGTCTTACGAGGGACATGCATTTTCCATTTGGCAAACATGTGTGATATTCACCTACTAAGGTACCGACAACGATAGCTGTGTTTATGTATATCATGGCATAAGACAAATCACTGAGCACTGTTTCCATGATCTGTTGAACTATAGCTGGTGAACATTTAATTCCGGATGGAATTCTAGCATGCCGCTACAAGCATTTGTAGGTATTGATTATCAGTTGTTCTTTGCATGATTCTCCTATTTCCGCCCGAGGGTAGGCATCTGAAAAGTCTGATTTGGATAATACTGGTGCGTCCGAACGTTTTCACTCAAGCCAGTTGGGTAGTCAGCATAGAAGTGGACAAGACCAGTTGTTTTCTTCACGACCACAATTCGGATGGCCCACGGATAGTAGGACGGTTTCCTTAGTACCGCTAACTGCTTCAAGTAATGGAGCTCGAAATCACGGAATGGAACAACGCAATAAAGCAGAGGTCTTTTTGGGCTAAAAGTGTTCTTCCTCCCCGGTATTATGTATAGACTGGTCTTTGATTTCGTGTTTTAACCTGAACTCGGTCTACAAATATCGAGATCTTTTTCTGGTGGTTGCACAATGGTGTCGTATGGTCCGAAATCAATAGGTGCAAAATCCAGTGGTAAAAGACTGAAAACAAGGACTTAGCCAATTGCAAACTGAGCTGACGCGAATAACCGCAAATTGGTCTACTTAGTCAAGTCCCAACAGATTCAGGTGGTTAGAAGGTGTAACAGAATAGACCACGAAAGGAGAATTTGCGAGTTCAGCAGCATTTTGCGCCACATGGAAACTGGATCCAAGCTATGGAGTGTGGATACTATTCCCGGTTAATTGCGAAATTATGACTATATCCGAGGCGGTGTTGACTTGCCTAGATGTACAGGAGTGATTAGTACAAGCAATCGTTGCTGCCGTACTGAATGGAGGACAATGTCTGGATCAGCCATCTCTATGGCCAGACCATTAAAGCTGCGAGATAGTAGTTCAGAATGCCAGAGCCTCTGGAAGTTGATTTATCAGGTACCGATGAGAGTGACGAGATATCCTGTTTCAAGGCGGCTCCATTTTACATTACTACGCCTTTAATTTCAGTAAATTTTAGCTAAAAGTTCTACATAGAGAGAAGTTATGAGGGGTCGAATCCAAGGATGGTTAGACTAGATTGCAGCTGGTTTAAATGGACGATCTACGTGGTATTATGAACTGGGCAGGACTGAAGTTACCCTAACCCAGCCGGTGATCCGGAAGTTGCTGATCCAGTCTGGTTCATTCTGTGCGAATTCTGTGTTTCCTTTACTTGTTTCGTACCTGATCTAATGCTTTGTCGTAGTCATTGATACGGCTGTTAGAGGATTGTGAACACTCTAAGAAACCAAAATAATTTCTGATTTTTATACATGCTCTTGTCAGACTCTGATTTCTTTGGGTCACTTCAACTGTTCGCTGAACAGTACAGATAGGAATTAGCAGCGTTTCGCAGACCAACTACTAACAGCTGTCTGCCAGTTTGAAAATCATTCGGTAAGGTTTTCAGTTACCGGCACGTAAAAAAGAGCGCGTACGTTTGATTCTGCGTGCATGCTGTTAACGATGTGGTGGGGAAAAAGGTTGCAGATACCAGGGACAGGTCACATGGATAAATGCGAAATCTCATCAACACAAAAGTTTAACCAAAAGGGATTCTACCTAGTGCCTCTGTTTCTTAAAGTGGCAAATCCTTTGAATATGGAACTTGTGCGCAGAATGAGCTGTCGATAACATCTAAACAAATTTTGCAATAATTCTGGGCTCCGATTTTCTAAAATACGCAAAAACGCACGAAAACATTTCTTGATGCTGTTCTTACCGACTCTGAATTCTTCAGTCTAAATGCTTATCTAAGTACACGGTGGGGGCATACGATAGGACAATTAGAGGTCAGTCGAAGAAAATGCTGGTGAATATCGATCTTTCGCCACACAGCTAATGTACCTCATGGGTAACAGAAACCGGCCAACAGAAGAATGTGATTCGTTGGATGTTTGTGCAATTGCCTCTGTAAAAAAAACTAAGGGGTAGCATTACTTTTTTCTTATTGGGTACGTATCAGTGCCCATACGTACGAAGGTGAATATTTGGAATTGTCTCAGCTTTGACTGTCTGTGTATCGGACTTCACTTCGAACGCACAAACCTCAGGTCCTCAGGTCAACCTAGCACTCGGGAAGCACTACACTCCACTTTTTTTCGATTAGAGCTCATCAGTGGTGTATATCCATCAACGCACCCAGAGTTTGAACCCCGGCTCTTCGCGTGGTAGGCGTGTGTGACTGTACATGACTCCGGGGAGTCTTGATAAAGACCAGATACACGGGTAGATCACACAAGTACCTATTCTATTCTAAATTTCTAACACGATGGCGCAATCCGAATTGGAGGGAAAGGAATGATCAGGGGCCAATCCAAACAGCTAAACTAAATCTTCTTGTAATACCATTCACCCCGATGATACGACAGCAGCTTTCATAGAATAAAACCGCAGCATTAATTTTGGTTGCCTTGCCATGTGATATTATGCATTAAAATCACACTTTTATGGTGCGCAGCGCTGTGTGATCATTCCATTCACCGATTTATCAGTATCTCATGTTTCATCCACATATCCATCGCAGGAATGAGTACCGTACCTGAAGTGATAGTGGCCCGTCATTGTGGAATCCGTGTACTGGCTGTATCTCTCGTCACCAATTTGGTCTTAATGGATGTGGATGAAACGTCAGGCTCCAAAGCCAACCACGAAGAGGTGTTGGAGACTGCCAACAAACGAGCGAACACATTACAAGATTTGTTTACTGATCTTATCACAAGGATGTGAAATGAGGTTTTTGCTCAAAGTAACCATGGCCAGATTACGTGCGGCAAAATCAAGCTGGATTTTCCCTTCCGACTAATTAAAGTCTGATTTACATAATGACAAAGTGATCAGCCGATCTGTGATAATTAATAAGAAAACAAAATGTTCCAGTTCACAGAACAGCCGTTTTTAATTTCAATTGCTTTGGTCGATGATTTTGCGTTGTTCAGAATCAGACTAAATCGTAAGTACATCTCAGATTAAAAACGGTCCACTTGTTATGCGCATAGGATCGTCAGAACCAGCTGGCCCCTTTGACCAATGACTGATTAGTTAATGAATCATATCCAAGTGAGATTGGATTACGTTCAAGGAACAGCAATTTATGACCATCGGGAAACCAGTGACGGTGATGCTCTACAAACCGTGGACGGCCAGACCAAGTGGTCTTTCGTCTAACTTGTGCAACTGAAATTTGTTTACGAGTGGTTCGGGGCCTATCAGGATGTTAATGAATAAGAAGTGCTGATTATTCCAAGTAGATTAGAAAAAAGATAGAAATAGAGTGGCTTCAGACTTTTTGACGATAAACGTAGCTTTCGTAAAAGTGATACCCCAATTTCAAGATGGAACCAGCCTCGGATCCATAGCAGAATAATTTTGACGATACCTTTGCTGACTGTGGTATCCATTTAAATACAGGCGTGTTACTAGCAGTCGATTCCAGGATAGGACTCATGATAAAGAAATATTGCTTCTTTATTCAGACAATGCTATGCTACCGATAATGTTGTGTCAGCGAGCAAATATTTGGACTTCCCACGATCGGTAATCCCTCGGCAGTCCAAATCCCAATTAAAAGAAATAATGAACAAGTACAGGTGGTTCATTTAATTTAAGCCGGAAACCAATTGCTCAAATAAGGTGAAGAGGAAACAGGTGATCATCTATGCTGTTGGTTATGGTCGTACAGGGTAACGCGGTTGAAACGATTAGCCCATGGACTTGTGCGTCATGGCCGCAGTCAGTTATTCATATCAACGACATGCTTGCTTGTGTGCTCGTCAAGTGGTAACTGGTATTTTGTGGGTGACGTATTTTCTTGAGTATTTCCGTCTTCCTAACAGACATTACATTGGAAATAAGTAAAAAATGTATTAATTTTTAAAATAATACCCGATTTCAAAGGATTTTAACTGGTTTTAAACGTAATGTTAGTTTAATTGCGAGTTAATAAAATGGGTACTTTGACAAAGAACTTCAGCTACCTTTCCTCGCCGATGGTAGAGATTTTACCATTCAGAAAACCAAGATAATATTGATAGTGGTAACAATAATAATATTAAATATTAACTGGATGATCAGTATCATGGGTACATATTGATAATGAAAGCTGTTGAAAGAAGTCTATAACATGACACAGAAACTCATGTACTAGCATTTTTTCAGAAATAAAGATAAAATCTCCTCACGACAAGGCTGTTGTAAGATCATGTTTCACCAATGAGGGGATAAAAGAGTATCGTGGAAGGTGGCGAAAGAATGACGTTTGGTGAGAAGCTATTTGGAAGTAGACAAACTTTAATTTAGATTTGGTAGGTGAAGATATCCAACAAGGTTGATTAATGTGCCATTCCCTGCAGCGAGCTGAGCCTTCTAGGACCTTAGAACAATGACTGTAACAGGAAGTGAACAATGACACTCCATGGAAGATAAGCTACTTCTTTTGGCAAATTGAAGGGGAACGTTATGGCATTTAAGCATACTGAGTGAAAAATTAGAAGGCCACGGAAAGGTGAAAGTTCAAGAATAAAATAAGTCCGAGAACGGGTTGTTATTATCAGACTCACTCTCACTCTCAATGCTTTGAGTACGGTTAACTGATACACCAGAAGCTTTAGGTAAGTGATTGGTCAAACAGAGACAAAGTGGCACATCGGAGCTGTTCGGAATGAATAGGAAGAAAAGTGGAGATGACACCATTGGCAAAGGTGAACTGATTTTGATTGCTAAGGTAGTTCCTTAAAAATTAGTGAGTAGATTAAAGTAATCTTTCGTTGTACAACGATAGTAAAAGTGACGTTCTATCGACGCAGTTAAATGCATTACTATATTCAAAGAAATGCACACCAAAGGACTTATTTATCTGGTAAAATGTGGATAAAGCGGAATTTACTCATTAACCTTAGGTTTCCAGTGCTTATCGATGGCTGCGGTAAGCAAACTAATAATCCTCACGAGTCTCTGTGAGTGAGTTAACACTTGCGAGAACCAAGGCTTCGACTACTTTTAGGAGAGTGGAAGTACATTCTATGGAAAGAACTTACCAAGCTCCTTCTTGGGTATGAGGCAGGTTTTCACTTGTCGCCATAAGTCGACCGTTTTGTTATTCGCAATGAACTTGTTGAAGTGGCCCATGAAGGATTATTTATCCAAGTAGTACACTGTATAAAAATGATAGCCTGGAGTCTACTGTGACCGACAGACGTTCCAATATTTTTTGGTTAATTCTTCATCGGAAATGAAGCTAAAGTTGGTTTGCGACGTCTAATCACTGCTCCGAATGCTGCTCTTCAGTTTGTCAGCCCAACTCTAAATCGCTAACGTCAGTCCCTCCCAGATCAGGCACGAAAAACGAGAACAAGTTTCGTTTTACCGTGAATACAGCATAATTGCCATTATTTCAATCACCGTCCAGGTCGCACCTTGATTGTTCCATTTCGTTCGAAGGAATGCACCTGATTTAACTCAGGTCGATTTCTTGTAAAATCCGGACCACTCACGGTGTGTCCTTCAAGGTTTAGATATCCACACTTTTGCCTTCTGATCATGCCGCTGTGTTGACCGGTAGTTGGTCTCCAGTACGATAATGAGGTCCCAGTCCTGTACTGGCCCGCTGTCTGGGAAGATTGGATTACATCCACGGGCGTGTACTGACTGCGATTTGTCTGCTGACTTAAAGGTTGATCAGTTTGACTAGCAAACAGTCTTCAACCGAAAACAGTCACTGTCTCCAACATTCTAAAGTTTTCTAATGCGGAGATGAAAATCTAGCAGGTCGGAGGTAAGTCGAACATGGGAGCAAAATTCTATGTAGGACGTCAGATGATCACAAAAGATCAAGTCACTGGAGTAATATAATTGCCAAAAATTATTTCACAGATGCAGAATCCAGCAACAGATTTGGATTGGATTGTGAGCCTCGCCTCCGAACGATTACGTGGTCTACTGAACGGGGAAGGAATAGATTTATCTATCTTTGAATAGATTTTCGGAAAAGCTCTTATTGGCACTGATCGTAGCTACATGCGGATTTCTGTTTGACAAAAAAAGGTTTTCACGGTAATTCAGAAAACAGAAATCCGATGGCTTATTTGCCCTATTATGAAAGTGCAAGATGTTATTTCAGAACCAGGTTCAAGATAACCGAAATCCCAGTAGTTGACGTCACCAGCGACAATGAAATTCGGAATTCCTGTATATTTTCCTAATTTAGGTGTGAATAAGTTAGCAAACAAAGAAGCATGGTTATCTTATAAATATTTTTTGACGTTGCGATCGATCTGCGCTCGTTTTGGAATCGGTGTTAGCATTCCAGTGATAAGCAGAAGGCATGGAAATAATAGTGTTGAAGAATCGCATCAGGAACGCTTGACATACGTTACTGGTCCACCTCCGCGATTTCTTCGCTGACATGAATGGTGAACATCGTGAAGGTGGTAATTCTCTAGTTCATTAAGCCAGCCAAGAGCTTTAGAGTGTGGTCACTCTCCTTGCAGAAGAACTATTCCTGATATGCGAAATTCGGCTCGCCCGAGGAAATGAGATAAACCACTCATTTATTTCTTATGACGATCTTACCCTTATTGGGAGCAATAGTGGTATGCTAAGATTTTTCCGATCAGCATGTTACAGAGCTAACTACCGGCCGGCGTGATGTTCCCAACCTGTACCAAGTTCATTTTCCTTGAACCTGGTTTATCTATTATGAACTTGACAGGGGAGTGTAGCGCCGACTCAGCTTTGAGCGACGATCGTCGCACGAGCATTGGGTAGAAGTGGCAGCCACGTTTGAATATCTTAATCTATTATTCGGCTGTTGGCTTGCTGCCGGATCTACCAGTCAAAGTGGAAGCAGCGACATTTGGCAAAACGATTGGCCAGTAAATGATTAGTTCCTGTCATTTTTAATCCTGTCGTTATCACAGGTGCTTTCCTTTCAGTATCCAATCTAGCATCCACATTGGATTTGATTTCCATGTTAGTAGAAGGTTTGCAATAACATTATATTCTTGGAACTTTAAAAAGCGCCACCTGTGCCCGTCCATGACTAAGAAAACTGTTTAGTTTAAACCACATCTAATTGAATGCGTGCACGCAAGTGTATAATCAACAGTGGGCACGAAGGATACGTCCAAATTTGAAGGTCGCACTAGCCAGTACCTCACGTTCCCAGAACGAATTGTGCGTAAGCTGGACCTGAAGGGGCAGCTTCAAGGTAATGATTCTAAATACGACAGCTTGCCGTTCCAGCCAAAGTCCTCGGAGAAAATAGGCCTTTGGTTTTCGTCAAACATTTTAATAAAGCGACTTCTTCCGCTCCCCACTACCATTTCTTTGATCCAACTAATTGGACTTGCTGGTCTCACTAGTTTGTGTTCTTCACTTATTATACCTAATGGCCCATTTCATTTGCACATAGGCCGGTAGGTGTACTTCGGATGCAGCCGCCTTATTCTGGTATTTCGCTTTTAAAAGTTAAATAGTTCCGTGAAATCAGTCCGCTTTGTCCTTTTTGATTAGTTCTCTGCCTTAGACTCGAGACCTCACTCTTTCTTTCTCTTTAACTTTGACTCTTTCGGATGTCCCATTTCTATTCTCCTGTGGAGATAAGACTACATTTCCAATAGAATTCAGAGAAATAAACTTGGCTATCCGTTATCCAATTCCTTACCTAACAATTCAAGTGGTCTTCAAGGAACTGTTCAACTGATATATCTTTTGGCTATTTAGTTAAATTATTAATCACAGTGATCCGCCTGCCTAACTCCTAGAATACGAAAACGACGTCGTTCTCTCCCAGTAAATTTCTTATCAGTCGGACGTCACATCTTTTCATGAAAATTTATTGTCGGTCTGATCTCAATCCTTATACATGCAAATGCTTTGAGTATACTTCCTCCCTTTCGCTCTCCTAGTTTCCCAAGGGACATCCGGTAAGGGCGCCGTCCGCGTTGACAAAGACAAATCTGCAAAAAACCTAAAGATCACAGTTAGAATCTATTGGCCATGGTTCCAATTGTGTATGATATAATGTTAATAACAGCGTTGTTGTTAGATGTAATGTGCCAACCTTTCGACTAATGTGGATAGACTTTCTCAAGGCAAGTTTTACAATCAGAGGACTCAAACACCGGAATATAATTAACATTCGGTTACATGCATCTGTTCCCATGTCTGCTCCAATGTATCTTTTCCTTTTTCGTCTCAGAAATCAGTTCGGTTGCATTTTAATTGATTAGATTTCTATTAAACTCTTATTGAGGTAATCTGCAAAATTCAGAATGACAAACAGAAGTCGACGATCTTGAGTGAGTTTGAAGTCAGTGACTTGGCCGATGACCTGAAGACACAAACATTCGAACTACTTAAGAATCTCACATTGAGTGATCAGATTTAATAATCATATGAGATCTGCTTCGTTGAGATCGTAGGTTCAACCTCAACTTAGCAATTCAGTCCAAGGAATTCGTTACCGGGTGGACCGCTTGACGAAACTGTTCCGTAAACAAAACGGTTGGCTCAGGAAAGTGATTCCCGTTATTTAATGTGTATCTACAACTAGGTTTATGTGTCTACACTTGTGTGTGTATTTGTGTATGTTTATGAACATAGACAGAAGTATCAACAAATCGTGTGTTCAGTCCGGATTTTCTTAAAAAAATGCCGTTTTCTTAATGACAAATGGACACAGATGTGTTATTTAATACCTGTCAGTTGCATGTTCATGTCAGACGCAACGAAGACAAATAGTAGCGTAAGAAAGCGGCATACAAACAACAAGGAAGATTTTCGTCACTATTCCGTTAGAAAAACAAATGGGTGTCTTAACGAACGGAAAATTAAACCTCGAAAATTCTTGGTAGCTCGAACTAAGATGTTTGAATCGGCGCTTATTAGTTTTTTAATCTGTTCAGCCCTCAACTGCGTATCTTTCTCATTGTTTATGACTGACTTCCTCGTATATTTGCAATAGTTGTGATGGGGTTGTTGCAGCGGGTTTCTGGGTAGTAGATTATTTCGCCGTAATTGGCTAAGAGTAAAGCTCCTGTGAAATTAAAATATTCAACAAATCTAACCAGACTGTCGACGCATCACGTAGACTTTGGCCATTCATGTAAGTCAACAGTGACAAGAAGATAGCTTCACAGACGCGACATGTTTTCCACCTCTCCGCTTTCCAACCTTCAGGAATTTGCTGAACCGCGAGCTTCAAAATAGCAAACTATGGGATATACTTTGAACAAAGTTGGATTTTCATGCAGCATCTAGACTGATTTTCCGATCAGGTGCTTACATCGGCCTCACCGTGTCCATATTCACTTAATCAATGAGTTTAGCCGTCAGTCTTTTTGGGTGACTCTTACCAGGCACAGATCTCAGGTCATTAGGTCTACCTTGCCTTAGGACACAGCAAAATTGAGTTTCAATTTCACTAAAGATCGTCAGTGGTGTATGTCCACCAAAGTCTTCAGAGTTTGAACCTGGGTCTTCCAATTAGGCAGTGTTTATTGGAAACGAATGAGTTCACAGTGCAGTATACTGTGATGCCCTTAAGTACTTGGTCCCGGGGTCAAATGTGGTCGCAGGTATTTGGAGCCTGAATACGTGAATCGTCGAGAAAAGAAGCAGCAACAGTTTTGCACCGTGAGAAAATAAACAGTATTTTTGTCACGAACTCTGAGTTCCATGGGTGACTCCAATGTCGGCCCCGGCTCTTCCCGAAATGTTACCTGTTTGCAGCCTGATGAACAATACTCACACGTCTTCCCGGTTTTCGATGGAGCGCTTTTCAGACTCCCAGGAGCTTGTGACTTGATCATTAGCAAAATTTTTTATTTATAAAAGTGCTGCATTTTTTCAGGTCCTCTCCAGTCGGGGGACTTGGGTGGTTGTCTGAAGAAGCCATCTGACACTAACCGCATGATATCCTGCAAAACTTTTTGCGTGATTAAGATACGTGGATTGTCACTTTTGAGTAGAACATGGTTCACATCGCTGTGAATTGCCGACAAGTATGGCCTCAACAATCGTTATTATTCCACAATGATAACGGTTTCATTCAAGATCATAAGTTGATTTTTGCTAACTGTTAAATTTGTTCCTCGGTTGTCCACTTACCCTCAGTTACTCAGAGCAGCATGGTGCACGAAATTTCCAACAGAACCCGTGGAGCCCATTCCGATAATTCCTCTCTCCCGTTTCGGTGACTTGTTCACTGAAACAGCTGATTTCGTTGATTGGGATGCCATAGCCGCGGGTCGGTGCACTATTCCAGCTAGGTGGCTTCATGAAGTTAATGGCCGATAAAATGCCGGACACCGTATCATACATCCGTCGAATAAATCGTGACAGAATGCAGTAAAATCTATATTTGTTAGCTGTTATTTTGAGCCCAATTAAATTTTAAATATGGCTTGACGTGGGGCATGAAAGCATAGCAGTCAAAGTCGGCTCTTCTGTTAAAAGCTGACAATCATTCCATCATACGGTCGTCGTGATCACATATGCAAATCCATCCTTACACCGATCGAGTTCTTTGACATATCCGCCACAGAATCTGATCTTAGTCAGCCGAAGTAAGCACGACTGCTCCGCTAACGAGTCAGGTTCCATTTTCCAATGAGCTGATCAACGAAAAGCGCCCGCCAATGCTACTGACAGCCGAAACCACATGCCTTGGCGAGCAAGGACCATCAGTACCGGGCACGCGTTCACCATGACAACTCTTCTGCATAGATTACTAATGTGAACTTTGAGTATACATTACTCCGAAATAAGCACCAGTTAAGAGGGCGAAAGAATTTACATGATGCAGTGTTGCAAATACGGGTTGCCCTTTCTAAATAACCATTTCATGAAATGAGTGAAGATGAGCTAATTGTTTTTGAAACACGATGCGATTTGGCTGGACTGTTTATTTGCGTGATATCATGTGATTCGAAGTTTCACAACTGATGTGCGTCAGTTTGTGCTCACGCGATCATGTCGTTGCATGGACACGAAACATACAAAGTACGGCATAATTCTTTGACGAACGAGGGTTGTTTGGTGCAATCGACAAAACTTGTCTGATAGTGTTTGCAAAAAAATCGTTTGGTTAGCTTGTAAACAACCGGAGTAAGTATAAACGATCCTCAAGTCCTGAACCGAACGACTACGTCATCACCCAATTTGCGGCTTTTCTTGATCAGGTTTTGCAATTCATGGGGTCACGTGGACAGACATAATAAACCGCAAGCAACCTTTGTTCGCGGGTGGATTTTGGGAAATTTTGTAGCCTTCATGACACCTTACAGGCGGGCAGTTTGTCGCTTGAGCATTGTGTTAATGCACCTGGCTTCAAGCGGTGATGAAACTGACACCACAATATAGTGAGCGGAGCTGAGAAAGAAGGTCCTGCCGAATTGGAGGGGAGAATAATTTTGATCCAAACCATGGTGGGATGGAAAGGAGAGAGTAACTGCTCTTTAGGGGTCCGCAACAGGAAATTGATATAACAGGTTAAATATAGAGACGAAATAGTTGATTAACCGTTTCGCAGGCGAACTCTAACGAGAACAACACACGGGAGAACCATTTCGCTGTTTCCGTTTCGTGTATTCACAATTAAGTGGGAATTCACAGGCGAGGAATTTTTTTATTCTTGACTGAACTGACACACTGAAGACATCATGAGTCATCCTACTATTTCAGATCAGCGTGCATTCTACATAACAAACGATGGTCCAGAATAAAAACTTTTGGATAATAATTCACAATGTGATATCATCGCTGAACTCACCATAAAGAAACCACGGAATCACTGTACAGCTGTTTCATCCTTGTTAAGAATCATCAGCAGTGCATATGGACCGCGCCCGAACTGGGACGCGAACCCGGGACGAATGATTCTGAGTCGAACGCCTTAGCCATTGCGCTACCGGACAGGCTGTGAACGGTTTGTTCAATTTCACCACATGATGTGGCACTTATCCTTTACTGATTTGCACGGTTACTGTCCGTTAGCTCAGAGCGATCGACCCCTACTGATAGATGACTTCTCTACAGGTAGCCTAGGTACGACGAAAGATTTGAATATGAATTACGGAACTTGAAATATTTCATCAATTGCACAGTGCATCCATGGATTCTTTATTTTGAGTTGGCGATGATATCACATGGTGAATTATTTCATGAAAACATTCAATTTCCTACTACTAAAATTTATTTTTGGATATTTCGGTTTTCATCACCCCGTTGTGTCCCATCGAGGCTACCCCGATTTCATTGATTCCACAACACCTGAGATTTGTTCACTGATGAGAATGAATCCCTAACTCATGCATGATGGGTTAACCGCAGCTGTTTATATGTCCATCGTATATTTGCTCGGTTAAATATTCTTCCCGGTGAATTCCTCTAATCTGACTCCATCGGCCATCTCCCGCCACAGTTTTTGCGCTAAACTGCGTACCATATTAGGTTCAAGGTGTCAGGACAGGAAATATGCAAAAATGATCGTATGCTTTCATTATTTTATCGTACGCTGCACTTCATAAACACTGTCAAGGCAATCTGGAGACAACAATTTTAGATTTCAATGTGTCCTAATGATTTAGTGCATCAAGAAGTGCCAACAGTGCTTGTTCTAACCTTTGAAATATGTTTCTATCGAATCAGAACATCCGGTTGGTATGAATAACTTGAACCGAAGGCTATAAGATCGCGAACGTTAGAGACCAATCACCGTATACAATGCCCTCAAGCCTGAGTTGTGCACGCGAAAGAAGCCATTGTGCAAACTAGAACTGCTCTAGCTTTGTCGATCCAAGCTACCGGACGTCATGCGACAACATTTCTTCCCTCCACACTGTATGGACCAAGCAACTGGTCTACCAACGGATGGAATAACAAACAGGAAGAATACGTACTGGCAGTTTCTCTAACCACAACTCTTGTGTCAGATAAACATGATCATAACAGCTTGAGCATGAATTTTCTAACACTTGTTCGTCCATATTATTTGTTTTGATTTGAATCATTGATTTATTCGATACTGCGTGAAATCGCTCACGCACCAAGCTCCTAGACGGTAACACCCACTATCACAGACAATCGATGGCATGCTATCCGCGTGATACACACTAGTCCCTCCCCCAATTTAGCTCCTTTCCAAAGCCCATTCACACTAAGTGAATTCTCGGAACGAATAACCCGCGGTCACAGAGAACGTAGAATACTGAGTTTTCTATCAAAAATCCGTGACGAATACAGACAACGCAAATTTTCCTCTTTATAACTAGAATCTGACTCGGATTTAAAGAAATGTGCATGGATGCGGAATCCACACAAGAATCGATCGATGATTTGTCCTTGATTTCTTCAACGTCGCCGTCGACAACTCTTTTTCAGTAGACGCTCAAAATCAAAGTTGCAAACAAAAGGTATTGCAAATGACTTGATACGTTCAGGTGGAGGTTCACAGTAGACTGTATACGCAACCAGTTAATCGCAACCCCGGCGGCACACTTACGAAAAGCTCAGACATGCCCTTAGTGTCAGTGTTCCGAACCTATCCCACCAGTCGGGACTCCTCGCATTTTGTGTATAAGTGTATATAACTGAATTTGAAAAAAATTTCACAGCTTCCTTGTCCTTGTAATCTTCCTTTGAGTAATTTGAGCCGAAGTCATTCGAATAATTACTGGCTGCATACATTCGTATCTTACTGCCATAGTTCCGTATTAAAATTTATGAAAAGAGTGAAATCTCCGGCTCCCCTATGACGGGATTTAATGCAGACAAAAAGATGAGGTAGAAATATGAACATCGCCTCCAACCTCTTCGGTTGACATTGGTTTTGTCCAATATCGAACGTAGTTCATCACCTCTTACCATCACGAGTCCCAAATCGTAAGTCAAGTCTAGGTGAGACAAGTTCGCTATTTATGATTCAGCAACCACAAGTTCTCATTGGAAAAATCTATCAGCACACACTTGGTGAAGTCCTTTTTTGAGGTAGATTTCCGTGCTCTTCTTGATACATGGCTAAGTCTGATGGACAGTTGACATTTCCGAAGAACTTTGCCTCTTAATTCACTTGGTTAGGGCAGTGCATAATTCAAGTTTTAGCATTCCACAAAATAAATCTGCCGAAAAAACGCGGATTATTTTCACTATAATGAAAACCAGGATCGTCTGCTAATAAAACGATTTCCTGGGGCAATTTTCAGTGATCAATTGAGAAAAAGGCACGAGAAATGAAAGTGCAAATAGCGGGGGAGTAAGAAATGTTCTAGTCATTCTCATTTCAGAATAATAAAGCAATGAAACTGTTGGACCACCGTTTGTTGACGACATTCCTGTTACTCATACGTGCATAGGCAGCATGGAGGTGTTCTTTGTTCAATAATCCGAGGACAGGGTGCTTTGTCAGTCTCAGGCACTCGCCTAATACCAATTTATTAACTCTTCCAATGAGTAGTATATTGCGCATACAACAAGACGTCTTTGAATAAAGATATCTGAACGTGTTCCGGTTGCTCTGCCCTAAGCAGCGATTCGGGCAATGAAGAAAGCAATTTTACAACCTTCGGTTAATCGTGGTCACTGCAGACAGGTATGCCAAAAGCTTTCATATCGATCCTAGCACGACCCATATTTATTACTTCTGAAGCCATTAAAATTCGGCTGCTAGAAACGGAGTTATTCGTAAAGTGGAAACTAGTGCAACATCTGCTGCCGCTGTGAGAGTAACAGGTGTTTTCTCAGTCCCTCGCACATGGATGGATTTCCGATCGTCTATTCTCCAGGACTTCCTTATTCTTGCTTTATTCTATTTTATTGAATTCTGACATTCCGCAAATCAGTATTACCTGGAACAGTAGATTTTACCATGTTATCTAGTGATGCCGGAAACATTTTGGCCGTCATTTTCCCTGACCGCAAACAACGGTGGCGCTGCTATAAATGCACAAATTAGTATTTCGAAAAGAAATTTCTCAGTGTTTCAAAATGCTAAGAGCAAACGTTATTCACTAAAACTCACCTTAACTTGATCTCATAAACTTACCAGCCACTATGGCATCCCAGCAATCACGCCTGAGAACTGTGAACCATAACTTATCTCTGATCTTCACAGACTGCTCCATGACACCAAAAACCACAATTTTCATATTTCTGGAAGTCGCACAAATTTCGCGGTTTTCAAGCCTGGCGACACCACCAAATCAAAGAAGTGTCCATTTCTTTACTCTTAGTTGATTTATTTTCATTCATAGCCTCAGGACCGTGATCTTGGAACAGATGTTATCGTACATGGAATAACACCGAAGATAGTCCACAGATATGGGGTTTGTTGTCGCTTGTCGAGGTGCAGCTTGCTGGAAGTCAGCAATATTCTTGACACTAAAAATGACGGCGCAGACCGTGTATGGTAGAACTGAATTACCAAAATGTATTAAAAATTGCTTTAAATCCGAACTAAGTAAGTAAAGACAGCAAGAAGTTCACGCCGAATGAAAATCATGTCAGGAGTTATCCACAAGTCGCTCATACATATTATTTAGATATCACTGGCAGAATGCTTCCGGGTCAATGGCAGTCATGGAAGTTTTGATCTACTCGTTTATGGGTTGCCGGAATTCTGATCGATTGTTTGTGGTCCCGTGATTTCCACAATGAACCACCGCACATGAGGTCCGCACACAGTCATTCGCGGCCAATAATAAGCAAAAGAAATCCGTCCTCTTGAATATCTCCAAAAATTTTGATCCCATTTGACACAAAGAATGACCGTTAAACCTGTCTGGTTTAGGTTATTCTGAGGGACATCTTTCCTAGACCAATCGGTGCTTCAGTTTGTGTTCTACCTTCGTTTACGTCAAGTAACTCCTGGCATGTCCCAGTGTAACGCATCCTCCCACATTCCATTCCTTCGCTTTAGTGAAAGTCACTATTTTCAACTCCTTTCGTGTTATCGCCAACGTAGTTGTGCTTCACTATTCATGTTTTAATTAGTTAAAACTCCATTTCCCATTTCTGCTTTGTTTAACTCTGCTATCGATCAACTACATACTCGGGACTCCAAAAACCTTGCAGTCTTAATAACACACAAAAGTACATGAACACCAGCTTTGCATACATGTGGCCACTTTTTTGTCCTGAACCCTTCTTCGTGTCTGCTATCTTTAGTTATTCCTCAGCGTCGGTTCATCTTGGTGGTTCTTACCTGCGACAACTGTTGCCTTGACAGCAGAAAAAATCATTTTTTCGGTACACGGTATTTTCTTCTACTAGTATATCCATTCTGTTCACAGCTAAAATGTGACCCACTCAAGTCTACTGTCGTCAGTTTTAGGTCAGGTTTTCGCTTTCACGCGTGTACAACGGTAAAGGGTCATATTAATAGATGGTTCTATTGTGGTGTTTAATCCGTTATCGTTGACCGCTCAACGAACACGTGATGGCTTTCTTTCGAACTATTATGATCATTGTATTCCTGAATTCCGCTTGTATGCTGCCGAAACTTAGTTTAACTCCTTATTCCATGCACAGGCAACAAGTTGACCATATGGTGTATGTGCTAATTTGTTTCAGGTCTGACTCTGTTCTCGTCTTTACTTTGAGTATCACAAATCTCCTGCGTCCAAAATTTATTAAATCCATAAAATGTGGAATCAGCCTGATGCATTTTTATTTGTTTCCTTACCAAAAGAACTACTGCTAATGAAGTTTATCCCTTCAGCCTTAATTATTATCCATCAGGCGGTAAAAATTACCTAATCATTTTTGCAAACTCCTTGAAGTCCGACGAGGTAATTTTTTACATAGACTACCATCAAACAACTTTGAGGAATTTAAGGAGGACTGAGTTCGGCATCGATCAATTAAATTTCGATAGCTCGTGACCTCTGGTTGGAATCTAGCTAAGTAGGTCACATGATGCATTCCACCATTCTATTTCACCAGTTCAGTTTAAATTTAAATGATAGTTGCACGCGTACGTGTTATCGCTGTGCCCATGGTTGGGCTGACTCCGACGCTCGTGGATAGATACTCGCTAGGTCTTCCCTTCCAGATCGTTTGTCAGTAATTTGCTTTATGGACTCGTTTCCACGTTGTCATAACTTTCGTCTTAGATAACTTGGTAATAGAGGTTTATGCCGTTTCGGTTCATAGCTCATATCGGGTCTTTACTATCTATACTGAACGGTCCAACAGCTGAACTATATAGGAAATTTTTGCTTGGAAATTCCACTACTGAAAATTCTGTTAGTTAGTGTGCTTAGAACTGACGAGCAGAAAACCTGCTTCCTTTTGTTTCTGTTAGCATAAAACTTAAAATGTAAAAACTGCACTGTTACCAGGTTATCCCCAGATCGATGTCATGTCAGCCAGACAAATCGAACAGTCGGAGATATAATTAGTAAATAAAATAGATCATCATACAGTGTTTACATTCAACGCACCTTTACATCAGTTCATCCCTGTTACCAACCCTCAACAGTACATATCAGTGAAACAAGAATCGGACGTACAAGCTGGACGAGTGACTGTCACTCAAAAGTCATAGTCATTGCGTTGACAAAGTCGACCGGAAATGTATCAGTAAACTTTATCACATGATATGGCGCTGCTGTCCTTCTGGAGATTTTGAATATTACAGACCCTTGCACAACCGATGGTCGACTCTAACGTGTAGTCAGCTAACCTTTAGGAAGCGTTGGTACAACATACAATTTACAAACGCCTTGCGAAGTACCTTAAGTAAATACCGACTGGCGACTCGTTTCACGTGAGATAGCCTAGGAGAATACAAAATCCAGTATTGTGTAATGTTTAATCCGTAGTGACAGCACACGAGCGAATCTGTGCAGGACGCTATTGGAAACTTCATTCTGTCAATTTTAGTGCAAAAGCACACCAAAAACAGAATTCTGGTAAGACTATGGAAAAGCAGATGACTGTGCTGACCAGCTGTGAAGGATAGAAATCCAACAGAAATCGAACAAAAATAATTAATAAATAGTTAGAATCACTCATGTTGAGTACTGATAAACGCAAAACAGGTCTGATCAGCAGTCTCGTGGAGTCAGTTTTGCTTTAAGGAGAAATGCATGAACGTAGCTAAAAACTGGACATTTTAAAGTTTGTTGAAATCGCTGATCACGTCGTTTGTGCACTCCGGATCAATCCACCATCGGATGTCTAAAGTTTTCGGACATCGTGTTTTGATTTACTGTTTTGCGTATCAGGTCTTCCAACCAAAGGCTCGGGATGGTACCCAGTATGACAATCCCATTCTGCGGTTTGGGCACACGGGTGGTAACGTGCAGACAGAACAACCATGGGTAAACACTGATGCCCAGAAGGAAAATGGTAAACGCGGCATCTATGGTGGAATTCACACAAATATCATTTTCCCTCTCACTGCCTTCTCCGTGGCGCCACTATTCGGATGGCACTCTTCCCGCATCTTTATATGCGCAAAATGTGCACATACATGCATGAAACAGTTGAGATATGGAATTAGAACTGATTTGCCCTACAGCTTCTGTGCATCTGACTTCCACTCTCACGCTCTGCTTTCAGCGTATCTAACCGAGAGTAGTCGTTATCTCTTGGGCCTTAACCAAGAGGAGTGGAAGCACCAGGGCAGTGCAACGCCGAAGCTAACTTATTAGTCTCCTCAATCCAATGTACGGCCTGAACTCTGGGCCACTTCATCCAACACTCGTCAGGATGTACAACGAGATCAGTTAATGGTATACTGTGGGCAGATATGTAAAACTTGTGCCAGATAACGGGGACCGTGCATGAAGGCGACACTGGTCAGATGAACACTGTCAGCCCTCATTATAGGATGACCTAATCACTGCTGCTCGTCACGTTCGGGACACGCCTTTGAATCCCTTGTATGCAAATGCAGAAAACAAGCGAGTGTCACCAATACGTAGAGGTCAGGTTTGGGAACCGAAAGGCAAATACTGCAAACGGTGGTGGCGTAGTGATTTCCGTTACACGAAAGTCTGATATCCTATTAGTACCACAGATGTCTCAGGGACAAGAGAGTTATTTTAGTTGATGTCATCTGTTATTTCGGCTCATCATCTTTTTATTGAGTAAAGTTAGTTTAGCGGTTCTCAACAAGTTGCATTTGGATGTGTTCCTTGAAATGACGTAGATTCGGGGAAAGTCGAGGACGCTCTGAAGTAATAGATCACGTTACGAGTCCCTTGTTACGTGTACTGTAGGAGGTATTATGTAGAGTTTAATGCACTCTTCGAGCTGATCGCTATGAATCGTTCAAAAGTGTGCGAAATAAATAAAAGGGAGGGATTAGTTCCTAAGATTTGATTGATCAAACCGCCATCTTGTATCCCTCTTTTTGAATCCAATCTGAACTACCTATCATTTGGTGCCCACATCGGCTAATCAATATTTATAGATTAGTGGTCTTGCCACAGACAATCAACGAGCTCCTTCTATTCGCTTTAGCTTTTGGCTGTGATGCCGCAAAAAAAAATAAAACTTACCACATGATATTTCTTCACTTTGTGATACACATATATACATATATATGCTGTTCGTTCCAGCGCGTCCTCTTCCAGCTTCGTCATTCGTAAGGGTTATTATTATGTATATGTGTACACAGGTAATTTTTAAGAGAATTGACTAAATGGAACCTGATCACAGGACACAAGCTTATTCTATTCTGTTGAACACACGGGAGAGAGAACTGTAGTGAACGGCAAGTGGAATCTTTTTAAGTGTTCAGATCGATTGTTACAGCTTTGTTCATTAGACTGGTAAACCACGTGCTATAATAATGCTTGGGCAAGATTTCAAGTTCAGTCGAACTAATGTTATCTATTACCCAGCTTCGAGAATTACCAGAATTTACTAAGCCTTGCCCATGAAAAACAGCTGATCAAAGGGAATGGAGTCTAGATTGGGAGACTAAAATTCCCAATTTTTAATTCTGGGTGCGCTCACAAGGAAACGGTAACCACAGAGACAAACCTCTCGTTGGATATCAATTCAAACCCGAAGCCGTTTCAAATATCTCGGACTCTGTCTGTCTGTCTGCCTGTCTATCTGTCTATCTATCCATCTATCCATCTATCTATCTATCTATCTATCTATCTATCTATCTATCTATCTATCTATCTATCTATCTATCTATCTATCTATCTATCTATCTATTCTATCTATCTAGTATATCATATCATCCTATCATAAATCTATCGCGACTATATATCTATCTTATCTATCTAATCTACTCTCTTT
>LUCM01001341.1:0-33524 GCA_008360955.1 Fasciolopsis buskii
CCTGGTAGGTCAGAAGCAGTATTATTTTGTTGTGTTATCAACAAAAAGTCATTTTGGCAAGAGCTAGGGGGCGATAGACGCATCTAACAAGAAGGCACTCATTGCCCATCTCAGCTCTAACCCAGACGCAATCTTGAATTGTGTTTAGCATGGCATCCTGGCACAAAGTAGCTGGTATAGATTCTCTGACGTATACAAGGCAGCCACCTCCACGCCGGGCTTCCCGGCTTTTCCTGAAGGATTTATAGCCGGGAATTATTATAGCGTTGTCAGGAGTGTGGTTATTTAGCCACGTCTCGGCGATTTGCGAAACGACTTGCCAGGTTTTGAGGTTGACCCGCATATTTGTGTATTGCGTACTGCTTGTAGATTCTGATCGTGCTTTCCGAGTAATCCAGAGTAGCATTTTTCCCAAAGTCTTTTCTGGTTTACATTGTTCCCGTTTTTTCTGCACAATCCACATATAAATTTTACCTTGTCTTGCGCGTGCCTATCGCAAATCAAGAAGCATAAAATTTTATTACCAATTTTTCGTTGGAAATCAGCATGACTTTGTCCGTTGAGTTGGTATTAAGGGTGACGCACCTTTGAAACACCAGATTTCTCCTGTTCAGTTGCCGTTTGCGGTAGCCAGGCTGGATTTTTCGACGTTTATAAGGCAAACTCAGCAGTATTGCAAGCTCTAAATCGGTTCAAAGATTCTTTCGAATGGAAGATGTTTGGCCCGGGGTTCATGAAATATTTACTGAGCCCGTCGTAACCATTAATTTACGCGCTGAGATGTTCTCCCGCATTGTGCTGCTGCAGGGCGATTGCCGCAGGCACTTAATAGTAATATTAATAATAATAGTAATTAGCAAATTTCTTGACATTCAAGGGGTATGCGCAAGGCAAGATCAAATTTACACCAAGATGGCGCAATGCACACATGAAAAACAAAAATTTAGTCGCGAAATCGGGGTGTCTGTGCTCTCATGAACGTGACTTGCAATGTCATATACTAAACATGTTTTCGAGCTTTTAAATCAGAGCTAGATAGTCTTTCGCCAAAACATTCTGGGGCTGGCTATGAGTCGCGCATTGCGAGTCAATCTATGTTTAAACGCATCAAAGTTGCGCATATCGGGCGCACAATTCGGCTGCTAAGCAATGATAGGCGTTGTCATATGGCCGGGTTCTTTAAAAATTAGGAGGGTTATATGGTGCAGATGAAGATCAATATGGATGCAATGGCGAGAAGGAGAAGAGTCCAAACCATACTGGATATCAGGGTCTTCGGTTATGCCCGATCAAAATAGTGGAATTCTGAGCCAGTCTGAAAGCCACCAATATATGGGTTTCATGCTTCATCCGCGAAGGGCAAAAAGAACCCTCGGCTACCTTGGTAACTTGCTCGGAATATGAACATTTGCAAATACAGTTGTCTAAAAGCAAAATGTCATAGGCTTTTTGGAAGATATAGTTCCCCGAATCCACGGCATATCAATGCATTGACCAGACTTAAATCCTTAAAATCTTCTGCGTTTTATGAAGTCGCTCGGCCACTGCCGAAGCTTAGCGATTTAGATTTTCTCCAAAGCCATGATTTGGTCGTGCGCCATGGACAACGAAGTTTTCTACATCAGTACGAACCCACGGCGGCTTGTTACTGATCAGTGCTGATGTGATGCACCACGTTGTGACCTTTGGCACTTTTGCAGTAATAATGGGAAACCTGGAGCTAGCAGAACAGAAATTTAGCGCATTGTCAATCTAGAGATTAGGTGACATTCGAAAGGTTTGTGGGCAGCCGTTTTGTCTCCGGTTCCAGTGGAATGGTCTAACTATTGAATTAACTCAACCACATGACAGACAGCTAAACAACCAGGCAACTAAGTGACTTCATGAGAGGTTTGGGCGGAGTGACAACTTTTAGCTGCTTTGATTTAGTCTGCTCACCTAGTTAGGAACCAGATGACGGAGTGGATATTCCTAGGGCACCAGTATAACTAATTTCGGTCGTTTTGAATGTTTCGGGATGCTGCATAGTCTCATTAACCCGGCAAAAATCTCTCAGCATTTGATTGACACTTTTGCACTGGGTTAATTTTGTGCAAAGCTAGGGAAAATCCTTAGAAAACTTCTGTCGTGATTAGCAAAATCTGCTCTAAAGTGATACATATGCTTTATCCCGCACTCCTTTCCCTGTGGCTGAAAGATTATTTGCTTACATCCACTGGGCGAATTGCACACACAGTGCTGTGGACTCACGCGAACAACATGCTTATTTACGAACGGTGAAAATGGTCCATATTTTTGGGTCACCTTTATCGCATTCTTTGTTTGTGTGTTTGCAAATCGATTAACTTTGTAATCCATTCTTGTAGATCCTTTGAATCAGTTATGTTTCCGATGTGAAAAATACCTACGACTAAGTGCCCCTAAACCCCACGGCAACGACCAATATGCATTTGCATATGCTCAGATAATCCCACTTAATAGCCCTAGTCCAGTAGAGACTTTAATCTATCTGAACACCCTTCAAGACAGATTCGATCAACCTGAGTTCACGGCGTTAGGTGCTGATTCCGTAGAAGCTTTAAGGCACTGAATCATTTTATCCACGGAATCGAAACTTCAAGAAAAATTGCATGCCTTGCCAAGATGTCCACGACAGGACACTGAGAGGAGAAAGACAAGCAATGCAGACAGTTTTCAGACAGCTTTCCTGGAAAAAATTCCAGGTTCCTGAATCAGCCGACTCCAGGTGACGTTGCCTTGACACCGCAGAACCCGGTTCCTGTTGGCTTATTTCACTCGAGAACCACCCTTCTCACCTAACCGTTCTCGAGTAATAAGAAGCCCGTAAAATCCTCCGACGTCGCACACAATACTGCGACCTTTTCTATACATACTTATGCTACTTTTGAAGCACAAAACATCAGACACAAAAACTAATGAAACCAAAATTACCCATAAGAGTGTCCCGCATTTTTGGTTTTATCAAGAAGCTTGGTTTTGTGAATCAGTGTCCAACTTTAACTAACTCGATGCCATTTGACATCCGACGGCATGTTTGGCTGTGTGGGACGGCATACATTACCAGAAGACATTTCACGTCGGCTTAGGGGTGGGTTTTCGGCTTTTTTTATCCTTTTACTTATTTATTGATTAAGTAGCAATTTACATCATTTTTCGGGAAAATAGCCGCGGCCGACAGATTGCTGCTAAGTGGGGAAGTTGACTGGAGGTGGGAGGATTCGGACCCGCGACGTTTGCATTCATACGCCAGAGCCACATTTGCTTGACCACCGCCAGCCAAAGTTTGATACCAACTGCGATCTTGCTCAAGAGTCATTGTTGAGGCTAATGTTATTCCTGCTTTTAGGATTTATGTTATTGGCCCTGAAATAACCAGGCTTTTTCTTCGCCGATAATCTCAAGTCTTTAAGATTTACGCAAACAAAAGACCTCATCAGCGACAGGGATTGTCCAACATTAGGCTGACAAGTGGAACTTGACCCTAGAAGTGAGCAAAACTTATTTGTCACCAGGATCGTGAGAAGTCCTATATTATTGCAACCAGGGACTTTTTGCTGACAACGTCGTTAGCAGGGAAAACAATCCAGAGATAAACATCAAGTCAGATTTCAAGCAATAGGAAAAGCATGCAGCGGCAGCCCAAAAGGTGAACAGTTTCGACTGAAGTTAGCGTCGTTCTGTGGTAAATCGGAGTAGTTTGTTCCCCTGTAAGATGTCACACAGTACGACCTCCTCTAGCGGTAGGGCAGATGCATCATCGAAATCACCTACAACAATATGCAAACCGTCCTCATAAAAAGAAAAAATGAACACTAGACCGGAGCTAAAAGGGGCAATATATAAGTTCGTTATGATTGTACTAGTACGTCGAGAAACCCTAGGATAAACTGTCTCACGAGACAGTCAATTCCATTCAGAGAGTACGTATAAATAAAGTCGCACTTGCCAGACCAGGAGTTTATGCATGTTGCCACACCGCCTTTAGTCTTCTTGTTCGAAACTCCGTCCTGCCGATGGAGTCTGAAGCTGTCTATCGACATGATTGAATCAGCGATATCCGGGTTCAGCCACGATTCTTGTATGCAGATGACGCTAGTGTGAACTTGGATCGGTGATTGAAGTGCGAAGGACAGATCAGACGTTTTCGTGAACAGAGAGTGCATGCTGATACTCAACAATGCCGGAATGGATATCTTGGCCGGAAGGATTCATTTAAGAGCTGCCTGCCAGCCAGCACGAGTACCTCTTTTAGAGGGATAAGATCTTTGAAGTGCAGCAGTGCGTGATCGCAGTCCATGTTAAGAAACAATACGGTTTTTGAACAAAACTAATTCCGAGCGATTGTGGCGGCGAAGGGAGACCATAATGAACCAAATATCCTACAAGGAACCAACGAAATATGATGACACAGAATTGTACCGCCGCTGGTCAAAAAGCGCGCACATTACCACGTGGAACCGACTGCGTGCGGACTTTATAAAGGTGTTGAGGTAGGCCCTTTTTAGACGGGCTTCGGACCGCAGGTGGGGTGACGTATGTTCCGAAACTTCAATACTTACTAATTTGTTGTTGAAATTTTGATTGCATTTTCCGCTGTACTCGAGTTGAACTCCGAACACTTGCCACCTGTTAATTTGGTTGCCATCAAAGTCAGATGAGTTATCTCGTTTTCTGCCTTTTTTAGCGAGACCCAGTGACCTAGACTTAAACGAGGTGAATGCTCGACCACAGTGAATGCCGTCAAAAGAGTTACGGATGCTCAACTTATGCTATCAAAAACGTTCTGTGAGAACTGAATGGAACTAAAACTTCATAAGCGGAATGAGACGTTAAAGGTAGTTAAATGTCTAAATTAAACTACTTCCAACGTCTTTTCTCAAGGAATTCAAGAATCCATCGACAGAAGAACTGCAAATTAACTGATAAACCACCGCTCTCGGCTGATATCTAGAGCGCAGTAATTCAGTAACAGTGGGAAATGGAAGAAACATGTTTTCCGTAGGTATCTGTGAGGTACGCCGTCAAGAATGTCAAGGCGGAATTATACTGTAGGTGAGATGAAGTGGGTCAGTACGTCTGCGTCAGAAAGATGCGACCGTTGCTGTTGACACCGCAAATCAGTTTAAGACGCACATTCAGCAATCGTTCCCTCGCCCTGTAAGTGAGATACGTAATTCACTACCATCCTTTTCCAAGGAAAACAGGGTCGTTGCAACCCCGAGGATACCATGGGGAAGGTAATGCTTGCAGAGGGGTAAAAATTTCTGAGCATACGATCAGGAGGACGTTGGTTGCTCGTTGGGCGCCCTGTGCCAGCTGAAATGGGTAAAGAGAAACGTAAAGGCCTTGGGTCAACCAATGATAATACGCTACTGAGTGAGAGTGATTTGTAGGACCAACCTCAAGAACCCACAAGCGAGGTATCCGAAGGGGCGAAAAACGGAGG
The DNA here is from genome assembly GCA_008360955.1 of Fasciolopsis buskii. Lineage (NCBI taxonomy): Eukaryota > Metazoa > Platyhelminthes > Trematoda > Plagiorchiida > Fasciolidae > Fasciolopsis > Fasciolopsis buskii. Next base: position 5,468 of record LUCM01001341.1, read on the forward strand.
CTTTCTTCGGGAACTGCACCCGGGAATGCAGTCAGCCCTGAAAAACTGAAATTCGTTTGGCCGCAACGGAAGCAACTTACTTTGGATATAACAAAGATTGACACTTGAAAACTAATCGGGTAAAATACTGGCATATGCTCACTTTCGGTGGTGGTAACCATCACTGGGACCAAACTGAGAAAAAATAAATCGGCCATTATTCCAGGCGTTTTGTTCACCATGGGGAGGAAAGAGATGGTGACCGACAGTGGAGACGAGGTTTGCTGCTCGTGCCCTCGAAATAAACACACTGGGACGAACAATCTCTCCAGCTGCTCCAAATGTCTCGCTACGTTGGCCCAGGTAGGGGGCCTGTTTGGATGGACCGCATTTACAAGGCTCCTCAGCCGTGTAAGCCGGAAAATTCTGCGCCAATTACGTCGCCATAGAAGCTAATGGGCATGTTACCGTGATTCGCATTATTTAATGAGTTTGGCCTCTGTGCCAACGTTTTGATCTATTAAATTACACTCAGAAGTACGACTGGTGAAGATTTCTCGGCAAGGCTTTATGCTCACAGTTTGACTTAGCGTGGTAAACAAGCAACTGGATTCAAGGGTAGACGGTGAACATCGGCGCCAAATCTAAAAATAACGAGACACCCACACGATATTTGCCCCTTGTCAATTAAAGAACTGATAGCAAAAGTGCTCACTGAATAATGCACAAAACATGGTTCGCATGGTATGAATCTCCAACTATCAAATTTGTCAGAATCTTCACCTAACTCAACAAACGGAATCTGAAAAATGTAGTGTCAAGTACGCAATGGAACTTAGAATGTCCAGATTAATGAATCGAGATCAGCTGTTCTGCAAAGTAAAGAGGGATAATTGCTATTAGCTGAACACTTTGCTATCTGGGCGGCGCGTGGTAATGAGCGCCGCCTGCTCTAGTGGAGTCCCAGGATATAATGAGGGAAGAAGATCATGTGTTCATCGTTGCGTGGTCTCTAAAACACACGCACAGTTTACAAACAGGGTTCAATCAGGGCGGTGGGACGTTAGGTATAAGCACTGAGAGGAATAAGCCCGAAGTGCTGAGGCCAACCACAAACTTTGGGCAGCCTTTAAACGTCACGCGGGACTGCGTGGGTACCTTACAGAGAGTAAGTGGTACTTTAATTCTTACGGATAAAGATAGATCGTGTACAGCTAGGTGAAGCCCTAAGTTTCCTGGATCGCCCAAAGAACTAGAACGGTACCTGAACTAGATAGCTTGTATTCCAATAAAAAATTTCTTGGAAGTTTTAAAACCACTGAGCAAAACACATTGGTAGGGCCAGACAGTATCCTCTAGCAACTGCCCAAACTAATGTGGACGACCTTTACAAGGCTATAAAGGATTTTTGTAGAGCCTACGTTTGGGTGGACGAACTTTTAGCTAAACAATGAATATTTACAATAATAGCAGTACGCAAGTCAGGTTCTGGGGAAAATTCTGAAAAACTGTACGCCTTTAAGTGTGACATCAGGGCTTGCACTAAGTAACCGGGACAAGATATACTTGCTGCTTTTAAAGGACATGCTTTTGACTTCGGCATGACAGGGCGTAACCAGGAGTAAGTCGTGCATCATGGACCTTTCGATGCTTCTGGATGAAAAATGCCTCATGGAAGGAGTTAAAGAAGTGGAGGTCCATTATCTAGACTTCAATAAGACTTCGGAATCTGGAAATCATTTTCTGTTAGCTCATAGTTTGCCAGCTCTTGGTTAAACCGAGTCAGCAGCCGTAGCTTTGCAGTTCTGTTGGGCAACCAAGCATCAGAATCAGAAGCTGCCACAGCGGAGTACTTTAAACCTCTAGGCTTGAACCACTTCTGTTCCTTATGTTTACAAACGGCTTTGCGTAGAAACTGGCTAGCCCATGCTTCATCTTTGATAATGCCAAAAAAGCAGAAGATATATCCAAGTATTTAGGAACAGTGAAAATCTGGTCAGCCTGAAATGACATACCACCAGATGTTAACAAAAGTCATTTGATGTCCTCAGACGCAGACCAGTCTCAAAGTAGGCTGCTGCGGTTCGCCGGAGGTCAAGGAACTAAGTGTTATCATCAAGCACGACTTCATCTGGGTATTGCGACGTGTCGGTTAGCAGGGCTAGAAAAGCGGAGAACAGACTTTGTGCCACAAAATCAAACAAGAAAATCGGTGTTTCCGTTCCTTCAAGAGGTGTTTTGTGTCCACTTTCTGACTAATTTTACCATTTTGGGCCCCCTGCCATCATTAGGACATAAGCGGCATACAGAAAGTCCCTTGCCTTTCGACGAGACCGGTGGCTGCACGGGACAGAGTTATGTCAAAACTTTTTATGACCCGGTTTTTTGACCAAAAGACGTAGATAAAACAGAGGGACTTACCACAAGTTTTTAAGATTGTGAGGGGCTCATCAGGCATGTAGGCAAGTGACCTCTTTGAGTTTGCCTTCACTTGTAGCAGGTGACAGTCTGAAATTTCAAAGGAGCCAATGTAGACCAGAGTTGACGACCCGAATTTTAAAAACCTGGGTTGTTCCGATCTAGCAAAGATTGCCCGGGATTGAGGTTTGCTGCGCGACAGCAGAAGCTTTTACAGGGATGAGATCGATGCTGGAGTACGCTGTACTGGGGCTGGGGACATGAATGGGCTTGGGAAAACCGGTCTGTTTTTGCCCAACTAGTACACTTCCGCATAATGCGTAGCTATACCTAAATATACGGATAAAAAACCGCTCATGAAACTCTGCCCTTCAGAAAATGAAGGAATTCGAGGCCCATGCAGGCCTTCAGCAAAGAAACTGGCCAAAACCTCACAGATCTAGAATATACTTTGACCGATGCAGTCAACTTTGTCCTGTGAGAACTGAACTGAAAGTAACTGGACCTCTCTGGATAATACTTTGCCAGTGTGTGCCGATCGAACGAAGGTCAGCAAGTGGCGACTGAAAGCCTACTTTCTACGATCAGAATCGACCAACTGCAAGTTACGGTCAAGACTGGAGAAAGTGCAAAGGACCAGAGGGAATTCAAATGGACTTCTTAAAAACCTCAGCCGGTGTACTGAGTGGACTTATATGTAGCCTTTTCCGGCACTCAATGAACTGAGGTTAACTGTCGCTGGACCGGAGGGTGGTAGCTGTGACACCCATCTGCAGTGAAGTTTCGCGCAGATGGGTGGAAAACCACTTTCGCTTTTGCCCCGAGTGTATCACCTGCATGTAGTTTAAGGAACTCGTGACGGAAGACGTGAATAAAAACCTGGCAAACTAGTCATCTCTATGAAAAGCGCTGCAAAGATTCACCGATTGCGGTTTTTTATCTCTTAGACCTCTGGGGTTTTTAGATGAGATCGCGGAGTGATTTCTTGAGGGAAGGTTGCATTCCACTACAGTGTAAGCAAGGTGTTTGATTCAGTGAATCATAGCCTGCTGATGATTAAGATGCGGTCTTTTGGAATCCAGGTTCCGATATAATTTGGACATCGAAAGCCCCAACGAAAGGATCCTCCCTTATCGGCGTGAGAAATGAAAGTTAATAGCGGCTTTGCAAATCAAGTATGGCACCACAATGGCCATTTCTTGAACTGCCGCTTTTCCTTCTGCATACAAATGACCCAATGGCGAGGCGGGAACGACTACCTTTTGTCTTCGCAAACAATGTGAGGGTCTTGGAGGCAATTAATCGCAAGCAGTTAGCAGGAGGCAAAAAGTAGTAGACAGGACTGATGAGTCTTGCAGACCACTGTTTCTGAAGAACTAGCCAAGTGGTGCGGCTCAAAGGGATATTCATGACTGCGGACCATATTTTGGCTGAAAAGTGCAAGGCTTCTGCCTGAAAAGCGCGGGGAAGTTCGTCAGCCTGCAGTCTGTGGTATCATGTAGGACACCGGCGGCATTTATCTCTGTGCAGGGCAGCAACTAGGCCACATTTAAAGAATTGCATACAAACATGGGCAACACTTCCCAAAAAACGTCGCTTGCCTCGAGAAAGTTCAGAGTCCAGCCACAAAATGGTTAAGGAACAAAGATCCAAGCCTCATACCGGAGGAATGAAGGGCCCAACCCTGTGTTCAGTGGAAGGGCACAGAATCAAGGGCAGTTTGATCGAAACCTTTAGGATATGATGTCGTTTGTCAAGATATACCCTGATGAAGTGTTCAGGCACGCTGTCGAGGACAGAAAGCGGATATATTATTCTAAACTAAAAAGGATTTGTCTCGGGTTAAATGTGCTTGCAAACTTTTTCTGCAATGTAGTGATCAAAAATTGGAACAATCCATTGTCAGAAGTATTAGGTTCTGAATGCATCAGCGCATTTGAGCCATCACTAGATGAGTTACACAGTGTTCCTGGTACAGCGGGTTACAGGATGCAGTGAGTTACAAAGCAGATCCAGTGATGAGAATATTTGTCAGTGCCACGTTAGGAAATAATGGAACTCGAGCGTAATGGATGTTCCGTCGCCCCAAGGATAAGAAGTGTTATCTATCCCTTTCTTATTTTCGGGGATTCGGGGATCTCGCAGCAAGCCAAATTGGAAAAGAAAAACAAAAATTGACATTGATGGATGCTAAACCTTCCTCAAACCATCGGAGAAAATCTGAATGTCAGATTGGCCGTTTTTATCTCTATTGTCCTGTGCAAAGTAAACTAAGGGAAACTGGGTAGAAGTGAACTAGAACCAGTACAAATTACCTTTAACTGAACTAAGGGTATGTTCAAATTTGGTTTACTACTCAGTGCTCCGTTACAGAAACAGATTTTATTGTTTATCCAAATTTTTCTAAAGCAGTTTAGCTATAGGCTAAAAACATTTCCAGTAGTACCGTTTCAGTGCCATTCCATCGCATTTTTGGAGCTGTTTTTGCTTTTTCTTGAAAATGGTGTGGCCTAGAACTTAATCACTTTTATTGACATATCATACCTGAAACGACCCTGACGAGAGTACTTTATCCCTGTTTGTTGAATGGCTGTTGAAAGTTAGCATGCTTTATTGGGCGCGGCGCCTGCAAGGAATGGCCCACGCAAAATGCACACTGCTGAAAAACAAGAGCCAAAATCAGGGGTTAAAACAAATGGCGAGAACGGATCATTCTTGAATGCAAAGAATTCGACGGGAAGTAGCATCAGGAAACAATAGTTGGTAATGCAGAAAGTAATCCTACGAGGTTGGTAATACTCCATAAACAACAGTGGCAGTGACGCTGCAATGGGTATTAAGTGCGACGATGAAAACATTAGTACCAGTGGCCTCAAAAACCAAGGACTCAAGTTGGATCGCAGCTCTAACATCCACAGACACCGTTCTAGTCTTTAGGGAAAACGTTCAAGTCACAATAGCCGGGTATTATGCCGAAAGCCAAAGGGAGGAACTAGACCGCACCCAAGTTAGAAACAAGATTTGAAGTATTCCAATGCACAGTTGATAAGACATTCTAAGTGCATCGAGCTCTGAGGGAAAGGCAACTGACGACTGCCATCAGAAACGCGACTTACGGGTCCTTAACTGCAAGGAACCGGTCACCACAGAACAATAGGTCATGCAAACCTTGGACTATGGGAAAGTAAGATGTATTCTGCAAATCACAAAATGAACCCCGGTGTAGGATTACGAAGGGTCCACAGGGCTGCAGTATGGCGGAAACGGTGACAAGGCAGTTGATCGATAACATTGGGATCGGTAATGGCGGAGTTCCCGAATGCGGTTGTCGGAGAGCAGCTACCGGCCAATGAGGTGTCTATTCACCATTCCACCGAGGAGGCGCAATCAAAGTCAACAATGGGCCTCTCAACAGCCCAAGTGAAAAGCTGAGACCATTACAAATAGAACGTGCAGAACCATCCAGTGCCCAAGGCAGGGAGCCTCTTGGAATGCCGCTCATTCTGACAAGCGCTAGAATATCTTAGAAAACGGGTGTAATCGAGGACGTGCTAGAAAATGAAGTAAGGTGAGAGAAAAGTGTTTAAGAATGCAGCAATTTGCAAATGGGCTCCACCATTGTGTCACAAGGAAAAGCAAGAAACATATACCATTTGCCGGATCTTAAAAAGACGAGCAGGAGAAAACGTAGCACGTGGGTCAAGCTCTGTTAAGGCATTTGAAAACCCGGGGCCAAATTATGTGTCCTCTCGTCCGATGCTCCTCCAGAATTAAAATTCAGCGAAAGAAATCACTTGAAGCATATGGAAACTCAAGTCTCGTCCAGAGTTCAGGAAACTGCGCGCAGCCCTGAGCCAGCTGTGCAGCCACAGCACGCGTGGATTTGAGGTGATAGCCCCTACAGATGCCCTCAGTGCACGCAAACGTAAGTGGCGCAAGTTACGTCGGTTGATGGTAATCAAGCGTCGCTCATCACAGTTATGAAAACCTGGTTATTCGGTGATGACCGTATACTCTGAGTAGAAAAACAGAATTTTGCAGTACGCTGGCGAGTAGCAATTATCGTAAGAGAATTCATTGCTCAACTGAAATTGAGAATTAGACTGCACAGCAGGAACGTTCACCTATGAATCTTTACAACTAAATGGCCACAGATGATTCGCCTGGTCAGTGTGTATCGCTCCCCTAATTTCAAACAGTGTGAAAAACAGCAAACTACTCCAAACATTGGCGGGTGCAATAACTGCTCCCGCCATAGTGCTAATCGTTTTGGATTCCAACCTACCGCGAATCAAGTGAGAAGTTGAGACGTACTCCGAGAACTAGAGAAGGAGAATTTCTAGCGTGGCTGCATGAAAATGCCACGCACAAACGAATAAATGAGAACACTAGTTATGGAGCTCAAAGGACTTCATCCCTGCTGGACCTCGCGATTGCAAAACAAGATAAGAATATAAAATAACTAAAGCCCTTTCATCCTTCGGGCAGGAGTGGCCACGTGATCTCTAAACGCATTTTGTGCGGCTTCCAGAGACGAAGCCTAAGGCGGAAAGATGCCTTAAAGAAATGAACCTAAAGAAGCTTCGTGTTATGGGGTTGGAGATGCCACGGAAAATTAATGAAACCAGTGTAAAAAATCCGTAGTTGAGAGTGATGAAGCCCCAGCTCGTCTTTCAGGACAGAATTGCACTATTAACAGGACGACGAAAAGTAGGCGGTGTGGTACGGTGGAATTCAGGAATACACAAGGTTCCAAAGCGTATGGACCAAGCCGGTCCCTGTACAAGGCACACGAGAGCAGTCAGACAGGGGATCGTTATGCCAAACACAGGTATGAGACTAAAATACCAGTGAAAAAGCTCGGTAGACGTACAAGACGAAACGAGCTTGTTGAGCCATAAGCAGCCAAAGAAATACTGTTTCTGTCCAATCAAAAGGTCACTTAGAGGGCGGGTCTGCTTACTAGTACCAGATGCCAATTACGCTTCCGTGGATTATTCCAGAAAAATCAAAGTACGAAATGTCTAATGTAGCTCTGCAAGTAGTCTGGCTGCTGGGTTTCGCAGAAGGTCGCATATATATATAGATAGATAGATAACAATATTGCATATTTCTCGTTTTGCGAGGGACATGCGCGAGGCATTTTCATATTTTTACGTGGATGGTGCAGACGAGAAATGAATAATTTAAATCAGAATGCATATGAGGATGTTATGTTGGATTACTCGGTAATCGCCACCAGAACCTGCCAAACAATGCGCTTTGCACAAGAAGGCGAGATACAATTTAAAACCGGTAAATTGTTTTTCAAGGATGTACACGGTTTTCCGGAAGTGTTCGTGAGCAGCGAAGTGGCAGTCATTCCTTGTTTAAATGCACTAAATGTGCGTGTCGCTGGTTCAGCACCTGAACGCAGCCCCATGAAGGATGTCGAGATATGGCAGGAGGTGAAAATGTCAAGACCGTTACGTGATGGACAAAAAAGTTAAATTGCGGAGGTGGCGATCAGTGGGGATAAGATAATTGGATAAAAATTAGTCTAAACCAAGGAAAACGTCATGTAGGGTGAATAAAGTCGTCGCATTTAACAGTACAGGACAAATAAAATAATGAGGAATGCAGAGGCATACTATCAATTCTGAAGAACTGTATGGAGAATGAAATTTTATAAAACGTTTTGGCGTAAGAATATGAAGCTCCCTGCACTGCTGATTACATTCCTATACGTCTGGTGGCAAACTGGAATGAGGTGTGCAATGGAGAAGGAAAGGTTTGTTTACGAAGTACAAATTTTTTAAATACACAAGCCAAGGATATCGTCTAAGCTGTCATTTTGGTTGTCCCCGTTTTTGATCTTACGTTGTGGATAATTTGAAGGGGCGAACACAGCATTCCAGCGGCAATAGTATCTTTTATTGACCCTTTCTGAGGGTCCATTTGAGATTGAGTTTCTTAGGCGATTATTAACGCGGTTCGGTTGGAACGGACCAGTAATCGTGTACCGGGGACGGAACTGCCAATAGCACGTATGGCCAGATTTGAAACAAAAGGGAGAGCGCAGTCTGGCGTGGGTTCCAGCTTGGGGTTAAGGCAATTAATAAACGGTGGGGTAAAAGAGACATCATCTGACCTAGGATTGGTTAATAATAAAGACCCTTTTTGGTAGGTTTACCAGGGCGGTACTGAGACCATAGTGCATTCTGACGAGAAGTAATTCAGCTGCAGTTGGTAAGTACTCCGGAGTATTACCACAGATTTTTGACACTTAACATGGTCAGTATGCTCTGCGCTGCTGACGTAGTACAGAGAACGGAACTGTTAATGGTGATTTATGGAAGCAAATAAAAGGGCCGAGAAGTGTGGGAGTACATGGCAAAGCGGAGAAGACATATCCATGTTATTTGCACGTCTGTCAGATAGGAAGCTTTGGGCCTAGTGGTGGGCCAGGGGTAGGTCCCCCTTAAAATGGTTACGACTATTCCATTTACCCAGCGGTCAGCGAGGGTTAATCTTCGGTGTTGGCCGTATTAAGCTAGTATACTAGGTTCTCTTGCGCCCTCGGATTGAGTGTCATGGAGAGCAGTGGGTAGGATATGTAGTTAGAAATCGATGGGTGAATCATAGGCACGCTTTTCCGAGATAGGGCTGTTGGTCAGTTGAGGGACCTGGGTGAAACCAAGATAAGCATTTAGGGCAGCATTAAAACTGGATTGGTTCTGTATGCACCGAATGCTAAAGGGAAGTTTGTTCCAAAGATTGGCATAAATAACAAAAATGAAATGCGCCGTTAAAAATGGTTTGGCGATTTCTGTATGGATGGTTAGGGATCTATGACTGAGAGGGTAGGGGCTGGCGAAAGAGATTATAGGTGGGTAGGTAGAGAAGGAGTGCCTATTCACCAGGTTATGCAGAAAAGCCAGGTTAATTTTCATTCGCCATAGTGAAAGTAACTCAAGTTTGAGGGCTATACAGCGCTCCTTGTAACTCGGAGTCGTTGACCAACATATTAATAGCTTAGTGAAGCGTCTCTGAATACGTCCAATGAAGATCCCATCCGACTTTTACATGCTGAAGTATATCAAAGTGCCTTACTCAAGGAGTGGTCGAACGTGTTTCATAAATGCTGAGGATGCTGTCGGATAGTTTCATTATGCAGAAAATTGGACTTACAATTCTTCTGGATTAAGTCGACTGAATAACTGAGTGCTCTGAGAAATTTAGGGGCTGAGTAGTTGAGACCAAGGTCAAGGATTGTGGGTTCATGTGCAATAAAAGATCCGAGCAGCAAAACTGAATTTCTAGGTGGTTTACATCTATATGTGAATATTTCGCTCCTATCGGATGAGAAGCTCTTCATCCAGGAGGTACACCAGTCGTCCAAAGCAGACAAATCGGCACAAATATATCCAACCGCAGTACCATCTTCATTTGACTTAAGAGGGCAAACTAATTTTACGTCCTCTGCAAACAGGAAAGGGACGCAGTGAAATATTGAATCTAGTGCATCATTAATATACATAAGGAATAGCAGGGTATTAGGTCCGCTGCCCTGTATGACGCCGCTAGCAACAGGTCTGGGATTGGAAGTAATACTGTCAATGGGGACCACCTGTGATCTTTGGGTTAGATAGGACGAGAGCCAGGATAGAATAGGATCAGTGATGCCAAAAAGCTTACTTTGGATAAAAGGTGCAGATGAGGGACACGGTCAAAGGCTTTAGACAAATCGAGGTAGATGATTGCGAATGCCATACCCTTGTTTGCTAGGTTAGTTAGAAGGTTCAGGAAGTCAAATTGACAGGTGGAGCAGGAACCGAATTAGAGAAATCTGTGCTGTTTGTGGCTAAGGAGGCTGGAGGCTGAAAGGTGTCCACGATGGATATTTGGACCACCTTCTCCATGATCCTGGAGATAACAGGCGTGTGGTTAATGGGACGGTAATTGGACATATCATGCCGAGACCCCTTCCTATGGATAGGGGTCATTGCAGAGTGCTTCCAGTTGACCGGAACGACACCAGAGTCAATTGAAAGCGTGAAGCGGTTGAGCAGTAGCAAACGTAAGTCAGGGCCACAGCTAAGAACAGCTGATGAAAGGATGCCATCAGGACCTTGGTGAGGCCCTGGTTTAAAATTGGCTAAATGTCGTGCAATAACCTTAAAGTCAAAGGACACAGCAGATAAGGTGGAGTTGTTCCTATTCTGTGGTTCGGGTGGGTCACTGACTGCAGCTTAGTCCATGGAGGAGGCGAAATATTGAATGAACGCATCGGCTATGTCTTTCGGAGTTGTCGCAGACTCACCATTAAGCAAGACTAGGAAGCTCACTAATGGTTTGAGATCATGGGATCTTTATTCATATAGTTTTGAAAGTATTATGGGGTGATTTTTATGCCTTCGTGGCCCAGCTTCTTCCTTTCGAAGGAGAGATTCACTTAGGCAAGAGAGAGAGTCAGACAGATGGTGCAAAAGAATAAACTCGGAAAAGTCATGTGTAAACGAAAATTGCCGTTGCAACTTAGCGTATCCGACTTTCAGGGAGGCAAGTTTTGAAATATTTTCTCTGTTTATTCGTTTTGTAATGGGCAGTTTTGAGATGCGGCTGGCCACGTTGCGGTAATATTCATCGGCACCCGTCTGTGGGTCAGTCGCCAGGAAAACCCTTCTCCAGTCAAGTTGGCGTACCAGAGAGGGAATGTGCTGCCAGTTAAGATGGGGTGGACGAGCTGTGTCAATTAGATGGTTGTGGAGAAGAGCATGTGGTCGCTCCCTGGAAACTTATTTTCGACGTGAACCAGGATGTGGTAATCAGTATGTGCAAAGATATGATCTAATATTTTATTATCTCTGGTGGGTGACGCTACGTGCTTTACCCTACCCCATGATGCAAGTGGAAGACGAACCATGTTAGGCTCGGTGGGGCCGCGATCGTGAACCAGGGTACTCCAGGGTGATTGAAGTCTCCGGCAATGATTTCCGTTGTTGATGGGAGAGGTGTAAGGTGGCAAAATGCTTCCGTTAGTAGGGGGAGCCTAATTTCTCTAGGAGCTGGGGGCCGATAGATACAGAGAGTATGTAGGACACACGAGGACACCTTGATAGTAAACCTTACCGATTCTTGGATCATTTTGAGTGTACGATGAGTAAGAAAGGAGATTGATAGGCCCTGCCTTACATAGACAAGGCAACCGCCCCCATGGGTGTCGTTTCTAGTATCTCAAAAGGATTGGTATCCCGCAAGAGAAGTCATGCTCTTAGGTATGTCCTCAGTAAGCCATAACTCAGCGATGAAAATTGTATGTGGGTTGGAAGAACCAGTAAAGCATTTTAAGTGAGTGAATTTATTTATGATTGAATGACAGTTAAATAGTGCAAAAGAGAAAGCTATGTTTCCGTTGAGGCGGGATGAGTAGCGGGGTTACAATGACAAAGGGAAAACGCGTGGAGATTCATTAGTAATGGAAATACTTGCGTAAGCACATGGTAATAATTATATTTATTGGACGTTGAATGAGATACGACAGAAGAAGGTGGAGGTGAGGAAGAATGAGGGCGTATAGCACTCTTCGTTATATTATTATGGGGGTAAGCCGAATTATTGAGATGACCAGTGTGGAGCGAGGCGGAAAGGGAGTGGGTTTTGGTAGGAATAAAGAGGTGGCGGTGGTGGTTCCGGAGGATGGGAGGAAGAGAGACTTTTCTGACTTGATAGGTGTGGTCGAAAAAGAGACATTAGTGGAATGGGGCACGGTCCTTGTGTTTGGGTTAAGGCGTTGTTAAGCAGAGGTTGGTGGTAGCATCAATATGACGGTGGAGGTATGCTTAATGGAGGCCATAGACAGTTGAACTAAGAAATCTGACGCAACAGTGAGGGCCTTTGACAGGGAACAGCTGGTGCATTGCTAGGTCTTTTAAATCTACGATGCAAGTCTGTGCGTTTCTTCCGTCTCGGAAATTCTCTCGGTAGTGCCTTTTCGGTACCCGTAAAACGAAAGGTGGGCAAAAGAAAGTCAGCGCGGTTAGAGCCAAGTAGTTGAGGCACCAGGGTGATGAGGCTAACAAAGAAATGAAACAGGGAAGGGTAGGAGTAGTCTAGTCGCTGGGCCAGTGACGCCGGCGCTGCTCCACCGGGGAGTAGTGCGTTGCTTATTGATGATGTGAGGGTAGGTTTATCATCAGTAACTATTTTTTTAAGGGTGTGGATGGGACAGGGCGAGCATTGATTGGTGCTAGATATTTTCGCTTCTCGAGGAGAGGAGAGGTTATTGAGGCCCACGGAGAAAGTCGTAGATGAGGGGTTTATACTCGGGCGTTTCCAGAAGGATCGTGACAAAGGAGATGGTGATGAGCTGTCTAAGTCAACACTTGCCTGTGGCTGTGGTGGGGCCGCAATGGCCGGTCTTAACCATGCCGGATAGCACTGGGGGAGTCAGGTTTGTTGGAACCATTTTTGGGTTCACACTTGCGTGCAGTCTTAGGGCCTCCTATTGAATATGGGTTTTTTCAGGAATAATTTTGATGGACCTGAACGGGGTAGTTGAGGCTATCTTAGCTTCACTCATCAAAATTGCTCCGCAGCAGCGGGGCTGGGGAACTAAAACAATACCGGTCATGATGTGCTTCACATTTTTTTAATGATAACAATAATGTATATTTCTCGATTTGAGAGAGGCACGCGCAAGGCAAGATAAAAGTTTTACAAGGATGTTGCATGGGAAGTGCAAATAATCGAAATCGAAGGGGATAAGGAGGTGGCAGCAACAGTGAGTTATTGCAGATGGTCGATGGAAATTGAAATGAGATGCTGCAAAGCATTGGGGAAAGTACAAGCGTGCCAGTGATAAGCAAATAAAGAAAACTAATTGTTCAAGGCCCAAAAGAGTGTTCTGGGACTGTTTGCAAGCAGCGGACTACGAGTCATTTCGCGTTTAAGTGCACCAAATGTGCTCATTGCTGGCGTACAACATGGACGGAGCTAAACGGCGGGTGTCGAGATATGGCCAGAGTCCCCAAACGTCACGAGCGTTACTTAATGGGAGGAAACGCTAAGGTGAAGAGACGACAAGCAGTGGTAAAGCGGTATTTGAATAGAAGAGGCGAAAACCAGGTGAGACGTCAAGCAAAGAGGATAAGACATGCATTTGACAACAAATAGCCAAAAAAGTGCTGAGGGAGGAGAATACTGTGAAGATTGTCTCAAACTATCTGCAGGAAATTTGTGGAGCTTCGGATGTGAAACTCCCAAGAATAGTGATTCCATTTACATGTTGATGGCGGTAAGTTGTGCCGGGAGGTGCGTCAGATAAGAAAAATTTTGTGTAAGAACTCTCTTTAAATACACAAGTAAAGAATGTCATCTATGCTATCATTTTTGCTTTCGGAGCTTTTGATCTTAGTCAGCAGTACTGCTGGGGAATATGAGGTGCGCAAGCTGTCCCGGATACAATAGCAATCGCGGTTTTATCCAATTGCAAAGATGCGATTGGAGATATCCAGTGTGATAATCGATGTAGTTTCGGTTGACCGAGCCAGAAATCGAGCGCCAGTTCTAGCTAGCAGGTTCATAGCAGGGATGATAAGATAACAGATTTGGAATCGCCATTACGAGGATGGAAGTGTTAGCAGCGCGTCTGCTCCGGATGCGAGAAGTGAAACGCAAGAGAGAAGTAGTCTGGCCTGGGTGCCAGCTTGGGGCTATGGTGATTATTGGGTCGCGACAACATACCTGCAACGTAGTGCATCAAATCCGTAAAATGTGGCAACTAGAATTGAGCTATGGTAGCAGTTTTGGGGGCAGTTAAATGTTTTGGGCTACCAAAAATGACCTGCTCAGCTTTGTCAAACCAGTAAAGAGGATAAGATGACGCTAAGAGCGAGGAATGCACAGTCTGAAGGTGTTTAAAATCACAGGTCGTGATGAGCGCACGGATCCTTCAAGAAATACGTTGACATTTCCGTCGGCCCACATTGGGAGAAGTTCGAAAGTTAGTTGCTTGAGCCACTGGTGAAGAGGGTATATCACTACAAGGGAGGTCAAAAAGTGCATTAGCGGGGACGTGCGATAAGGTGAGGAAGTAAGAGGTGAATCTGAATTCTAGATGATGACTCCAGCAAGGATTCCGTCATGAACTAGAATTCTAACCCACGTTCGTAGGCCTCGTCCAGTCCAAAATTAGCTCGCGTTAGGTTAATTAAGAGCGGGATATCCAGTGACTTCGCCAGCAGGGATTTGAACTGGGCTAAATTTGGCCACGACCACAGGGCACTAGGGAGGTTTTTCCACAGTTTAGAGTTGGCAACTGTGAAGAATTTAGCCTCGATCGATAGTCGAGTCAGGGGTATTCTAAACGAGCAGTATCTACTACGAAGTGGATACGGGCGACTACCAGCGTCGTGTATGACGTTTGTAGTAGAGTAGATATTATTACGGCAAACACTAAAAAGAAATGCAAGTTTGAATTTAACTCGACAAAGCCATAATGGTTCACGTCCTAGCAGCTCGCAACTGGCCCTGTAGTTTAGGCTAGATGAAGGACCTAGGAGATTTCTGGTGAATGCACGCTGCACATTCTCGATTGCAATTCGATCAACTTAACGCAAATGCGTGAAGATAATAGGACAGCACTGAAGGTGGGGCCTAGAATGGGACTTAAAGGTGATAATTCTGCAGTCTTTAGTGCGGAATGCTCTTAAGATCACTTAGGTACAGCGGCCTGATCGCGGGCTTGCTCGTGGAAGTCGAAGCTTTTGATATAAGAATTGGCATGCCGTTCATGGAAAGCGGACCTGAGGGAGCATGGCATTTATGTTATTAGAGAACGTTTATTGGCAGAGAACTTCACCGGTTATCAAGAGGCTCCAGGTCTTCATTGATAAGCGCGAGAGTGGAGCTAAATGAAGCAGTATCAAAAGAGTAGGCAATTTTAATATCATCGGCGAACAGGATTGGTGTGCGATGACAAATATTTTTAAAGATATCATTAATTTATAGCAGAAATAGGATAGTACCAAGCCGATTCCGTGAATGACCCCATCGGTAATAGCAGAGGGCTGGAAAAACAACTGTTAAAAGTGACTACCTGAAAGCGATCGGAAAGGTCGAATGATATCAAAGATAAAAGGGGATTTCTTATTCCATAAGTCTTAATTTTGATCAGAATTCGGGAGGGGGAAACGCGATCAAACGCTTTTGATATGTCTAGAAAGATTATGAGCATCGACCGGTGGGAACCAGCACTTTGTGTAACCAAGTTTGAAAACTCAAACTAACAGGTGAGTCAGGATCGGGCCCTAAGGAATCCGTGCTGGGAGAGATTGAAAAGGTTGTGAGTAGTAAGTAAGTTAACCAGCTGTTCGTTAACAATCTTTCCTATAAGTCTGGATAGAACTGGAGTGTGGTTAAGGGGACGAAAGTTTTCAGGTTCGTGCATGGAACCCTTTTCGTGGTGTGGAACAGTATTGGAGGTTTTCCAGTGTGTCGGAAAGGTAGCGCCGGACAGGAAGAGCGAGAATAGATTTAGAAGGAGCATTGGAGGATCTGGACCAGCGGTGCAAAGTAGGATTGGTGGGATGCCACCAGGATCAGGCCTGTGAGATGGCATGGCATATTTCATCAATTTGATGATGCCAGCAACGTCGAATGAGATGGAGAATAATCTAACCGAAGTTACCATGGGGTTTATTTCATATTGTTGCAGATTGTCATTAGTAACAGTAGAAGAGAAATATGTCTTGAATGCTTCTGCGATGTCTACAGGGGACTCGATGCGTAAGCTATTAAACATGATGAAGTTGGGAAAGGTTAACGATTTGGGCTGCGAGCAAACTTTGGAAGTGTGGGAAGTCATCCGAACTGGGTTGGGCGACCCAAGAACTAGCATTTCCTGCCTTTTTAAATTTAGTTTGGACTCCACAAAAAATTCTTGTTGCAAGCGTTTGACTCCTACTAAAAGCCGGAAGTCCCTCGTTTTGTTAAAGATTTTAAGCTTTCAAAAGATTCGTCTTGAGCCGATAAACCCTACTAGGCTTCCTGGGTTTATTTTGAGTGGTCGGAGTGGACAGATGATTAATAGTAAAAAAAAGTTTTGCGTACAGGTCGTCTGCCGCTGTCTGCAGATCAGGCGTAAGAAAAGAAGCTGGACAAATCAAGGATTCGCACAGCGTCTGGGATTTTGTCCTTACGAGTCGACATATAAGAAGAGACAGCATGGTGGGTACACATGGGTGAGGAAGGTTTGTAACGGAGAGGGAAGCTACACGTGATCACCCTGTGGTCACTCTCGGGGAAAGGTTTTAGCACTGAAACCCTAACATTAAGACTGATATGCGTAGAAACTACTTCTAAGATATTGTGGAACCTTGTGGGCGTGATCACAGTGGCAGAGGTGTCCTGTCATATTGCAAGCACAGAGGACAGTGTTTTTAAACGAGTCCAATGGAATGCGGTCAGGAACATTATAAATTACAGTATTAGACGATTTTAGGTTTCGCTGCTTAAGTTCTGAGGATACTGAGTAGATAGCCCAACAAACACTAGCGAGATGTTCGTGCGGTGGGTTTTCGGGCATCTTAGTTAGGTAGGTGAGAAGAAGCACCTATGCAATCAGTGATTCTGTCAGTAAAATTTTGTTTTTCATCTCATGAATTGCCTGTTTCAAGTTTTATACTTTAATATTAGTCTCCACGAAGACCTTTGTGATATTAACAGTGCACGCCGGAGGCCGGCGAATGGGCTGTGAGGGTGTGGACGCGGTACGTTTAGCTGCTATGATCTTGATACGTTTATGCCCAAAGACTGCCATTTTGACAATGTGGGACGATGTACACAGCTGCGTAATTGTCTTATGAGGGATGCACATGCGTATGCCAAAAGTTGTGTCAAGTGGTGGAGTGGAAACTAGGTGAGGGATCTTGGATCGATCTAAGGAGGCGTTGTCGAAATTGAGATTGTGCGAACACTAGTATGGTGGCAGTTAAAGGTTATTCAAAATACAGTCTGATAATTTATATGGCGAATAAGGGCTCAATCTACGTCAGAAACGCGTTTTCAAGAAACAAGTAAATAATGTAAGCTATAAAAACAGGCTAATTCCGACGGCCGTTACGAAGGATGGTCGGCAACTGCGGAAATGCGACGATACGGGAAAAATATCTAACATTCTAGGTGTCACGTTGTTTTTGAGCGATTGAACAGTGATGATAAGTGACGGCACTGGTTAACGCGAAAATGAGTTGAAAAGCCGCTCGGGAAAAGCAATAGATAGATCGATGGCGCCTACGGTTTACAATATAATGGAATTTAATAGAACGCCATGTCAAAGCTGTGTGTCACGGTTAAATCTCAGGTGGGAAATCGGCAGAGATGTTCCGCGGGGATCGGCTCAAGTTAAGGTGTCCAGAACACTTTGGTAAATTTTGCTGACAAGAAAAAGCTCCAAAGGTGTTAGGATTAGTACAAAAACACCCAAGTTGATTAAAAAAGGATGATATATAGGTGGATAGATAGGGAGAGATAGAAAGATGGTGTAGTTTTACCGACATCCGAGTGGAATGAACAAGGCAAGGTCAAATTTGTACAAGGATGCCACAGTGGAGACATGGAAAATAAAAACTAAACATGAATTTGAAATGTGTTTTTGCTCCCATGATCAGGACCTGCAATGCGACGACTAGCCAGAAATTCTCGTGTTTTAAATCGGGAATGGATAATCTTTGCCAAGACATTATCGGGCTGATTATCATTCGTTTACTGGGATGCATTTCAGGTTTAAATGCATCAAAAGTGCGTATCGCGGGCCCAAATTTCGGCTAAGAAGCAGTGGCAGACTTTGCCCTGCGGCAGGGCTCCTCGAAAATTAAAAGGGTTATATGTGGAAGATAAACATGGATGTACTAACTGGTTGGAGATGAGTCAAAACCACACTGGATAACATATGAGGTGGATGGAGACTGGTAATTAACAGCATTCATGGGTCAAAATAATGCCGAAGATGAAATGGCGGGAAACATTCAAGGTTGCATCAAACTACTTAAGGGACGAAATTAAATGGAGAATTGTTAACGAAAACATAATGGAATTCATAAGAATGGTCATTGGATTCATTAGGCTGGAAGCGAATTGTGATGCTTGACGGGAAATAAACGAGTTCATGAAAGAGTTACACTCAGTACTTGAATACATTAGCCATTAATGACCTGTGTGTTGTCCTCGTTAGATATCGCATTTTTGGTGTTCCGTGGTTGTAGGGGTCTGGAGATCGGGGGATTGCATGACATTCCAGTTGTATTGGTAACAGTGTTTCGCCGGTTGTCTTGGTTCATTTGAGACGAAGTACCCTCGGGCGGTCATTCGTGTGGCTTGGTATGTTTTAGGGTTACGCGTCCCAGTGCTGGGGCGTCAGATCCGGATAGCAGATTACTAGCAGGACAGGTAACCAGCGCACTGGATGGGGTGGAGATTTCGGCGAGATTTTGCGTTGCATCTGTGGTCATCATCGAGCCTTGGGAAGAGCCGGGGAGAAAGAGGGCAGTCTGGAACTTGTCCTAGGTGGTGTTGGGGTTAGTAAACAAAATATGGACGTAGCGGTAGAAGTCAGGTTCTTAGAAAGGTTACAGGGTCCAGACGACTTTCTTGAAATACGCAGGAGGGAGTGCGTTCGGTGATGAGATGTGTGCAACACGCTTAACTTCCGCTTACTCCCTGTAGGGTATGTGGCCCAATCAGTACCAGGCTGCATGGTCCTTATTCGCAGAGTAAATCTTTTTAATCTTTTGACATCCTCGCACAGGCAGGTTGCGGTGGCCTAATAGGACGGCTAACAACAGGGTTAGGGAATAGACGTCGACGTTTGTTCAGTTTGTGCCTTTGTTTGGCCTAAGGGCCCGCTGTACTTGCGAAAAGAATCAGTTGTAGCTGATCACGTGTGATCTACTGCCGATTTTTAGTGCTTCAAAATTCCAAGGAGCTGCAACACGCGGGAGGCAGCGTGGGTTGGATGCTAGGACAGTAGTTGCCGCCGGAAGTCATAGAGAGAAGAACAGGGAGAAGTATGAAAATGTTGGGGTCAGTAATTTGTGTTGAATAAAAATGAAAGCGGCCTGTAGCATTGGTTTCAGCAAGCGTGGATGAATAACTTAGAAAGAAGAATGGCGACGGTTATTCTAGACGTATGTGTACGTGCCAAGTGCTTGGTTTAGAGGACAGGGGCAAGCTGAAAGCTAGAGTGTGGGTAATGAAGCATAAGTGGAAGATCAGGTGGGCTGATTCCCCGGGTCGTCGAGCAAAGCATCCAGATGCTTATCTATCAAACAAAGGCGGTGTCGGGTATTATCAATTCGGTGGGTCAGGTCTGTGCTGATGGCACACGTACACACTGTAGAAGCATGTTCCCTCGCAGGGCGAATGTGCTTTTGTTGCTGGGTTCAAAATAAGCTCTGTAGAAATTTTTCTTACTAACCAGGTAGAAGTTGAGCCCATATAGGTGATTTCGACAGTTGCTATAACTGAACTTAAGTTCTGGCGTCATAGGTACATATTTTCGCAACTAATGGGGGTGGCATATGTTCCCCATTCCTTCGCTGCCACAATTAGGTATAGGCGACCTGCAGATAACAGATTACACGGCTCGCCTATGCCCCGGGAATTTAACGCGGCAAATCAGCCAGCCTAGCTAGGCCGGCCATTTCAACTCCTCTGAACGACCTCTTGGCAGACCGATTTGTGATCTACGCAAAACGACCCCGCAGCAGGAATATCTGCCACAGGACTAAATAGCTTCAGTGGTAGTGGCTATCTGCAACAGCGGATCGGGCTTAAAAGTAACGAAGTGCAGCTCAGAAGGCCCAAAAACGCCGTCTGTCCTGTTAGAACGCATTTTCAGGAAACACCTGTTGGAACCTCGCGCAGCATTCCAGGATGTGGCCTGCTGAACACGGTTTGCTGGAGCACGCATTTCGGTTACAAATCCCGTATACATTTTAGACGAAGTAACTCGTGGACGAGATGAAGTCATACCGGTATAAGCAAGTAATTTGTGCCTCATGAAGTTCATTGCCTTGGTAAATCATCGCTTTGTGCTGTTTAATTCGCGAGCTCTCAACATAGGTGGTGGGTTGCTGAAATGGATAGGTAAATTGTTTAGTGCAAGTCATTTTGCGTCGGAGTCGGAGAGGGTAGTTTGAAGGTAAAGTCTGTCTCTAACAGAATGCATCAGAGCCCGGGACTCGAGCCACTGGTGTTTCTGATGTTTGCAAATGATTTAGTTACAACACTGCAGCTCAAAACTCGTTCCTCGCGGATGACGTAAAGGTGGTTGGGTCATCCTGAAAGGTTGCCCTTGGTAAATATATCATCACAGTATTAGACTAAGCAAAAGCCTGTGATCTGCCGCCTAATGCTGGAACCTCCGCCTGATTTGACAATGTAAATAGAATATTTTAATGTCACATGAAGATTGTCTCTTCGTCATAGATGCAGTAAGCGATGTTAAATACCTCGGGTGGTAGGTTTGGTTGGATTTTAGCGGACTGACAAATGTGTTGCGGCCAGTAGAGGGCCTTTTATACTCAGTTCACCACTAGCATGTGGAAATGCGAAGCTCTTTGTTTCTGTGTGTAAAGCTTTCGATAATATCCGCCCGGAATACCATGTCCAAGTTTGAGCCCAGTCTTTCACGGAGATGTAATGATTAGTTACACGAGCGATTGGAGGTCAAGGCAAGTAGATTGCTGAACAGAGGTTGATGGAGTGGGCTCTTTCACATTGGATCGCCGACATATTGGAAGAGACCTGGTTGAGTCGTTTAAGGTAGCTGAAGCTTTAATTCAAATTTGTTCCGAGACCCCTTTCCAAATGGATCCTGACTAGAACCAGGGAAAGTGGATGAATGCTGAAAACGTACCGCTCTCAGCCAATAGCCAGAGTGTACCGCTATAGCAAAGTTACGGTAAATGTTGGCATCAATTCGTCTAGAGGTACCACTGATACGCATAGCCTCAAGACTTTGCCGCAGAATTAGGTCATGACTGAGGTGATTTCTGTCGCTGTCTGTATTCGGGGGTATATGCACTTCTTTTGACGGAGCAGTTGCCTTCATCCTGTGCGTGAGATTATTTTATCTTTAGCTTTATTTTGCAGCTAAAGTGGGTCGGTAGTGCCTCACGGATGCCAAGAAGTGCGTCTTCGGTGAAGTTGGTGGCAATTTCTGTGACTAACAACTAAACACCTTTGAGCCTTCTTTTTGGACCTTTGGGCCACTTCCGTCCTCTGTGATCCAAAGTGAACTGATATGCACTACGGGACAGGACAGCCAACCACCTTCAAGCAAACAATCTAATGACAGTAGACCAACAAGGTTTCTGGTGGAAGCGTCTGTGTTTGACCAACCTGATTAACTTCTTGAACGACGCGACAGGTAGGACGGCTAGGAGCAAATCAGCAGGAGTTTGCTCTCTTGACTTCCGGATGGCCTCTGAGTCCGTGAACTGAGGGCTTCTCGAGCAGGATGTAGAGCACTTTGTACGAAAGCCAAGGCTCACAGACGGATATTACAGAATCTGGTGGTAGCTGTTTCAGGGCTAGTCAAGGGATGTCCGTCGGCCATTAGAATGCTGCATAGCAGGGTACTCTTGGCAAGGATATCATCACAGTATTAGACTAAGCAAAAACCTGGTATCTTGTGTCTTATACTGGAACATCCACCTGATTTGACTGGGTCAAAGGAGCATTCAAATAACATGTGAAAATGCTCTTCCACAGATGTTTCTTTTTTCCGTATAAAGCTTTCCGCGAATACATCTACTTTGGTCCGTGCGCCCTCAACTTGAGATTACTCTTTAAACGTCTGATGCAATCGAAGTTAGCCACGAATTCAGAGTTTGGTATGACAAATTTGCGCCTTATCGACCTCATATGTTCAATCCGTTCACGTTTTTTAGCTCTTATGCAAATAGAAGTGCTTTTTGGTCTCGATAAAGTGTGCCGAATCCATCATACTTGCTCAAAACATAAGACATGTGATTCTTTTTCAGTCCACTCTGTCAAGCGCTCACTTTAGAAACATTTTTGTCCTCGCTTTTGACGAATTTGAGTTTGATATTAACTGGCGCTCAATTTCAAAAATGTGATCGCTGTTTATATACTTTTTGGTTCGCGGAAAGTAACGTGGAATTTGTGAGTAACCCTGTCCTGTCTTGGCTTTCGCATCAATTTTGTCCCCTCTTTTGTTAAGGTCTTCAAGACCTCAGCACATAGATCAATTATCGTTCGCCAGAGTTAGACAACTGAACCCACAATCTGCGTATGCATCAACGACCTAACGGATAGCATATGCAAAACGCGCCATCTTTTCCCGGATGATATCAAAGTAGCAGCTGTTGTCATAGAGGAGGATATCTAGATCGTCATAACCAGATAGCCTACCGGAAACCAACCCAGTGAACCTGGCCGACCGTCAAGTTGCGACCTCTGGCGAACGCAGTGAGAATGAGATGAGTAGTTCCATGGATGTTTGGCAAACTAAGCATATAGGGATAACTTGTACGAGTAAATTTAAGTCCTCCAAACAGCTCTTGAGCACGGCAACTAAGGAAACATTAGGTATATTTGGTTCAAGTCAAACATCTATTGCGGGGGCACTTGAGTGTTCTGGACAATGTACGCGACTAATGTGAGACCGCGGGCGGAGTATAGTGTTTAAGCCTGGTCCTAGTACGTACAAAGGATTATAAACTGTATACGAGCTGCAATAGTCGCCCCCCAATAAGACGGCGGGCCAAGGGCACAAAGAATTTATGACCATGGCATTTCCCCTCCCATGAACCTATGTAGACGCGGTGATCTAACTGAGGTGTTTAGTATGGCGAGAAGTCATTCAGGTACAAAATAAGAGAAACTGTTCCTTCTTATACCAGAAATGGTGAGCAAAGCGCACAATTTACAACTGTGACACAATGCTTCGGGTGGAAACTAGGTTGTTCAAAGATGGGTTGATTTCGCTCCAGAACCGACTTCCAGAAAATACTTATAATGTGGGTAGACTTAAAGAGGCTCTGGGTGCCTGATGCGCCGGGGTATACACAGATCTGAAACAGCAATTTTCAGGTGAGAACGCAAAAGTTACCTGTTGGATCTGCTGCGGCATTTGATAATCAGAAATGAAATAGCACAGTGTTAAAAGCTACGGACAGCAGTGGACAACATACCGACCTGGGCACTCTGGTTGCTGGACGTCAAATTTTCGTTCTTTGCACACTGAACTGAAACGAACTGAACTGAAATGAACTGAATTGAACTACAAAGTGGACACGCTCCGGTAGGCTCCTGGCGACTTTTCGTGCAGCCGGACAGTTTGTTGCCTTAAATGTCTCAGCTGGGAACTTGAAATTTAAATGGTCTACTTGTTTCCACAGCAAAGGTTCTAGGGACTGCCAGTAATTCTTTTCTTGTCAGCATACGGCATTCTTAGGTTTCGTTGGGCTGCACAATTTGACTTGTGGACGACAGCACTAATCTCACCATGACTATTGAAGTTTGCTGATACCAATTTTGTTGTCATAGCTTTTTTGTAATACGATAAATTAGAATGTTAATAAGAATTCCATGGAACACCAACTCTCGCACAATGGTGCTCAAATCTTCCTCGTCGGGGACATTTTGCAACCGTCCCCATCGTGTACTCCCCAGTTTGTCCCCGTAAAGTTTCGTTCAGGCGCCTTTGAAGACTTTCTTCTTGGGTTGTTTTAAGTGTCTGATCAAACAGGGAGCATTATACCATGTAGGACAATTCAATGTTACCATGTGAATTACCTCGGAATGAACCGGCCATCCGCAGTTACCCCAAATGCTAGCCAAGATGCCGACCGGCATTGTCCTTCGGAGGACGGTGAGGGCAAGATCTCCATTCCTGCCGGCAAGATGTTTGACATATTGGCCACTCTCCGTAACATTCGACAAGCTAGACGGCTAAAGCTCCTGAAGCGTCAGCAGATGGTCGGGCACTTCGTCATGCATATGAAGAACAAAACCCAGCGAAAGTTTTAGGTCCATATCATCAGCTCAAACTGATCGCATCCCTCGGATTCGTTAGGTCATGTTCAGAAAATAGTCCTAACGACATCGCGACTCATCATCGGTTCGATGTAGCCGGTCGACGAGTTGTTTAACAAGGCGCTGTGTTTGTTCTAGTTTCTTCGCCTTACGGTCATTTCACGGGTGAGTAGGGGGAATAGTATCCAATTCTTAACCTTGTGTAAGAGGAATACGTCATTTAAAAAGTACCATGGTCCGATTGATTGGACGGCCGACAGATTAGTCCTAAAGTGGCTGTCGCTTGAGAACTTTGGTAGCCGCTTCATCTTAAGGTGCTCCCTCATAGAATCAAAAGTGGCGTACCCCACATGAGATGTTCGCCTGTGTTTGCAGACATGAAGAATGAAGAATAAATCCGTGGCTGCGGTTTGCAGGCTACTGTTGAAAGCAGCACACTTCCCAACGTGTGTGGGACATTTGAGGTACTGACAGGCCCACCTAACCTTTCCCCGTAATAGACTGAAACTCGCTAAACCGGAATCAGATGAGTGCATCAGAGTATAGATTTTCGCTCGGAGGGTCAGTAACCACTGGACTTAGCTCCCTAGGGAAGTAGACATGTAAAGTCTCGAAAACGGCGGGTCCTATGTCGTAGTGTACTATTTAGCGCACTGGAGCCATCCAAGGCCGGGACCCGTCCGGGTTTGGATAGGCTCGGAAGTGGGCCATTGGTGGGCCAGCGATTAAAATGAAATAGAACTTACTAAATGCATCTGGATAAGGCCCGGACTGGTTAGAATATTCACACATCATCCACTCCGCCCTGCGTGAATTCTTGGTTTTTTCAATTCTCTTTTTTTGTTGCTCTTAAAACTCCGTAAATGGGCTTACAGTTAGGCTGTGCATACCGTTATCTTACAGCCAGTTTTGCATATAAATCTGAACTAAACGGCATGGCCACTCTATATTGGATTTTCTTGATGAAACCACATTGTCCGACTGGCCGTTTAAAAGACCGGATCTCGCCGCCTTGTGAGCTGTTGACACAACGTTGGTTGTTTACCATCAAGTAATCTAGATAAACGACATTGATAAGAATGGTGTAACAGAAATGAGCTAGAATGCTCGTAAGTTGAAGATTGAGTGCCTAGATATTAGGCTTTATTAGACAAATGAACGATACGTGAGAGCTGAAATTGATAAGAGACGTGGTAGGAATATGGAAGGCACCGTGTATTAAAATGCACATTTAACGAAATACGAAATAATATACTACATTTCTGCTAGCTTTTTTCTCAATTTTACGAAACTACGGTATGTATAGGAGGATTTGTTTAAGCCTCAAAAATTGCAAAGGAGACTTCTTTGTTGCTGTTCATACAATGACAACATGTTAATGCTTTTCTGCAACAGACGAAGGTACCTAAACATCAGAAGACAAGTCTGATTCGTTTGATGGATTGGTCTCTGTGTTTACACTAGACGTATCATTAGTGGGGCCATCATGTGGAGTAGGAGGTAGGATTTGATAGGTGGGTGTTGGTGCTAGTTGCTGAATAGGGCTGAAGCTAGTTGATGGATGGAAACTCAGCCTTGAGTAGAACGCGAGCGCCTACGGGGTTGCTGTGAACCAGCTTCACTTTGTTGGGAGTGGCTTGTACTCAGATGTTCTGACGTTTCTGCGCCTCAAGAGTTGGCGGCCAGTTTGCTAATATTGCGCCAAAAGTCGATCTACGGAAGCGTTTGTTGCCTGAGGATGCAGTGAAGTGCGTCATGAAGGAACCTCCTAGGTTTTTGGACTTGAGGGGCAAAATTGTTTTTCACAAATTACCGCCTACTTGCCCATTGGATTAAGGATTTTAATATGTAGTTCTGTTGCATCCTGTGCCTCTGTCGTTTAGTTATTCTGACATAAACGAAACCCGCGGTCGGTATGAATGTAGCATGGGATGCCGAGTAATTAAAGCAGTTGACGGAGACAGATGTGAATGTATTGGTATGGGCAAATACAGTAAAAAAACGGTAGTACTCATTAACAATCGTAAGGAGATATTTGTTGTTTGAAATCGAGGAGAGTGGACCTTTGAAACCCATACTGAATCTCTCAAAAAAATTTATAGCATTTACTGCCCTTCCCAATGCTGGCTTGGAGAATTTGTGTTTCAGTTCCATGCATACCGGACAACTAGAGATCGTCCTTTTGATTGCATCAATAGAGAACCACAATTTCTTTGAACGGACAAACTGATGCATTCATATCTCGGGTGACGTACTTGGCTGACTCCTATTACGCTCATGTTTTCGTTAAATGTAAGATTATACTTTTTATCGACTCACAGGAGCCCACCTAGGTTGCTGTCGTGTACACGAACCCTTGGTATTCCCATTGACAGTTAGGTTATCAACATAGACTGTGTGAATTAATTTATCGACCACTCGTTGGAAACGTGCTGCTCCATTAGTCACTCCGAACGGGTATCGCAGCACTGGCAAGGGCGTCCGCATGCCTAGAAAGCAGTGATCTTTTCCTGTCCCCTGATCAGGATCTGATGGTAATGGCTTTTCAAGTTCAATGCGCTGAAAAAGGAATATTGCGCGGTCTTCTCGACTATCCATGTCAATCCTCGACATGAGGTAAGCATACAGGTATATACTGCCTGATGGTTTGACCGTAGTCAGAGACCACCTCTCTTTTTCGGTGTTCATTCGTTGTAACTAGGACCTGGGGCCGCCAAGAGGACTTGGATGGTTTGACGGTCTCTTCCCTAGGGAGATTTTGAACTTCCGCCCCGATAAACGATTCATCTGAGGGTAATTAGCGTCGAGATTTGGTAGCGATGGGTCCGAAGTCAATAGCGGATTCACTAAATAACGTAGGAGTGCGTATATGAGCAGCCGTGAAGCCGCAAACTACAATAATAGGTTTATTGTCTCGAAAATGAATCTAAACAGCTTCGTGAAGCTTGGGAAAGTCGTGGCTCAAGAGGACGTCCGAGCGGAGATTCGAAAGGACAGGAAATTCGATTTGAGGATGTTGTTGACCCTCGTCCTGCAGATTGAAAGAGCAATGACCTAAGCGTGTGGCTAATCGAGTTGCGAAACTTTTCCATTTTCCACTTGTACTCTTGGACAACAGAAGCTGCGATACAACTTTCCCAACTCCTGGTATCGATGAAATCCTTCAGCGAGACATTACTGACGACTGTCACAACGAGACTACACCTTGACGTGGTGTGACGGCTTGCGTGCCTCCATGATCCAACGAGCTATACAGGATGGCTTATCTCAAGCCGAAGATCCAATCATGCCTGGAAGGTCAATGGGTAGAGGCCTGACGAAGTAGTATCCTGGTCCTCCAAGTTTGGGGGTTGATCTGAGTTAGCATCTCAGTAGTAAAAACGAGTGGAAGACTAGTTGATCCAAGCGCCCACTCAGCTGTACCCCGCTGCCTTGCGGTCAGGTTCTTGTCAGGACCAAAGGCTTTGGTTGAGAACCCTAATCGTTCTTCTGCTTAGCAGTTGAATTCCTTAATAGTACACATCCATCAGTCTCCATGATTTACAAGCCTGCAAATAATTCCATACTGCATCGGTCTTCACACAGGATACTCAGAACTGCGCTGCCCATTACATTG
>LUCM01001341.1:35411-47312 GCA_008360955.1 Fasciolopsis buskii
GAAAAGCTGCCGGTCCCGACAAACTTCCCCCAGTTCTTTTCAAATTGGGTGGTGAGGTGCTGATGAAATCACTTGCCTCCTTGCTTCGTGATATTTGGAACGAGGAATGTATTCCGTTATCGTGAGTTGAGTCACTGATTATACCGATCTTCAAGAAGGCTACATGGAGTAACTGCAGCAATCATCGTGGGATTAGTTTAATTCCGATAGTTACTAAGGTGTTAGCTTCGATAATGCTTCGCCGTTTGACACCGATTCGCGAGTAATATCCGCAAACAACAGGCCAGATTTCGTCCAGGTCGAGGTTGCATCGCCCAGGTATTCACTCTCCGACAGATACTCGAAACGCTCCACACGCACCGGCGCCCTACGATCGTAGTCTTCCTCGGCTTGAAAGGTGATTTCGACTCCGTGGATCGACCAGCACTACTCAGTGCTCTCCACCGGAAGGGTATGCCAACTAAGTTTGTGAACCTGTTGCGAGCATTGTACTCGCGTACCTCTGGTCGCGTTAGGGTATACGGTGAACTGTCACGTTCATTCGAAACAACTAGTGGCGTTCGACAAGGGTGTCCCATCTCTCCATTCTTGTTCAACCTCGTCATGGACAAGGTGATGGAAGATGCTTTAGGAGGTCTCCGGGGCGTAGGAGTCGAACTGGGAAATGGAGGAAAGCTATGCGACCTAGATTACACAGACAACATCGTGTGCCTGTTCGAGTCTGCGGACCATGCACAACGGGCACTAGATAGACTGTCGAGATCGGTTGCTCGGTTTGGCATGTGCTTTGTACCTTCAAAGTGCAAATTACTGTTACAGGACTGGAGGACAGCAGCGCCGAACTTGATACTGGATGGAGAGGAGCTGACGATTGTGGACCGTTTCACCTACCTTGGTAGCTGCGTGTCGAACGATGGTAGCTCGGGATTGGACGTAAGTATGCGTATATCCAAGGCTCGTGCAGCTTACGCTGGATTGAAGCATTTGTGACGTCGACCTGATATTTCACTGAATTTGAAAGGTCGTGTTTACTGTGCCGCAGTGCGTTCAGTTCTGTTGTACGGTTGCGAGACGTGGAGTATGCGTCGGTTGGAGGTTTTCGACCATCGATGTAAACGTAGCATGGCTAGGATTGGATGGAGTGACCGGGTGAGTAATATTGAGGTTAGGAATCTGGTATTGGGTGCCACTTCTGAGAATAGCTTGTTTCAGCGTATGAAACTTAATAGACTACGTTGGTTGGGTCACCTGTTGCGTACAACGAACACTCGTCTACCATATTGTGTCCTATTTTGTTTTCCTCCCAGTGAATGGAAGAAGCGGTGTGGAGGCCAACAGCTGACGTGGCAACGTGGAATGAGAAAATGTACAGCGAACTTAGGTAGAGTAGGTGTCTGAAAGACTCATCGACTTGCTGGCTGGAAACACTGAAGGATATGGGAGTGAACCATGAATAGGGGCAATCATGTTGTCATTTTCTATCGAATCAGAATGATTGAAAACACGTACGTTTGTACAGTTAGACTGAGTTTCGTGTGTTGGCTGCAGAAGCATCCTATCTTTTCCCGCCTGTGTAGGTTCACTCCCTGTTCCCTTTGGATATTCACTCTTTTTATATAAACGTGTAACTCTAGGGAAAGGCAGCGGTCAGTGGGGCTTGCCTTGCTGTTTAACGCCGAACGATGATGATGATGGCTGCATCATTGTTGCCATCGGTCAGTTGTTGTGCCACTGTTGGTACAGAAATTAGGAGAGATGGGACTCCATGGTCGCAGAACACTCATTTAATAAAGATTGTGAGATACAGATGTTTTGAAGGTCCTTTCTTGCTGCAGTTTTCGGTAGATCTATTCGGTCGGGTTGTTTTACACAGGCGTTCAGGGAGGAATTCGCTTGATACGACTGGGATTTTATGAACGCCATGTCTGATGAACCAGCCTGATCAAAAGCAACCTGAACGCTGAATGTATCGTTCTCTAACACTCGCTTGGTGATTGTAGGCCGGAAATAGAAGTATACCAAGTGGCATGGTCCATTTAGCTGAAGCGGCCTTGAATTTGCAGTCTCTGTTCAGAGACTTCAGCTTTTGCACTAACTTATCCAGACTTTGGCCTAAACCTTGTTTGCAAGTGACATGAACGTGTGGAGAGTAGGTTTCGTCCTTCATTTTCATGCATACGGCTGGGAGGGTCTTGATGGCGCAGTGGAAGTCACTGCAATGAACTAGGTAGTCAGACGGACTGAGATATGTAATTGATCAAGGTATCCAGTTTTTAGGCTGGAGATTCTCGATTGAGATCAGAAAGCTGTAGTGTTTGACACCGGCAAATCCATTGTTTGGGGGCGTTTGACTTGTCAGGGTCGGCGTCAAACCCTTCCGGACGCAGTATACGATCCATTGTTTTTATCCATTGAATAAGTTGTTTTAACATAGGCGTGAGCCGGAACGCTCGTAAGTTGACGGAAGAAGATTATATGCCTAGATATTAGGCTTTATTCGACAAATATGCGATGCATGAGAGCTGAAATTAATAAGATACAGATGGAGGGATTATGGGAGGCACTGCATATTAAAGTGCACATTTAACCAAATACGAAATATACAATAGAATTTTTTATTGCGAATGATATAATGTTAATAAAACAGCGTTGTTGGTAGATGTAATGCGCCGTCGTTTCGACTACCGTGGGTAGTCTTTCTCATAGCAACTTTTACAATTGATTGTAAAACTTGCCTTGAGAAAGACTATTCACGGTACTTGAAAGGTTGGCGCATTACATCTACTAATAACACTGTGTTATTGACATTATATCATTCACAATGAAAATTACATGGTGAATCGGTTTTTCGATGCACTCCCTACGTCATTGGGTCCTGATGTCCACAACTACGATAGAATGTTTGCAAAAAAGCATCCTGGAAGACCCTTTTCGGATGAACAGACGATAAATGGGGTTTATATAATCAGGAAAATTCGCTGAAAAACGGTTATGAAAATACTCCTTAAAATTCAAGGAAATTTTTCTTAACAATTCAACAGCTTGAAGACTGAGGCGGTCCGGCAAGAAAACAATCAAAAGTTTATCTCCAACTCGGTATACTTAACGGATTTACAAAATTTGTTAATTGTTGCTTGACACTTTGTAATACATGTTATTTCACCGCAGCATATTTCTGTTTATTGTGATTAAATATGTCATTGGTTTAGTGCTCACACAATGAAAACTGTTTTGCATACACAGCCAAGACTGCATTAATAATGAAAGACCCTTAAATAAACCTGTTAGAATGGCTACATCAGAGAGAACTTGGTGCTCGTCATTCTTAGGTGTTACGAAGCAAGCAAATCACAGTATTCCTGCTGATCACATGGATTAAACAAAAATATTGACAACCCGTTCTAACATTACGTGTGTTGAAGAACTAGCGCATCATTGTGATGACCGGTGACGTTTAGAGATTCATCTTCAGGTCTTGATGTTCCTAGGATGATGTCTCATTAGAGAAGAATACATTCGATTGCATTAATGTTCCTAAATTCTTTAACGGGCTGTCAGTGTATGCCCCCTAAAGGGAATCAGATACGGAAATTTCTGCGAAATAAATTCTGACAGATATTTTCTGGACTACATGTTGTTTGGGAATGCTCCGATACAAATAAGTTCCGTACACGGTGAAGGTACTTTAACTGATATTAGGATAACCATGACAATGTTCCTGCAAAGTTGCGGTGACAACCACGGTACCTCGTGTTGCCTAACGACTGCGTGCGCAAGTGATACCTCCGTTTGTTAACTGGTTCCATTGCCGTAGTCAGTGCTGTAGAAAGAAGTTACATTCATAGAGAATTTCAACGGATCATTAATGAGGGATATCTAAACCACCGTGGGGTAAATAACGTGCAAGATAAAATTCCCCTGATCACTACACAAGGAATTGGCCGACGGTGGCCGAGTGGGTTATGCACCTCTTACTCCCAAATGCTCAGATATTCGCATCCCAGATCCGCCAGTCACTGGTCCGTTCTAGTTTCTGAAACGATCATCAATCTCTTTTTGGTTGCTACTTTCTATCACCAACTAGTGAATGATCGAATGTAAAGTAAAAAGCTGAACAACCGTACGGAACAGGAATGTTTTCGAACGGATAAACGCCACTGACTGCGACGTTGGGGCATTTCACCCAGTCTCGAACCATTTCTTGGGGGGAATCGCGTGTACTTCCAACTCCCAGCCTAACTGCATCTACAATAGAGAGCCCATGGGTCGTCATACTTTTCTACCTTGCCATCGACTAACCATCTATAACCCTCCTTGAACCATTTCCTGCCTCAGGGCACAGTGTCCAACGAAGCAGTCATTATGTGGCACTGTACAAAATATGTCCCAACATCCTTAATACATTCGTTTTTAATGTCGGTTCCAAACACTGAATCTTAGTGCCCAATGCCTTATTAGCTCTGAAATTCCGAGAAAATTCCCCCTCATTTCTCTACCAGTACCTCGAAGACAGTGAGTTTCAAACAGCGAGTCTTCGTACCTCGTATGCACTCAACGGCCATGTATGTGAACGTTATAACAGAACCAACCTCGTTGCTGTTGTGTATACTCGACCCTCGGTAGATCACGGAATATCACACCAACGCCACAGATGCCTCAATTCGGTGGGTATCGATCGAAATTTCTGGATCCATTCAGTGTGCAAACAATTAGTGAGATGCAACTGTCCAAATAATTAAAGCTATCTACTTCACCTAATTATCTGAGAAAAGTATGGCTTCCTGGTGGTAGAGTTCTGTTGTCGCCCTGCCCACTACCACACTTGACCTATTGAGGCCTTATGTGGCTCAGGAATTTACGTCTCAAAAATTTGGACCACAAGACAGTGTCGGGGCGTTGACCCAGTTCGGGATCTCTGAACAGAAGCATACTTATCATTTCCCGCCCTGCTAGATGCAATGGCTGGTACGGTTTTGATTATCCTGTGAGGCAGCCGATGCAGTATGGGATTTTATGTACTTACACCATTCATGGGGGTTTGTGGACGGGTGTTGCTGAGACGTCGGTTGGCGGATTTCAATTTCCATCCCGGAACTTGCTGACGCAACTTATGGGTTATATGCCGCCCAGGGTTGTAACATACTTTTCCGTGGGCCCGTTTGCTGTCCCAGCCGGCTAAACAATGACGGCGGTTGCCTCGTTGAGGTTTGTTTTGACTATAGACTCAAACCAGTTCAGTTTTTGTAACCATTAGCTCTGCACTGTCATGCCTTGGTTTTGATTGCTACCTCATAACACTGACTATAGAGTTTGGACAACACGAAATTTCATCATAAAAGACGACATAGGCCCACCTGGTGCCCTCCTTCATTTTTGCAGTGTTGGGTCAAATTGCCGTTGGTTATCAGTGGTGAGGGTCAATCGAGGACTGTCGACCATTACGTTCCCTGCCTATGTCCTCAGGCTGTGTTGGGTAAAGGTTGCATCCTTTTGCACATAGTTTGAGGTTGCATCAACACGAAAATCACCCACCTTTCACAGCTGCTTCTAGAAAATAGTCGTCGAAATGAGTTTCAATCACCGCCTCCCAATCGATTATCGATAGAAGCGATGTTAGGTGCGACGGCAAAAGCTGAGCGAGTCGCCGTGCTAGATGGGCCTTGCAAAAGATGAACATCTCAGCCATTTTTATAAATGCTTGAACACACATCGCTCCAAACTGTACTTATAGTATTGTGTAAGTGCATGGGGTTTCAACTGCCCAGGAGCCCGAGAAGTGCCCGCAATCACTGATGGCTGGGGAAATCTCGCGAAACTTTAGAAACTGCAGCTGATAATCAGAACCTTGACCGGCTGATTTAGAGCATTGGTCCGCGAGAACCAGGTGCCAGTTAGGTAATCAGAGTCAGACCATCACTGATTTACTTTTGGGACCGTAGACTAAATCACACTAGGAGTCTATTTGGTCCGCTACGATAAGCAGTCGTCTATTTATGCCCGCATGTCAACGTAAGGCTGGTAAACCAGATAGTGGACTGTTGGGCTGAGCACTTCAAGGATCAGTTTAGCTGGCCACACGCGAACGTACTTAGGCCGACATCTGCAGCTACAAACCCTTGAGAGGTATCTCTTGAACCCCCCAACGGAAGTGGAAGTAGAGTCCAATATTCGACTTCTGAAGAGCGAAAAGCAGGCGGTCCTGACGAACTTCCCCCAGTCCCTTTCAAACTGGGTGGAGAAGCCCTGATTAAATCAATTACCTTTTTGTTTCGTGATATTTAGAACGAGCAGCGTATTCCGTTATCGTAGAGTGAGTCACTACTTGTACCCATTTTAAAGAAGGGTACACGGAGTGACTGTAGCAACAACCATTATGAGATTAGTTCAATTCCGATAGGTACTAAAGTCTTAGTTTCGACAGTGCTGCGCCGTTTGACACCGGTTCACAAGAGTAACATCCGCGAACAGCAGGCCGGATTTCGTCCAGGTCGAGGTTGCATGGACCAGGTATTTACTCTCCGGAAAATACTGGAAGCGCGCCGCACAAATCGCCGCCCTTCGATCATAGTCTTTCTGGACTTGAACGGCGCGTTCGACCCAGTGGATCGAACAGCACTATTCAGTGCTCTCCACCGGAAAGGTATGCCAGCGAACTGCGTGAACATTGTTGCGAGAATTGTACTCACATACCTATGTTCGCGTGAGGGTATACGGTTCATTCGAAACGACTAGCGGCGTTCGACAAGGGCGTGCCATATCTCCATTCTTGTTCGACTTCATCATGGACTAGGTGATGGAAGATGCTTTAGAAGGTCTCCAGGATGTAGAAGTCGAACTGAGAAATTGTGAGTATCTGTGTGATTTGAGTTACGCACATGACGTTGTGTGCCTTTTCGAATCCGCGGACCATGCACAACGTGTACTAGACAGACTCTCGAGGGCTGTAGCTCCATTCCGTATGTTTTCCACCTTCAAAGTGTAAAGTGCTCTTAGAAGAATGTACGACAGTAGTGCCGAACCTGATACTGGATGCGGAGGAACTAACGATTGTGGGCCGTTTTACCTACCTTGGTAGCTGCGTGTCGAACGATGGTAGCACGACAGTAGAGGTAAGCATGCGTATTTTCAAGGCTCGAGTGGGGTACGCTGGACTGAAGCACTTGTGGAGTTGGCCTGATATTTTCACTAATCGAAAAGGCTCAATGTGTACTGGTGCGCCCGCAGTTGGAGCTAGTTCTTGCTGTGTGGAATAAAACATGGAGTATGCCTGTCTGAAGACGTTCGTCGCTTGGAGGTTTTCGACCACCGATGCTTACATAGTATCGACAGAATTGGACGCAATGACGGAGTAAATAACATGAAGATTAGAAATCTGGTATTAAGCGCCGGTTCTGAGAATACCTTAGCTCGGCGTATGAAGCTTAATAGACTACGTTGGTTAAGTTATCTGTTGCGTACGGCGAACACTCGTCTATCATACCGTGTCCTATTTTGCGTTCCTCTCACGGAGTGGAAGAAACCATGTAGAGGTCAGCAGGTGATGTGGCAACGTGGAATGAGAAAATGCACAGCTGACTTATGTAGAGTAGGTGCCTCACGTCTTTGTGGTCGGGGTCCAAAAGACCCGTCAACTAGCTGGCTGGAGAAACTGAAGTATATGGGAGTGAACAGGGAATAGTGGCGACCGTGTTATTATTTTCTATCGAATCAGAACGAGTGACTGCAGCAATCATCGTGGGATAGTTTTTAATTCCCGGATAGTTTATCAAGGTGTTAGCTTCGATAATGCTTCGCCGTTTGACCACCGATTCGCGAAGTCAATATCCGCAAACAACAAGGCCAGAAGTTTCGTCCAGGTCGACGTGTGCATCGCCAGGTATTCAGCTCTCCGACAGATACTCGAAAACGCTCCACACCACCGGCGCCCTACAATCGTAGTCTTCCTCGCTTGAAAGGTGATTTCGACTCCGTGGATCGAACCAGCACTACTCAGTGCTGCTTCCACATAAGGGTATCCAACTAAGTTTGTGTAACCTGTTGCGAGCATTGTAACTCGCGTACCTCTGGTCCGCGTTTAGGGTATACGGTGAAACTGTCACGATTTCATTCGAAAACAACTAGTGCGTTCGACAAGGGTTGTCCCATTCTCCATTTCTTGTTCAACCTCGTCATGGACAAGGTGATGGAAGAATGCTTGTAGGAGGTCTCCGGGGCGTAGGAGTTCGAACTGGGAAATGAGGAAAAGCTAAAATGCGACATAGATTATCACAGACAACATCGTGTGCCTGTTGAGTCTGGGACCAATGCACTAACCGGGCACCTAAGATAAAGATCTGTCGAGAATCGGCCTTGCTCGTTTGGCAGTGTGCTTTGGTACCATTCAAAGTGCAAATACTGTACAGGACTGGAGGAGCAGCAAGCGCCGACTTGAACAAGGTATGGAGAGGAGCTGACGATTAAGTGGACACCGTTTTCACCTACCTGGTTAGCTGCGGGTGTCGAACGATTTGGTAGCTCGGGATTGGACCGTAAGTAATGCGATATAATCGCAAGGCTCGTGCAGCTTACGTCTGGATTGAAGCATTTGTGACGTCGAACCTGATACTTTCACTGAAATTTTTGAAAGGTCGTGTTACTGTGCCGCGAGTGCCGTTTCAGTTCTGTTGTACGGTTGCGAGACGTGGAGTATGCGGTCGGTGGAGGTTTTCTGACCAATTTTCGATTGTAATTCGTAGCATGGCTAGGATTGGATGGAGTGACACGGGTGAGTAATATTGAGGTTAGGAATGCTGGTCATTGGGTTGCCACTTCTGAAGAAGTAGCTTGTTTCAAGCGTATGAAATTAATAGACTATCGTTGGTTGGGTCACCTGTTGGCGTACAACGAACACGTCGTCTACCATATTGTGTTCTATTTGTTTCCTCCCAAAGTGAATGGAAAGAAGCGGTGTGGAGGCCAACAGCTGACGTGGCAACGTTGGAATGAGAAAATGTACAGCGAACTTAGGTAGAGTAGGTGTCTGAATAAGACTCATCGACTTGCTGGCATGGAAACACTAAAGGATATGGGAGTGAACATGAAATATGGGCAATCGTGTTGTCATTTTCTATCGAATCAGAATGATTGAAAACACGTACGTTTGTACAGTTAGACTGAGTTTCGTGTGTTGGCTGCAGAAGCATCCTATCTTTTCCCGCCTGTGTAGGTTCACTCCCTGTTCCCTTTGGATATTCACTCTTTTTATATAAACGTGTAACTCTAGGGAAAGGCAGCGGTCAGTGGGGCTTGCCTTGCTGTTTAACGCTGAACGATGATGATGATGATGGTGATAATGATGGTGATGATGATGAATCAGGACGATTGAAAAAGTACGTTTGTACAGTTAGACTGTGATCCGTGTGTTGCCTACTACAGCATTCTTATATCTACCCGCCTATGTAGATCCATTCTTTGTTCTCCTTGAATATTCACTCTTTTTGTAGAAATATGCAATACTTGGGAAAAGGCATCCGTCAATGGGGTTTGTCCTGCTCTCTGATGCTGAACGTTGGTGATGACATCAGTCCTCCACCAGAGGTGGAAGGCGCATGGTAAATAGGTTTCTTTAAATCGTCTTCCTCATCGTTTGGTAGTTGGCAGTTCGCCTTCGCCCGGCTCGTTACCACATCTGACATAGTAAGATTTTATGTGGTTGTATGCTAATACAGGTTTCGAATTCAGTATTGCCTGTCCGTCTTGGGTAGAGGGCCCTAATGGCTATGAGGTGTCTCTTCCACTGCACTCATGCTTCGAGCATGTCATAAAAATCGTTAAACAGCGGAGTAAACCCCGTCAACCGCTGCCTTTCTGTCAGAGATACACGTTGCTAAAGAAAGAATGAATATGCGAAATTGGCATGATGATGACCCTCATTCGCGGAAGGACAAAAGAATATCGTCGTATTCAATTAGCAAAATGCAGTCTAACTGCCCAGATGCAGGTGATTCAGTCGTTCCGACTCGACGGAAATTGACAGCAGGGTCACCACCGTTCAGCTTTTTCTGCTATGCCTTCCGGTATCTCCGGGCAACTAATTGAGGAGTCTTTGGACATTTTCTCATTCCATACTTTTCCATCCTGTGTTGATCAACACGTGTTTCTTTCATTTCGAGAGAAGAACGGAAAACAACGATATGGCGAATGTGTTCTCCATTTGCAACGCGCTACCCAAAGGAATTACGACATTTTCACGAAAGTCCAGTGGCAGTTGTCACACGGCGAATCACTTTCTCCCGTCCATGCAAGCCTGAGATATCCGCTGGGAGAGGAAGATGTTTGTCCTAAGAGGCTCATGCCTTTAAGGGATATCAGTGAACAGCCGCGTCATAAGCTTCAATGCTGTGGCTGAAATTGACAGTCCTGCTATTCCTATTTTTTCGTCACATTTGAAATTGGTTTACACTAAGAGAGCAAAACCCCATAGCCGTAGTGCTCTCTGCGAGGAGGGTTTGTTTGGTGAATATTACCACGGTATTTTATCTATGCACGATAATCAGGAAAAATAACCATAGTTGTATGAAGATGTTCTATGTTTTCAGTTCGGCTGGATGCTTCACAACTTCACCGCACGAACTACTTATTAGGAACGCAGCCGTATTGTTTGCTGCTTTGGGAATGGCATCAAGACCTCAGCTTCGCCTACCGTTATCAAACATTCAGCCTCGAGCAGATCCTCCCATTTGGTAAGTTGCAAATTTTTCTCTGTGATTATCTTTCTTCCAGTAATCTGAAGCATGACTCGTATAACGGTAAGCTGACGGTTCCCGGGGTCTGCAGGGACACTGTGTTTACTGCCGCCGACTTATTGGATGAAGGTGAGATTGGTCGTGGAGCTTTTGGATTTGTCAACCGTATGATTCATACACCCACTGGAGTTGTGATGGCTGTGAAGGTAAGTTGCAGTAAATTAATACTTTATTGGCCTGTGTCCATTTTATGTCAGCGTATCCGGTCCACTCTGAATGAGTCCGAGCAGACGAAAACATTGAAGGATCTAGACGTTGTGGTAAATTCCACAAATTGCGCACATATTGTTCGGTTTTACGGTGCATTGTTCCAAGAAGGCGATTGTTGGATTTGCATGGAAATGATGGCCACTTCACTTGACAAATTTTACAAGTTTGTATACCACAATCTTCGAACGCGTATCCCCGAAACCGTCCTCGGAAAAATTGCCACTGCTGTAAGCAAATGAACTTAGTTTTATTTATTTTCCAGGGTCATCGGTATTTCTTTTTTGTGTCCTTGTTTTGCTACACATACCGTTTGTCTTGGAAGATGGGAAATTAGGTTTTTTTTTGTAGCACCTGATATTAAACTATCCTTTACTAACTAACCCAGCTACGATGGTGAGATTCGAAAATTAGAGTTTACCTCCATAGTGAATCGTACTCAGAGTGGGTTTTGAGTTTAGTTTAACTATCTGAGTGTTTTATACCTTCCAGTAGCATCATGCTGCCTCAGGGATAGATTAACCCGAAACAATGTTCTTTCCTCGAGAATCTTGGCCAAAATAGATTTTTTTATTTAGCTTGTTTCATCTCATCCTACGGACGGATGTCAATGTAAGTGTCGTGTATACAATGCCATCAGGAGCTGGGTAGCTAATCACATCCTAAATGTAAGGCTTGCGATACGTCAGTCAAATCTCTGTTTCTAGTTTCTGATCCCAGATGCTCCTCAGTTAGGTGGTTGGTAAAGCTGGGTTTCACATTTACTATATGACAACGAGTCCTAGTTTGGATCGAAACGTCACGATAAACGTATTGACTCAGTGTACGCCTTCTCAACTCTAAAAATATGCAACCTGAGCTGCAGATATTTTCACTCATATATATATATATATATATATATATATATATG
>LUCM01001343.1:4459-19218 GCA_008360955.1 Fasciolopsis buskii
TATTTCTCGATTTGCGAGAGGCATGCGCATGGCAAGATCAAATTTTTACAAGGATGATGCGTAGGAAATGTAGATGATAGAAGTCGAATGGGATAAGATGGTGGGAGAAATAATGATTTATTTTAGAGGCTCACTGGAAGGTTAAATGAGATGCTGCAAAGCAATAGGGAATTACAAGTATGCCATTGAAAAGCAAACAAAAGTAGAAAACTCAATTTTTAAGACCGAGAAATAGTTTCCTGGGCCTGTTTGCAATGAGCGGACTACGAGTCATATTGTGTTTAAGTGCACTAAATGTGCTTATTGCTGGCGCACAACATGGACGGAGCTTGGCGGTGGATATTGATACAGGGCTAGAGACACCAAACGTCGGAAGCGTTACGCAATGGACGGAGACGTCAAGCTGAAGGGATGACAAGCATTGGTAATGCGGTGATTGGATGGAAGTGGTGAAAAACAGGCGGAATGTCGGGCAAATTGGATGAGACACGTAGCTGATAACAAATGGCCAAAAATGCTTAGAGCGGAAAAAGATTGTCTCCATGTATCTGGAGGAAATTTGTGAAGCTTTGGATACGGAACTCCAAGGATAATGATATTACCCACATACGGATGTTTGTAAGCTGTACCAAGATGCGCGTCAGATAAGAGAAACTGTGTTAACAATCCTTAAATTTACTAGCCAAGAATTGCTCTTATGCTGTTACTTTTGTTGTCGCAGCGTTTGATGTTATTCAGCAGCACGGCTGGGGAATATGAGGTGCACAAGCCGTTCCGGAGACAGCAGCAATCACGGTTTTAATCGATCGCAGAAATGCGATATCCAGTGCGAAAATCCGCGTAGTTTTCGTTGACCAGGCCAGAACTGGTGCGCCAGTTCTAGCTAACAGGAATGGTAGGGTAGAAGATTCGGAATCCCCAGTACGAGGACAGAAGCGTTAGCAGCGCGTCTGCTGCGGATGCGA
The DNA here is from genome assembly GCA_008360955.1 of Fasciolopsis buskii. Taxonomy (NCBI): domain Eukaryota; kingdom Metazoa; phylum Platyhelminthes; class Trematoda; order Plagiorchiida; family Fasciolidae; genus Fasciolopsis; species Fasciolopsis buskii. The sequence goes on from LUCM01001343.1 coordinate 5,425, forward strand.
CATCTGAAACGGTGTTTGAATATCGCTGTCTTCGTAGCATCGGTAGAATACGCTTGGTGAAATTCGTGAGCAACTCAGAAGTTAGGTGCAGAGTACTGGGTTCAAGGATCTATTTTGTAGATAAGGCATCGAATCAGAATAGGTTGAAGTGGTTGGGGCATGTATTGCACATGTCCAAAGAACGCGTGCTTCGTTGTACGCTGGTCTCTGAGGTCAGTAATGGTTGGCTGGTTTTTTGGAGTGGCCAGTCGACAATGTGGGTGAGAAGTATGAAGGCTGTGACTAGTGGGCTGATTCGTGTAGGTGCAGTTAGACTATCAGTTTGGAGTTCACGAGATCCCCCAAAGTGATGATTGGAGACAATAGATGACATGGCTGAGTGACCCAGTCAGTGGGCTTCTTGCATTTGAACATTTTCATCTGTGTAGTTCTTCAATTTGCTATTTTCCAATGGGTCTTTCATCATTTCCTGTTGCTTTTCTGTTTGAGTGGATAATGAAGTGAGGTAGCAACCACAGCCAGAGCACGGCTAATGGATGTCGAAACTGTACTAAACTGAACCAAACTGCTGCCAAAATATTAGCACCCTCGTGTATTTTGATCTATTTGACCGCTGGGAAATGCAGAGTCTCTCTACAGACACATCATTAGTGGAATACCAGTCAAATCTAAACAACCCAAGCGCTTTGCTAGCATCCACCAATGACCAGTCGCCATGTTCCACACGGCAATGTAGTCGTAAAATGCGTCAGTGGCTCAATCATTTTGTCACCGTTCACTTTCACCTGCATTCATAACCTGTACCATGCTATCTACATTTCGCACCAGATCATTCAGTCAGTCAGTCGTCATCGTGCTGTCACATCCATCCATTACACCAGACACTCAGTAATTGTCTTTTCGTTGAGGAAAAGGCAGTGGTCAGTGAAGCATGCCTTGCTGTCTAACACAACGATGATGAAGATTATGATGATAATGACTCAGTAACTGTTCGTATCCGTTCGTTTTCATTTTGTATGACGTTTTGACTGGTTTAATTTAAAAAGGCAGTGTACTTAATTGCTATTGGTTAAGTTTTCATTAGAAATTTGGCTCAGGGGAAACTTCAGTGAAGATAATGCATAAGTATGAGTTATACAAGGAGCTAAACGATATTGATTCAATGCAGTTGGTTAACGAATAGCGGAAGAGAGTTATAAGGATAGAGAAAAATAACTGAAGGTTAGGGTTGAGGCTTTGTAAACCAAGTTCACAATCTACATTCAAATCGACAAGATTGTTGCATTGAATACAAAAAGATAGATGTTTTGTCTGATCCAGTGTATCAAGCGTCACGTTGCTATCTATGGGCTTTCACGGATTCTCCGTGGTGATTAATGTTTTCAGCGAATTCAATCGGATATTAGCTTTGTCCTTCAGGTGGACGAAATTGCAGTGTTTTTCAACCGAATCTATGGGTATAAAATCACAACGACAACAATATAAAAATAGAACCTAAATATGCCTATTTCCAACTGAAAGATGGACACCGTCGTTATGTGACGTCTTTTGGAATCGATGATCAGTCGAACAATATCTTATCATGAAGTTCCAGTAAGCAGAAGTGTGAGAAACCAGTACTGTGAACTTCAGTAGCAGCCAAAACCAGAGCACGTTCGTTCAAAGATAACGATTGTGTGAACTGCTTTGAGTGGTGCGTGGTATCCTGAAGGTGATACTTCACGTGTATTAAAGAGCTTTTCCACGACGAATTTTACTGTTGCATCTCTCTGTAAGCCGCAGCATTTTGAGATATGTTTACTAGATCTTCTTAGCAAACGGAATTCTTTCTTCGACAGATAACGGAAAATAACTGGAGGTAACGAAACCAGTGGGGGTGGTGATACACAATTCCGTTAAGACGAGACTGTAACTTGACGGGGTGTGACAACTTGTGTGACTCAGTGGCCCAACGAGCTATGCAAGAGGGTTTATCCCAAAACCAGTATCTAATCATGCCTGGAAAGTCAGCAGGGAGAGGACTGATGATATAGTCTGGTGGCCCGGTGCTCCGGGCTGGGGGTTGATCTGGGCTTGGTGCTCGGGTCTCAGTGGGAAAATGAGTGGGAGAGGGAGTGATCGAAGTAAATGGGTTTCCACTCATTCACTAACCGCTGCCTTGTGGCAAGCTGCTGTTAGAACCAACGGCTTTGGTTGGGAAATCTAATAGTTCTCCTGCTTAGCGGCTGGACTCCTTAGCAGTGCCCGTCCGTCGTTCCCCATAATTTGCATGTGTACAAATAATTTCCTACTGCATCAGTCGTCGCGCAGGATAATTTAAATTGCGTTAACTATTGCATCGAGCGAAGTCGACAGTGATAGGTGTGCTGCTGCTCAGAGTTCTCCCTCTTTTTCTCGAACTTTGTCTTCTGTCCCTAATTGCCTCCCCTTGCTTCCCCGCTTACCCACAATGCCCACGCTGATAGCATGCCTGATACTTGCAACGTTGTAATAAGTGGTTTTTAGTCTGCTAGATTACATTTTCTTAAGCCTAGTTAACCTCTGACTCTGGACTCCTTTAGTGCGCCCACTCTCGTGCAGGCTGGACAAAAGACGCATTTAGCACTGACCATGGATTCATTAGCAATCGATGTCTGCTGCGCGAGTGAAACACGATTTTGGAATTTGAGCGCAGTAATCCAAATAAGTGATTATTTAATCAACATGTTTCCTCCGCCAACACCATTCAGGATTGACGGAATGCCTTATGAAATAGTTTCAACAGGCAAGAAAATTGAGAAGCAACAAGTTGGTGCGGAAGGGACAAGATAAAATCGGATTCAATAAAGCGACGACCAATACTAACGGAACACATTACGATGAGAAAATGGTGAGGACGTGGTGAGATAGAGAACAGCAAAGAATAGAGGGAGATAAATACGCGCGCTGGCGATGTGTACGTATAGCAGATTTAGCCAGGCTGCGCTGCATTATTTCGTTTTTGGTGGTTACTCGGGCTACTTTTGGAAATTGTCCGCATAAAGATCTTCAGAAAGCTGGTTGTGGGCAACTGGTTAGTCGACCCCATAGCCAAAAGCCTTCAATGCTGCGTGGCGGATGGTTGCACCTAACCGATTCTGACTTAAACCAGAAGGAATAAAGTTCTCCAGGCCCATGTGCTTCAGAACTCCCAAGAGGTGTTTGTGCTTTATGTTCAGCAGGTCCTTAGGCCATCAGCGGTGGTGAAAATTCACTGGAGGTTGTCTGCTTCAGTACGAACTTGCGTGAAGTTTGTGAACAAACCCTGCACCATACACAGATGTGGTAGAAATTACGGCATAAAAATTATGCTAAACTGAACAATGGACACATCCGATACAGCCACAGTTTATTCGGTGTCTTCAAACGTCACGAAAGAAGGAACACTGGCAGCATCTCCTCCTGTAGTACATAGCTAGGGAAAATTTTCCGAGAGAACATGGTTGATCACTCTTCATTAGATTACTGTCATACAAACAAATTCGGTTCGTTTTTGTTCCATTGTAAAATTGCCGTGAGAAAGGCTGCCCAAGGTATTAGAAACCCTGTTATTAACGTTATTTTATTCACAAAATATTCGGTGCTTCGTATTGTCTGTCTTTTGCTTGCTTTAAAATGCGGTTGTCTGCACTCCCCGCGCGAGATTGACATTCAATATTTCGGGACTCGAATAAGCCACGTACATATTTTTGCAGGGTGACAGCGGTTCTTATTTTGGCTCCTTGCGATAACCTGTTTGGGGTGCGTCTCTATTTGCATATTAATCAAATTGGTAACCCAATGTCGTAGAAATTACAAATTAATTGTGTTTTAAATTTCAGCTTCGACTTTAGTTATGCATTGTTCAAAGGCTGCTTAAAATCAGGAAGCACTGATCCTTCGCTGTTGGAATTTTCTCGGATCTTTGAATAGTACCTGATTTTACTGATGTTCCAGGTTTCATGAATGTAGCAATAGGTATAAGAAAGAACTAGCTTCTTTCCCGTCACACATCACAGTCCACTCCTAGCCGCATAAGTCCAGTTACCATTCTGGTGAGTTCTATTTCTTCTCCGTCCATAAATCTTCATATAACTTCGTACCTTAAATAGTCTGATGCAACCTTATAGGTTTCCCTCTGCTTCGTTTTCAGCATTACCATGACTCTTAAACTTTGTTAATTACGGATCTCCATCCACCTAGTAGAATATCCCGTGTGGTTTTGATCCATTTCCATCCTGTTGCTACATCTGTGCTCATCTTCTTCACCATAGAGCCCCCTCGACTTTTGAGAAACCCGACCACACGGCACCATCCTTCATTGCTTCCCAGCTAGATTTTGTGCCCGCGATGAGCACCTTTAGTGCATTTAAACATGGATTGGCTCGCTATGCGCGACTGATAATCAGCCACAGAAAGTCTTTGGGAAGGATATCTAGCTTCCACTTAAAAACTCGAAAACTCGTGCCTAGCTTATCACATCGCAGGTTCTGATCATGGGATCACAGACACATAGCATCCTCATGTCTGGTTTTTGGTTTCCCTGCCTCAACTGTGCCATCCTTGACTAAATTTGATGTTGCCTTGCGCATGCCTCTCGGATGTAGAAAAACTTACACTATCTATTCATGCATCAGCGTTTGAGCCATGCCTCACTAATATAACTGAATTTCGCTTTCAACGAGACCGGACTACCAATTTATTCAATATGCAAGCACACATGAACATGAACCTGCGATTACAAATAATCAAAACGAGAACCACCATCGCCCTTCAGTGGTATGTACATCGTTTACTAGGGTCCAAAAATGGTGAGTACCAAACTAGCGTGGTGAAGTGAGGAGAACAAATTTTCAAACATACGAAAATGTGGACAGGATAAAGCGCCAAAGACACTTGCATGAATTCTGATCGAACGTGTTTTTCGGATTATTTTCCTCGGCCGCAAAATGCAGTGTTTGCAATCGTTCGTGAGGCAACTGCCGCCTTATATCAGGAGCAATTAAACCATGACATAGGTCATCTGATATGTGTATAATGAAGAGGTCTTTCTCCGTTGGCGAGGAGATGGATGTCAGCAACATCTGCGTTTTGGTAAATTCGTAAATCGAGACGGTCTTGGTGCCTGATGGCAGCATATGAATCGACAACGCAAACACAGAGCACGTTAGGCCGATCTCACCTGCTAAGTGGTGAATCTATCAGGCTTCTTCGGAAAACGTCGCTTCATGACAGGAAAAACAAAACGCCCCTTTGGCAGAGCTTCAGGAGGGCAGAGAAAAGGAGAAAACAGTATATTTTTACACGGTTTTTCCGTGAATTCCTCACGCTTCTGGAGTGCCGTCACTAAACCGTGCGCTAGGAATGGTGTCAGGCGGTCGACCGTCGGTAATTTACTGCCCGTTTTCCGTGTCATTAGGGAAAAGAAAGATGAGCTAGAAGCTCTAGTGGCAGCAGTAGAAGCCATAAGCCTAACTCCGACGGAGATGTGGCTTCCCAAATAAGTTTGGTACTCCAAACCACATCTAGCCGGATATGCATGATTTCCCTTGGAGCGCAGTCGGCCGAGGAGAGAAGGATTGGTGGCCCCGTATGATCTCAACGGGGTCCTTGCCCATCTACGCAGATATGCTGGCAAAAAAGGCTTCCGCAATGCATTGTGAGTGAAATTAAAGCTTTCCATCAATGGATATGGAGTGATTGGATTTATCTACTGTTCGCCTAAAGTTGGCCCACAAGGTCGTCTTGATTGCATGGCCTGTTGGACGATCGATGGCTGCTGATGGTGCTAGGGGACTTCATCGAGCAACACGAGATCTGTCTGCCCCGCGCCGGTGGCGGAGATGTTGTCCGGCCAGCTGCTGTGGTAGTTTGTTATCATGCTAGCTATTTTATAGGCCCCCAACGCTTGCACGTGAGTGCTTATATATATTTATCATTATCTTTATCTATTATCACTATCGTCACACGCCAAGATCATGCGCACTGCATGCTCTTGGCATCGTCTAAGAAATAGAACATTATTATTGTTTACTGCACCAGCACGTTCACGAGCCCACTGGGAGGCAGTCAAAGCAAGGATCTATTAAAAATTTATTTCTGTCACCGGAATCTTTGACGTTTCTTACAAAGCCTCTGGAACCAGCGATCGCGGTACTCTGTCAGAAACCGGGATTTTTGGCTCGACCGCTCCGACGAAGGGATGGCGCGGCCCAAAAGTCTGGAGCATTCATTCCAAGGAGATGCAAGCGATGTTAGTTAACATCTAATGCTTTAAAGATGTTGATAGTTGGGACCACACCCGGGCTGTATTCAAGAAAATAATTGCCGGGATAGTGAACTTCTTTTTACCTTCACACGGGCTGAGTAGCCAAACATGTGGCCCTCAGTGGTTTAACAAATAAATAAGGAGGACATGCCAAGGCACAAATAATGCATGGAGGCATCACCACTTGATGAGGAAGGGTTACGACGGATAAACAGAAAACTAGATGGTTACACGACGTTCAAATTCACAAAAAGAAAAGCGTATAAGTCAAGTTTGCCTGAGGTGATAAACGTCGCCCCAGGAGGCTCTTACGCCTATTAGGTGGGAGGAAATCGCTCCCGAAAGTCCCAACGGAGGTAAAACTTGGGTCACGGCCGATTCGAATTTCACTTTAGGCCGCTGAGGTTCTGCTCGCACCCCCCTCACAAGTACCGGTGCGCCACTATTAATTGAAAGACCACCGGCTGAAAGGGAGACGGCAGGTGCCCTCCATTTACTAATGATATATATAACTCATCCTGCCCGGGCGAATTTCACCAAAAGTTGGTAAAATAAACGAAGCAAAAAGCCACAGCAGTACTAGCAAGATTGTTTAGGAGGGGTAGATTTGCTAGGGACCGGGAGAAAGCCGCCATGGTGCAACTGGTCAAGAGTAGCTCTTATTATCAGGTGGCCAGTTACCGTCCCATAGGCCCAAAATGAAACACTTGATTTCTGCCCATTTGCGTGAATACCTGCAGATGCATCGGCTACTGAAACCCCAGAAACGTAATTTTTGGAGCGCACATTCCCGTTCGTCGAATCTTCCTCTACTTTGTCAGCATTGGCCCCGAGCAATGATAGAGTGTCATTTTGCGGAAGCCATCTGGGTCTATATGCAAGAGGCGTTCTAAAAGTATCGCACCACTGACTGATAGTAAAGCTAAAATCCTCTGGAATTACACTCAGGCTATGACGATGGATTAGGCGCATCTCGTTCCACGAATGAAAAGTCTGACTAAGAATAGTTCTACAGACTAACCACTGGAAAATAAACTTATTACCACTGGACAACATGCAGTTGAAGTAGTCGGTGTCAAATCTGAACCTAGATTGGTGACCAGCGGTGTAACCGAAGGCAGCGTCCTGGGCCCCCGCTCTTCCTGTTGTGCGTCAACGATGTCTCCGTTGTTATTCAAAACGGCACCTCTTTTCTTTTTGCAGACGATACCAAAATTGTGTATACGTTTCGCCCTGAAGTAACATATCGCAAAACTCATCGTCAATCAGCTCTTGGGTAGACGACTGGGTGATGGAATTCTTTGCTGAAAAAAGCAGCAACATGGGGTACAAATGCGTTTTAACCCCAAGGAAACTTGAACTTAGTAACCAGATCAGCCGCGCGACCTGGGCCATAATTATTCTTGTACCTTAAACTTCTCGGAGCATGCTCCCACACAAGTTGGGAAGGCAAATAAATATGTAGGGATTTTGCGCAGAACTCTAGGGTCGAGAGAAAATAAACTACAACTTTTTAGAGCCCACGTCAGAACCATTCTGAGGCATTGCTTTGTAGTCTGTTCTAAAATGAGGCAGCGTGACAGAGCAGCAACTGAAAACGTCAAGCATGCATTTACCAAGCAGCTGATCGGCTACTCTGCAAGCCCGAACTACATGGAACACTGTGATTGGCTGAAATTGGATCTCTTGTGGCTCCGACGCACAAGAGCAAACCTGGCACTCTTCGCCAATATTATTACAGGGGACAGCTGCGTCTCGGCACCGCGTGTTAGAAACCCAATCCCATACACTCTCCGAAATTCGGAGTCCATTATTGTTCTCTCATTTCCAAAGACATCCGTTAGAGCTAACTTAATTAAAAATAATAATAAATACTAATCGGTTTGCGAGAAGCATGCGCGAAGTAGGATCAATTTTTGCAAAGATGATGCACAAGAAATGCGAACAACAGATATCGAAAGGAATAAGAAAATGGGTGCAAATTTGAGTTATTGGGGAAGCGCACTGGAAAGCTAAACTAGATGATGCAAAGCAATGCGGTAAGAACAAATATGCTAGTGAGAGACGAAAACTGGAAAAGCAATCTTTGAAGAACATACAGATTTTCCTGGGGACTGCTCGCAAGCAACGGACTGCCAGTCATTTCGTGTTTAATTGCACTAAGTATGCGCCTTCCCGGCGTGAAACATGGCCGGAACTGAATGGCGCAAGTCGAGATGTGGCCGGAGTACCACAACGTTGAGATTCTTACGCACCGGACGGAATCGTTGGATTAGGAAGAGGAGAAGCAATATTAGTAGGATAGTTGGATGGAAGTAGTGACAGCCAGGCAGGGCGTCATGCAAAGTGGATAATACACGCATTTGACAAAAAACTGCCGAAAAAATGCTGAAGGTGGGGGAAAACCGCTAAGATTGTCTCAAACTATCTGAAGGATATTTTCTGAAGCTTTGGATATGGAACTCCCATGAATAGTGATTGCATATACATGTTGATGGCGGTGAGCTGTACTGCGAGGTGCGTGGAATAAGAAGAATTTTCTGTAAAATCATTCCTTAAAAACACCGGTCAAGATTTTCTTCTATGCTGCCATTTTCACTATCGAAGCTTGTGATCTTATTCTGATGCACGGGCCATTCCAGCGGCAGTAGTAACTGTGCTTTGTCCAACCGCAAAGATGCGAATTGAGATATCCAATTGGATAATCCGCGTAGTTTCAGTTGAACGGGCCAGTATTCAAGCGCCAGTTCTAGCTAGCAGGTTCCTAGCGTAAATAAATCTACTGATGGTAGTAGCACCCCACCTTTGCGTACACCCGCTGCAAAAACAGTAAACCTTGAACGTCATCTCCGTTGGTCGCAACCAGTACCGGTAGATCTCGATGAAACTCACTCCCCTTGACACGTTCAACCACCCCGCAAACGTGCTCATTTAAATCTACCAAATGTGGTACCCCAAGCTAGCAGGGCTGACGGTTTAAACACGCAGATGATTGACGTCTCACCGATGTCTTTTCAGGCTAAAACCAACCGCTTGGCATGTACCCCACACTGGATACGCCCTCAAGTACTTCCTCGTCCTCCTGTTAAAGAACAGCGTAGCGCCCAGCCTAAATCAGTTGAATCCCACCGGAAGCGCATACCACTCACCCATTTAATTAACCACACAAAACCGCACATCAATAGCCGTCCTGCTAATCCAGTAGGTTAACCTGTCTGTACTCCTTGACCACCCGGCAATCTTGGCACACTCAACTTAGTTAAGCCACCCCGGCATGAGCTCTGACAGGTCGGAAGGTCCACAAAAGAACCGCGGCAAACTAACCGCCGCCCACAATCACCAGTTCATTGGCCCACTGTACCTACGCTTCCACTCTCCTTCGGTAACACAGTTTCTACCTTCCGATATGATAATAAAGCCCATCCATTTTTAGGATCTTATCCCCCCTACTTTGATTTACTTACTAGTCAACCTTATTTCGATGATTTATCGCCACTCCAGTGTCCTTCTTCTACTGCTTTACGGCCAAATCCTTACCCAAACCAGCAGTATCCTCATAAATTTGCACGATTTAGCTCTTGCCACAAAAAGCCTAGTAGGGTTTGTTAGCTCCAGGCGAGACTTTTGAAAGGTTCACAATCTTCAACAAAACGGGAGATTTCCCGCTCCTAGTATAAGCCAACCGCTTGCAACAAGAATTTCTTATGGAGTCCAAACTAAGGTTAAAAAGGCGGAAAGTGCCAGCTTTCGCATAGCCTAACCCAGTTTGCAAAACTTCACTAATGTTCAAAGCTCGCTCGCGGTTCATCTCTTTGGCTATTCAAAACTTCATCGTATTCAACAGCTTAAGCATAGAGTTCCTGTAGACACAGCAGAACCAATCAACACATATTTCTCTTCTGCTCCCATTGCTAACGATCTACCACATTCTGAAATCCACCCCGTGTTAGATTATCCTCCATTTCATTCGGTGCTGCTGGCATCATCACAGTGATGAAATGTGTAACGTTAACTCACAGGCCGGACCCTGATGGCATCCCACCAGTTCTATTTCGCACCGCTGGTTCAGATATTTTTCTGCTTCTAAATTTGTTCTCACTATCCATGTCCTGCGATACTTTCTCGTCACGATGGAAAACCTCCATTATTGCTGCACAACACAAAAACAATTTTATGCATGAACTTGAAAACTTTTGCTCCGTTACTCACACTCCAGTTTTACCTAGGCTTAAGGAAAATATTGTTAAAGAGCAGCTGGCTAACTTCCTTACTACTCACAGCATTATCAACCCCTCCCAACAGGGCTTCCTGAGGGGCCGATCTTGCCTCACCTGTCAGTTTGACTTTTTGGGCCTGATTACCCAGAGTGTTAATTCCCACCGGTCAATGCTCTCAATCTTTCTAGACATGTTAAAAGGGTTTAACTGCGTTACCCACTCCCGACTTCTGGCCAAAACTAGGAATTATGGAATACGAAATCCACCCTTATGTTGGCTACCATTTTACCTTTCCAGTCGCATTCAGGTAGTCAATAATAACCGTAGTTTTTCCCGGCGCTGCGCAGTAACCAGTGGGGTCATTCAGGGGAGCTTCCTTGGTTCTCTCCTATTCCTGGTCTACATTATTCTTATCTTTAAAGTTATTCATCGCGGCACACCATTCTTGTTTACCGATGGCTTTAAAATAGTCTACTGCTTTGGGGCTGCTTCATTATCTCCACTCTCGCGCTAATCAATGAGGACCTAGACCCTACTGATAATTGATGTTCCAAGTGGCCTATGAAGTTCTCTGCTGACGAAAGATTTCTAATGACAAATAAACGCCATGTTCCTCCGGGTTTCCTCTTCATTAACGGCATGTCAGTTCCTGTATCACGCACAGTTAAGGACTCGAGGTTACAATATTCCTACTCATTCAACTTCCACGAGCAAGCCCACCACCAGACCGCTGTGGCTAAAAGAACCGCCACAATGACCTTGAGGTCATTCCGCACTCAAGACGGCAGAATTATCAACCAGTCCCATTCTGGGCCCCACCTCGAGTGCTGCTCGATTATCTCCACGCATATGCGTAAAGTCGATCGAGTTGCAATCGAGAATGTGCAGCGGGCGTTCACAAGAAATCTCCTGGGTCCTTCATCTAGCCTGAACTACAGGGCAGATGCGAGCTGCTTGGAATTGAACCACTGTGGCTTCGTCGAATTGAATTAAACCTTGCATTTCTCTTTAAACTTTGCCGTAGTAATGTCCACTCTACTACAAACGTCACACGACGCTGGTATTCCCCCTTGTTCAATTCGTAGTAGACACTACTCGTTAGGAATACCCCTGACTCGATTATCTATCAGGGCAAAATTCTTTACAGCTGCTTACTGTAAACTGCGGAACAAACTCACTAATTCCCTGTGGTCGTGCCTGAATTTATCCCATTTCAAAGCCCAGCAAGCGAAGTTGCTGGAGGTCCCGCTGTTAATTAACCTGAAACGAGATAGCATTGGACCGGACGAGACTTACGAACATGGGTTAGAATCCTAGATCATGACCGCGTCTTTGCTGAAGTCAACTTCTGGGGTTCCTGGGATTTTGCCTCACCTCTCTCTTCCTCACATTTTCACCCGCCCACAGTAATGCATTCTCTGACCTCCCCTGCAGTGGATTAACCCTATTTATCATTGGCTTAGATGACTATTCACTGGACCTTTCCCAGTGTGGGCTGAAGTAAATGTCAACGTAGATTTGATAGATCAATGCTCTCATTGCATTCCGTAATTTTAAAAATCTTTAGCCCGTGTGCTCCTCTTTTCTGATGTTAGCTCATCCCTTTTACTGGCTTAACGGATTTGAATAGACCCTTCTGAAGAAGTGATAGAAAAGCAGATTGAGGATTGCCGTTACGGGGACGGAAGCGGTAGCAGCGCGTCCACTCCGGGTGATGCTTCTGAAACAAAAAAGAGAAGTGGTCTGGCTTGGGTGCCGGCTTGGCGTTATGGTGATTATTGGCTCGCGACAACATACCTGCAAAATAGTGCATCTATTCCGTAAAATGTGGTAACCAGAATTGAGCTATGGTAGCTGTTTTAGGGGCAGTAGAAGGGTGGGGCTACCAAGAAGGGTCTATTTAAAACCCGTCAAGCCAGTAAAAAAGATGAGCTAACATCAGAAAAGAGGAGCACACGGGCTGAAGATTTTCATAGTCACGGAATGCGATGAGAGCATTGATCTATCAAAAACTACGTTGACACTTTCTTCAGCCCACACTGGGAAAAGCCGCCATTGCTAATTTGCACACCCGTAACTTCGGGTGTGATTTCGGGTGTTGCTGCTTCAGCATTGTCAGCAGTCTCAACGGGCGGCGTTGGTAATGGCCGGGCTCGGCCAGGTTGATGGGACTCGTCAGGTACAAGGAGCCCGTCGTTAGACCTGCATTCCATAGTGGCAAGTTTAATACGATCGATAGACACCGTTTCGTTTAGGCCAGCAATGTCCAGAATGAATGCTTTAGGATCGCGTCTTACCCTGCAAAACGGGCCGGTAAACGGTGGTTGCAGTGGCGGCCGGACACCATCAAAACGCACGAAAACGTGAGTTGAATTACTAGATGCGGTTGGAGTGTAGCCCGAAGGTCGTTGGTCCCGCGGTGGATTGGCACAAAGCGTTCGCGTGCGTTGTGCGAGACGTTTCGCATAGTTACCCAAGTTGAAGTGCATGGGTCTTGATGGGAACACCAGCTCCACGGGGAGGCAGAGCGTGCAACCAAACATAAGCTCTTTTGGTGTAGAATGCATTTCGTCCTTAACGGAACTACGGAGGCTTGAAAGAGCTAACGGCAGTATTTCGCTCCAAAGCGGGTTGGTACCGGCTCGCAGAGAATCTTTTAGCTGCCGGTGGAATCTCTCCGCCAGGCCGTTGGCTTTTGGTGGCAGGCGGTTGTTCTAATATGCTTACACCCAAGTGTTTTATCTTATTTGAAATGCCCGGTCGAAATTTGAGCCGCGGTCGGTGGTCACTACAGAAGGGTAACCAAATACGCTTACCCAACCACACAATAAGGCTTTCACGGCCCCTTCTTACGTAGGACGGGGAATTCGTACGGCCTGCGGCCAGCGAGTAAAGTGGCATACACAGGTGAGTATGTCGACATAGACGTGAGAGGGCGGGAGAGAGCCTACGAAATTCTATTGACACAACCCGTCCGACCTGTCCTAAATGGCAGCACCTTCCCTCACTAGTAAGCAAACTTGGCTGGGGAAGCTTTTCCCTAACGACTGACCCGCAGACGGCTGCAGATAAATTGTATCGCAACATGGCCAGCTGCATCTCGAAAACTGACCATAATAAAACGAATGAACAGAAAAAGACTTCACAACTTGCCCCCTTTAAAGTCAAATATGCTAGGTTGCAACGGCACTTTCCATTGACACGACTTTTCCAAGTTTATTCTTTAGCACCATCTGTCTAACACTATCTCTCGCCTGAGTGAATCTCTCCTTCAGAAATAAGAAGCCAGGGCGCTGAGGCATAAAAATCACC
>LUCM01001344.1:0-16542 GCA_008360955.1 Fasciolopsis buskii
CGAGCGCACAGATCAAATGACTAGCATTTTGGGCGCGATTTCCGAAACTTAACTATTGCAGTGACGTACACAAGCTAAGTTTGTTGGTATGACGTGCATATTAAATTCCCAAAACTTTACCCAAATATTGTCCTTTGTGCTTCATGCTCTTAAGAAAAGCTTTTCCCCTACGGTTATGCATTGGTTGCGAAAATGTTTTGTAACTAATCCATTTTCTTCGCTCCTAATTAACATCCGATTGGTCCACATGGTAATTTTTTGTCAATGTTATATCAAAGATCATCATGTCGCACGCTTCGGTTGCTCAGACATCAAGGGAATTCGAGCATTTCGCCCTTATCCCCATGAACTAAAGAGCGTTAGAATGTCCACAAAGACCACCTTTTAAATCTGAAGGCTTAGATTGATAGATGAAAATCGAGCTGCCACTGTTCTGTCTGGCCATCACTGTCCCCGCTACTCAGGTTTCTATGGCAGCGGTTCTCAGATTTTTGTAGACCTTTTTCAAACCTATGTAAGCAATTTCACAAGTTTCCGTGTAGAGAATTATTCATGAAAATCTTTCCTGATTCCGCTCATCCACATTTCTAAGATTCATGATCAGGTCGCTCATATTATCCTACGCGTTTAGACCTTATGCTAAATCCCACCATAAATACACTCTTTAAAGCTCTGCATTAGCTCGTTCAGCTTCTCCCGATTACCAAAATAATTAACCTCATTATATTCTGTTACATCCGTAGAAGTGACTATGTATCGACAGATGTAGTGCTGTCAGAAACACGATGAGCCGGAAAAAGGGCTGCATGACAGACCTGAAAAGCTCAGAAACAGAAAAACAATTTGATCCGAAGACCGCCAAACACGTCCGCCAGAATCAGCACGCACAATCAAACCCAATATGGTAACATAGCCGACACGCCACAACATAAGGTGAAACTGATAACTGTGACCGTGAAGTAGTTTGACATACAGTCACAAAGTTTCAAAAAGACAAAAACGGTACCGAACCGGAAGAACGTCTTTTCAATACGGCACGATTGGTCGCATTTTAGTGTGAGGATTAAAGTGAGTTGAATATCAAGTAAGCGGACAACCCAGCATCAACATTTACACAATCAAATCCAATATGGAAGCACACTTATAAATAATATATTGGGAAACCGAATTATGGTAGGAATTGTAAGTTTTGGGATTATTTTGCTCTTCTTAATTAAAGCTTACTCTTGTACAAGCCATTCGAATAGCAGATAAAGTTTGTTTTGTATTCATACTGTGACTCTTTTAAAATATCTTTAAATGAAGTTTACTTCCTGACCAAACTATAGAACAAATTCACACCGTTTTCCTGCTTTATTTTAGATATTCGAGTAGTTGAAAACGTTTGTAAATTTATTCGGAAATCCCACGTGATATTCTACCTTCCACTTTGATTCTGATTTGTGCGCCGCGTATAGCACTGATGTGTACGCGTGTACATTGCACCACAGCATACAAATAGAATGACCGCATAAACAAGCCAATTGAAACGAAATCAATTGTGAGATCAGCAATCCAAATCATGTTGCGAAATTTCAGAATTGATGTGGAAATGGTGAAGCGGCTACACAGAAGAAGTTGTCCTGAAGTAAATCCCTGTTGGCTGTCTTTGCAGCTAGTGATTTTGGAACGATTTTGTTTGTGCCCTTCGGATGATAATGACCGGGAGATTATCGTGCACTACATATGAGTCGTTTACTCCATGGACCTGGCCCAGCGAGATATTTAGGATCACCCTCGTTAAGAAAATCATCTCGACGCTTCTTGAGAGGTGAACCGAATCTCAAGCGAAGATTGCTCACAGGAAGTTTTCACACAAAATGTCTACCGTACCGCGACTTGTTATTTTGCTAATCCCGCCCAAAAAACACCGGAATTTCTGATGTTTAGCCCTAAGTGTAATTGTTGGTAGAACTCTCTCATCCTCTGACCGGTTGGTATGTTAACAAAGAAAGATCACTAGCTAAACTACATTCCAATCTTGGTGTGGAATATCTTTTCTTTCTCTCTCTCTCTCTCACTGTTTTACTTGTTCCGGTTGTTTCATTCTTCAGCTTTTTGCTTTTGACTCTGGTTTGCATTTCTAATGGAACGATCTCCAGTGGACGCTTGATGACCAAAATACAAACCTGTTCCCGTGCGAACATAGAAGTCGAAAAGATTGCCGAAATTGTTTTGGGAAAAGCCATGACAAGTGTGACGAGAAAAAGAAACCAACAACACGGAAGAATGAGAGCAAGTGTGAGATGAGTTGTTATAGCCTACCGGGATAAGATAAGGTAAGATAATTTTAAAAAATAGCACAGAAAGGGAGATCGTTATCAGTACTCGATAAGTTCCTCGTTACTTTGGGTTACACCTTCCCATTTTCCCACGGCCAAGGAACTCAGTGCGATGACGCATCAAAATGAACGGATAAGGATTAACCACACGGTACCCCTTAAGTTGGCTGAAGAATTTTTCTGACCACTTAAGTCTACTGCTGGTTAAGTATAAACGAACTAGTGTGCGTGTAAATACTGATGTTTCGGTAACTTATTCCATACCAACGGCAATTATTTTATTGGAAAAACAATACAATCAGGTTTAAAGAACAATAACCCTAGAAAGAGAATTACTTTGCGCAGATAACGCTTAATTCGTTAGCAACAATTAGGAAGTAATAGTGGGAATGCATTATCGAGATTAAGATTTGTCATCGTGCATGTATCACACTCTTGTACTTGGTATAGCCGAATAAGGCTCCATTGATTTTATTTATGTTGCATTTCAGGAGTAGAGTTAAAACTAATCGTGGGCAGCCAAGTTGGGGAACGGGCGACATTAGAAGGATTCGATCCTGAAAAATGCGTATTACAAGATCATCATCATAGTAGGGCTTGAATATGGGGTGCACAATTGAAAATCGAACATCCATACTTGTAATTTATCCCACCTGGCTCCCGGTTTTCTAATATTATGCGGCTACATTTCCTCACTGGCTTGAACTGTGTTGTTTGACTTCAAGCCCGGTTGGATCTTTACGCACGGTGAAGATTTGCTCTTTCCCTCCTTCACTTCTATCATGTCTTTAGCCTTCTTTTGAAAAAAGGAAAAGATAAATGTGATGTTAAGCCAAAGAACACTTCTTCTGACCTGGCACTCTCGTAATTTTTTCTCAGACACAGTTTGCAATGGAAATACCAGGCAGCCCAATGTAAACGACATATATGTTATTTCATTATTTCTGCTATCAAAAGACACTATTGGAAATCGGTAAAAGATTAATTCTTTTCAAGACCCCAGTCATTCAGTTAATTTTAGGATTTATTTGGGTGGTTAAACTGTGTTGTTTTGGTTTTGTTTTGTGCGATTTAACAGCGAAATTAACTGGTCAGTTATTGCTCCGCTGGTGGTAAAAGATGAGATAAGGATGATCGGGATTCCCAAATTTTCGATTAGTCGAACAGAGGTACCAACCCACTCACCTTGTTGATCTAAATTGTTCAGGAATAAACATCTGTCAGCGTAGTTATGCATTTCTGCACATGTTTAGAATTTGCGAACACAATGCTTTGCAGTTTTTAGATTGAACGGAAGACAGAACTAAATACAACTTTGTTCATGCAAAGAGCTCACGAAAATCGGGGACAGTTGGCTTTTGATGTTCATTCATTACTTAGCCCTGATATGCAGTTGCATTAGCTGTTTACTAATTAGGATTATTTCCTATTAGCCGCTTCCTATGTTGAAAGACGTTTGCACTAAACGATAAACTGCGAGCAGACGGTGTTGAACATAGACACACTATTACCTGGAAAAATCGCACACACACATTGTGAGTGAATTTCAATGGATGAAACACAAGAATATCCCATCGGCAAATTTTAGAAATGAAAATCATATTCGGAAGTTTGGAGATACTAAGTCGACAAAACCTTTAAAAAGATACATTGTTGCCAGTGCATAGATAACATCAACCTGAACCAATGATCTTATGGACTGGCGTACGACGTGAACACTACGCTTGGTCGGCACGTGACAAAGAAAGTGACAGCGCGTACTCACAAGGGTCAGCTGACCTGACACCTTGCGGAAGGCACGAAAACTTCTGTGCGAATGGACAAACTTTGGTCTGGACCGATTTATAGTTGTCTCTACCTATTTAAGCCGACTAGCTGATGTGTAAAGTCGGAAATCTTCCGGATTGGCGTTAAAAATGAGTCTAGCGATCGCGTCGGGACTTATTACTACTTATCCGTATTCTATGCATTAGGCTCGAAAAGCGGATTTCCCCAAGATCAGTGTGGATTCTTCTAAGTGGGTTGTTTAAACAAACGGTGAAACCGAGGACTATAATTTGATTATACTTTATTGTGAGTGAACCTCTTTTTGCCATTTACTCGAATGTAGCCGTAATAGGATATGTTGAACACTATGTCAAAGTGACACCGAATGGAAAAACATGGTTACTCTGTTCAACGGTACTCTGACGTTTAATGACTAGACCAAATATTTATCAACGGACATTGGTTTGCACAGTTTTAGACCACATCCAAGTCTATTTGTTCCAAAACAAGGTATTCTGTGAATTGATGACCAGAATTAATTTGTGACCATCATTTATAACGTTTTTGGTTCAGTACCCTGGGTTTCTGTTAACACGTGTGCGTGGAAAGGCCATCGTTTACACTCCGTAGATCTCCCTCACATTTGGTTAGGGTAATATTTACAAACCTTTGGCCCAGCTGAATGACAACACGGTTATGTGACCTACCGAATTACCGTTGTTTGACAGTTTAGATGATTTGTGACCAAAATAACACGCGCATATTTCAATTGTTCAACAAGAATAATAGGTAAGATCTACAGTTCTTAGCGAAACACAATAAACAAGCGTCATATGAACACTTTCCGTGTCAGGAGGCGACAATAAAAGTAACAAATACTGCAAATTTGCGTTACTTTAATAGCGAATCTTTTCGATTCTCAGCAGTACGCTTTAGAATTATCTAGTGGACAAACTGATTAGGAATTTTGCCAACATTCCACTTCAGTCACCATTTGTATAGCTTAACCATGACGGATCGCGTGCTCTTGAGGAGGAACAAAATGAGTTTAATTCATAACAATTTGGAGTTTGTTTTCCTAAGAATTTAACATCAACAAACAGCGGGAATCGATGGGTTTGCTCCTAGCCTACCACACTTATTGGGCCATTTCGTTGTGGCATCCAGCGCCTCGAAAGTGAAGTTACGTTTACTTCAGACTTCAAGAAGCTTGAGAATTTCTAAGTCAGTATGCAAATTCTGTTAAATATCACTCCAAGAAACAAAACACACTTTGGAGAGAATCAAGATTCAAACCCGTGTATGATTTTATATGAAGTATATTCTCCGCACAAGTGCACTCTTGTCCGAGTTACGTCAGACTGAAAGCAAATCACTACTCAGGAAAACGTTTACTAAATTCTGGTGAGGTGAAACACGGAATTTCTTTCGGAAACACCGCAGCTCTTTATATTAGGTACTTTCTTATAATGAAGGGAATATCTCTGTTACCATGACGGCAAAATTACCTCTATCTGCAGCGCACTCCGTTTTAATCTGTTGGCAAAGATTTTCCAATTGTGTTCTTGTGCGATTGAACAACTTAAACAGAAGTAAGAAAGAGAACTTTTCGGAGAAATTTCCGTTGTATAAGTGCTTTCCAGGTCACCATATGTCATTCATCCAAAAACTAAATTAACGGGACCTCAGAGTGAAGGAATCAGCATTTTCTGCGCTTGTGCACGGTAGTAAAAATCTCCGCAATGTGATGCGATTAATTCATGGTACTTATCTGGTGAAACGTGGAGTGTTTAAATGTTATCCAAGTCTATCTGCAAGATGACGCATGAAATACTGGTAACAACCAGCGATAGGATTAGGGAAAAGAACTGCCGTCGTGAAATTTTCATATGCATATAAGTGACTATGTGATCGTTTTTGGATATGACTAATTTTCCCTGAGAAAACCCATGCTCCTAACGTAGGTTATTCGTTCAGTATGATGCAGATGCTGGCCTTGTTTGGTTTAAAACGCTGGAAAAGTTTGAATTTTTAATTTTTAATCGACCATCATTCTGAAATCACTATTTTATTTTCTACTTTGTGGCGCCAGAAACTTTTACTGCATCTTTATCACTATGATAATGTCAACAATTATCGCAGCGTTCCTGAATGACCTTGACGAGCGGCCAAATTTGGTGTAAATCAGGGTCTTTCTAAACGAAGATGTTTCGATCGCGATCAACCGTGATTATCAAACCACAGTCAAAGCAAAATACTCCAATTATGAAACATCTATCATTAGTCCATAAATACCTGCGTAATCTTGGGTAGAATGCTCTCTAAAATAGTTGCTTTTCTTGGACAAAGGAGTTTGTTATCAGTTCCGAAGTATAACTAGGATCCTTCAAAAACGTTTATAAAGTTTTCATGCTCCAGGAGGATTTCATTTCTCATGTTCAGACGAGGTCACCTTGACAGCCAAGGTTACCTTATTTCAGTCTGCAAACGCATGATAAGGGAAACCTGTAAATAAATTCATGTTATTTGCATTTCACCTGACAAGTACCAGAACTTTAAGGATATTAACAGTCGAAATTTTTTGACTGCATTACAGTTGGCGGCACTTGTAATGTGGTGGCGCCATGAACATGCTGGTTTCCAGTCTGATCTGGGGTATCGATGATTGTGATTTGTTGATGTCATGTAGTAGACCACGGGATGTACTCGGAGGACTTGCACGACATCGGTATGCCTGAGAGTTAACAAAATGCAAATCAGTTTGTAAAAGGTTTCTAATACACACTTACCGCTAACTGGTAATCAAGTGTGTGTCACGGAAATCCACACAGTATCAGATGCCATCGCCGTCATACCATTGCTCAGAGTATTTTATCGAATGGTAAAAATGCGTAGAGGTTGGAAACATGTTCCATTTCGACTGAGGAAAACCTGGCGCATTGTAGAACGGATGACTCAGCCGTCTTAAATCTGGTCTAAATCTGATAGACCGTGCCCGTGGGTCCATTAAATTTCATAAAACAAAGCCTAAAATGGTGTCTGAGGTTCGGTGGACAGGCGTATGAATAATTGCGGAAAGACAATATTTTGAGGAGTTGCATTTCAGTGCAGGAGAGTTCTCCTGTCAACCCGGGGTTATCTCAAACATTCATCCGCACTATTAAGTTCCGGCTGCTCTAAGAAACAAATCAGACTCAACGACTTTTTCGGATCCGGACAATAAAGATCAGAAAACGAGTATATGACGGAATATACAACTAAGATAAATGTTTCCTAGATAAAAATGAGAAAATTCTTCAAACATGAATACCCAATGAATCCTATCCGACATTACGAGCCATTTTATTACCAAGGGAGAATCAAGTGAATGAACTCTTGCGCACATACTTGTGGTTTCATTTTTGTAGAGATTTGTTTTCTATCTGTTTACGATGGATTGTTTGGAATGAAAATTTTAGCACACCGAAACCTGTATGTTTTGGAGTTTCGGTAATTGCTTTCTGTTAAATAACAGCACCCAACAAGTATCCCATCCTTCGTAAATTCTTCGCCAAATCCACGGACAATAAAAGCGATTACACAAATCTGAATGTTCTTTCTATTCACTAAAACCACTTAGTGTGGTCGATTTTCTCAGAATCGCGAGGCAGGCACTAAAGTGAAGTAATCACGAAGATTGCATCAGTTTTAAACGGTCCGCTTGGCTGAACTTGCACGTGTCCTGTGACCATATGGATGATGCTTGGTAGGGTAGTCAATTCAGAAAGCTCGACCTCAGTAAGAAGCGTCCAGAAGTGGTTTATTAAACCAACCAGTTCGTTGTGCGAGGCATTTTTGGGGTTAATACAACATTTGTGGTTTCATTGTGCCTTTAAATTTCTTACGAAATGCAACCTCGCATTGATTTTGTCAGTTGCAAGCTTTAACTCGCAGCACAATCATCATGATCCGACACGGAAGAGTGATCGGAATCTTTCATGGGCTCCAGCGATGATCACCTTGCAGGTATTCAGACAGACGGAACATATCCCGTGATCAGTGGACAACAGTCGTCTTCCCTTATTGTGATTTATACAACTAAACCTCGGCATTCTAGTGAGAATCCATTTTGATGTTGATACTCTGAAAAATGTCCACAAACGTCTTTTTGTTCGAATGACGCATTTGTGAAATTTTAGTTCTTTTTGGTTTCTTTCTGGAGGAGTGGCTAGCTCGCTTATTTGGAAACTGAAAGAGAAAAAAACAGCAAAAACAATTTTTTATCAGGTGATCCAATTTCACTTAATTTCCTTATGCATTTCGACTGTTTCATCCTGTTAAAACTAATCAAAATGACAGACACAGACGAACGCAGTACCGCCACAAGCAAATGGGATTTGGTGAACCCAGAAAGGTGCTACTGAATTGATCTTTGCCGCGGATTCCTTTATTAAATAAGTGGGTGTTTGATAATCAGAGTTAAGCTTTATCTTCACCGACACAGTTGGTGCTTTCTGCCTTACGCAAAACAAGGAGGATTATGGTTGTTTAAAGAGTTGAAATGAATATGTATTGACCGTTCTGATTCTTTCTTAAATAACATGGCACTATTGTTGCCACTAGTATGGTTCGCATATGGACGGTTTAAAAACGTTTCCCAGAAGCACAAGATCGGTTTTACGGTTATTGCCTCTTGTCAGATACGCGTATCCGGTTGGACAGGAGACTACCAGATATAGCTACCTGACGAGAGGCAATAACCCCGTAACCGATGATGTGCTTCCGGGGGAACTTTGTTCGTCAAACCGTATGCGAGAAATTCTACAAAATCGTGCATGCGGACCTCGCGTCCTCTCTCTGAAAATTAGCCTTTCTTGACCAACGAAGAACATTTAACGAATCACGGTGGGATGCTTAAGTGGATTATTCATCTGATGATGTGCCGTAAGATACAAATAAGATTCTAGTGAGAGATAAAGCCTTATGTCTGAACTGCGTTTGAACGGGGCCTGGTAACATGGAGACAAAATCACCCTGTTTGAAAATAATAAAGACGAAGCGAAAATGAGTATGCTTGTGATTCTATTTTGTCGGTATAAAAATTGATACTATGAAACCAACGCTGTAGGCGGTATGCGGAATTTGAGATGCGAGTTACCAAGGTAACTGCTGACGCAATTCTGTCTGCAGAAAAATAAATTCACGATCCAATGAATTACGGCTTGAATGGGAAATTTTAACCAAAGCAGAAACAAGTTAATTAGGGACATTTTCTGTCAAACACTTAATAACTAACAATTTCAGCGTTCACTTTAAATTTCCTTTTGTTGCCTGCTGCAAGGAAGAAAAGTGAATTATTTTTGCGTGAAAAAGCAGTTTCAGGATTTTATGTTTCAGTTGGACAAAACACGGCGAACAACCGGTTACATTCCATTTAAAGCAAAGCAAATAACCATTTTGGACAATGGAAAAAGTTTGTACTTTATGGCTATCCGTTTGCTAATATTTGTGCCAAAATTTTGAGCAACACAGTTAGAGATGATGTCTACTTGAGTGAAATTCGTGCGCAAAGCTACGGGCAACAGTAAAAGTGCATGTAAAAAGTGGACAAAAGTTGAAATCAAGGCTTGAGATTCGTTTGCAGCTTCACACGTTTTCGAAGGCATTACACACTTTACCACGTTCTGGGATTGTGCGAACACGATAACATGGAAATCACGACTTGGAAAGAAACATAGTGAAATATGTCCCGAAGTAAACCTGGACAAGAACATGAAAAAATGTTTAA
The DNA here is from genome assembly GCA_008360955.1 of Fasciolopsis buskii. NCBI lineage: Eukaryota > Metazoa > Platyhelminthes > Trematoda > Plagiorchiida > Fasciolidae > Fasciolopsis > Fasciolopsis buskii. The sequence continues at coordinate 9,856 of LUCM01001344.1, forward strand.
ATTTTGTAAGACTTTCTGCATCGGAAAATATCAGCAATGAACCAGTTTCGGCCCATTACATTCCGAATCATATCGAATTCTTCTGTACTCTGCCTATCAGTTGGCTTTTAGTATTGTTCGAATGCCACCCAATAATGAAGCACCGTTGACGTTACCGAAGAAAAATGCCAAAAGCATAAGTGAAGTATTTGAGGTCGGAAACCAATCCGTTTTTAACCAAGGCTCCGTCAGATTGTCGTCCACATGTCCACTGGCTCGTTAATTGTTATCAAAAGATCTAAGCTCCATAATGTTTACCCAGTGTGAGCCAATAATGTACAGTATTACGACTAGAATTTGGAGGGAAAAAGGTTGGTATGCTGGTTGTCAGCGTGATTTTAAAATGTCTGCATATTGTTCGTGGAGCACTAGCATTCGCACACGCGGTGATCAGGGGCTGAGTGAACCCGCGAGGATATGCGTCTGGAATTATGGTAGACGCGCGGAAAGCTGATCGGCTAATCCATTTTCAGAAAATGACGGCTTCTTCATTGCGTAAACAGTTCATTTTACCCGTAAAACAGAGCGCTAAATGAAACAGGTCATTTGGCGAAGAAGACCTTTGTTCGAGACGTAGTTATCTTATAGGCACACAGGAACATCCGCAGTGAATAGTTGTTAGCCCGACCACTACCGGTCATCCCGTCATCGTAAACTGACCATTCGTTAACCCAAGCCTTAACCTGTATTAAGCATCGATGTATTTTGCGCATCATGACCAATATGGAAGGTCAAGCAAACATACAAAGAAATTAAACTTGATGAGTTGGTCAATGCTTGCATGTAAATCGAAATTACTTTTCACAGTCAGTGATTGAAATGAGACAACACAATAACCAAAAGGAGTTGTTCAACTTAATGAACGATGTATCGATAAGTCAATACAATCGACGAAAGTTAGACTGGGATGAATGAAGGCACAGAGTGTTATTGATGCCCGTGAACAAACCGAGAAAATTTATGAGCCAGAATTTCAGACAGAATGTCGCCACTTCATTTAAGGTGGGAACTTTAGTCAGTAACAATAACCAGATAAGTAGATCACGGCTAGACAAAGGCAACGGTCTGACCTGTGCAGATTTTGGACGTTTCCATCAATCTGAATCAACTAAGCTTGTGATTACATGAGTTCATTGAACGTAGCACATTTTTAAAATGTACAGTAAACAAGCAAGTGTAGAACATAAGCAGTGTTAGTTTAGTGTGTGAATTATGGTGATTACTATTATAAGCCACTGAAGTAAATTCGGGAACCAAGGTGATTTTAGACTGGTTGCCCTAAGCCTACCTACCTGTTGGCAAGAACAAACGCTCAGAATAAAAGACCCATATCACTCTTTGCATGGTTTCCTTAGGTATTTCAATGGCGTGTCTTGATATCAGTCATTAATTTGAATAATTAATTTATGGGAATTAATTATTGATAGCGTCATAATTTTACAGAAGTTTTTTGAATTTATCAGCTATTGTGAGCTGGTAAAAGCGTGACCTTGCATGGATTCCATCTACGCCCTTGTTTCACACGTGCCATAAAAATGCGGTGACAAAACAACCTACCTGTGCAAAGCAAATTCGTACATTGGGAATGCCAGGTTGCCTAGAGTCAATTGGTGTTCAGTAGCTGCATTTTCTCGGGTACGAATCATCGTTATTCGTCTCAAGCGTTGGTATGTTTAGAAAAACGCCAAATGAATAAAAAAATCCAGTTTACTCTTACTGAATATTTATTTGGGAAGAGCATCTATTGGGAAAAGCCAAATCAGAAATTCTACTGGCAGAAACAGTTCGGGGGACGGTAGTGGGGGATTGAAAGAACCTTCGTGTGCTTACCGGGATAAGGGCAGAGATATGGGAATTTTTCACAGAGTCTGAATAAAATCAGCGGATACTTTCTATCTTGACTAGTTTTCACGTGGAAGAAGTCACAACGGCAGTTGGGTTGAGACCAAACGATTAAAAAAACGAAGATTTCCACCGATGTTCTCTTCATCTCAAAGTTAGCTTGGCAGAAATGAGGCAAGAAAAGGAGCTGTGGTAATGATGTTCATGCAATGCGTACACAATTTTGTTATGCACCATAGAACTACTCTGAACTGGTTCGAATGCTATAGGATGATGCAAATATTTGTCAAGATAATGAGGACTTTGAGATCCTGAGTTATTTTCATAAAATTCAGATCTCCGTATAAAGTCATGTTCATCAATGCATCACCCTGTTATTAGCGCTCGAAAAATCGTAAAATATTAGGTGATAAACCGGAACATACAATGCAATGAACAAGAAAGTGACTAATTTTTGGCGTAATCGAAGTCCAGTGTGATTCACATTTGACATGAGATTGGGTTGTGTTAATTTGTATCTGATATTCAAGTTGTTTCAGAATCGTTAGTGGAACAGGTCAGGTAGAAGGAGCATGCTTTGTATTCTTGATTGCACGGACAGAATAGTGAAGATGAAGTTCACTAGCTCGGGCCGCGGCTAAGACGCAGTGCTGTCAGTCCAGATCCTCCCACTGAACACCAGACGGAATTAGCATTACTCTAAGTACGTTTACAGGGTCTAGATGTAAAACCCACACGTCACTGAGTGATGTAATCACTCGCATAATCCATTCTATCGTAGACGGAGGCCTCGTTGTGGAATCGAGGAATTACCAAAGCCCACAGGAAAATCGAGTGAACGAATAAACACCAATAATAAGTGCATGCAGCTCGAAACCTCATCATTGATTCGTAATTCTTTTTTGGTCTAAACCCGAACAGAAGCTGAAACTCAATGATCCTGAATTTTTTCAAATCTTCATAGTATGATATTCGTTGTCCAAATTCATCCACAGATTTTTGTCAAATGGAACGGTAACAAAAAGTGGCTCAATTTATTTCACAAGCTTTTTATGAATTTGAGTAAATTCTGCATAGCATAATCAATTAGCCTTTCTAAGGATTTTGTTTTCGGAGAAATTTTTTCGTGATATTCGGTACGGCGAATTAAATAATTTCCATATCTCCACCTTTGCTGTCATTGTTCTGACATGTTTGAATTGGCATCCTTCTATAACTGGTGGAAAACTGCCGCAAACAAATTGTCCATCCACGTCCGTTTTTTTGTAAATTCACTGTCTTCGATAGAAGTGAATCAAGTCCGCGGAATAATTGCCTTTTGTGTTCTTTATCAAATGTTTTTGTACAGGTCAACTTGAGCATGTTGATTAGTTAAACCCCCTCGGATGACGAGAGCAACAATACACAGAATATCATTCATATTAGGTTTCTTAGAAGTGTTAATCCTAATGAGTAACGTTCTTGTATGTAATCCGTTTCTCAAAATCAAAGTATAGAACAAAGCTGTAAGAAGCAAGTCAAACAATTAGACGACTTGCAAATGATTACTGGTTCGGTTGAACGTTGACAATAACTAGTGTGTAAGATACTCTTTTCAATTTTCCCGATTTATTCAAAGAATCAAGCCAACAGACAACCGGCCTATTTTTCAACAACAAAACACCACAGCAAGGAGTGTGAATGATGGATAAAAACAAATCTGCGGCTGGAAAAATATCATGTGCCGCAAATGAAATAATAATAGATAAAAGGGTAATTTTCCTAACGATTGCCTTGGTTTTTTCGAGCTCGTTGTAAAACACGTAACCCGAATCGGGTAAAATAAACGAGAGAAAAACTAGCACATAGAATTATGTTATTGCTGTTCCCGTTAACAGAAACAGACAGACGTGCCTTGGTGAGTATCTCTTCAGCATTATTATGATGACGTAAGCATCGATTACGATCTATGGGATTACAACATTCGCGTTTCCGTTGTGTCGCTGAAAAACAGGGTGGAGTGAAGAAAACTTAAACATTTTACTGATCATCTGGGTAGATTTATTTTCGAGCAGAAAAGAAGGACGTTTATGGTTGGTCTTGACAATAATCAATCGTCATTAGATTTTATCATCATTAGCAATTTGGTGTAGCATTCTGATGAACTAGTTTCGGACACCGAGCAAGCATATGGTTTGGTCGTTTTTAACGATAAACCGCTTTTGTTTGACGAGGCTTATTTATTCTGTACAAAAAAATTAAAAAGCTTATTATCACTAATGGAATAATGTAATTTGCTTTGTGATTGACAATTTTTAGCTTGTTTAATTATTGTCAACGCGGGGTAATAATTCGGCACATAAATCGATTTCTTTGTCTACGTGGCAGTAATTATATTCAAAAAATGGAATTGAATGCAATCTCCTGGAAGTGATTTATTACGTGGTTTTCCCGGACGGTTGATCAAGCAGAGAAGGCAAAACAAGGTTATTTCTTACTAGTGCAACGTTCTTGTCCAAGTGACCCTTCTAAACCGATAATGATGTGAATTAATTAATTAAAACAAGGATTATTGGTTTGCCCAAACTGAGCGAAAACACTGATCCACTCCACTGCTTATTTGACTTTGTGAATTACCCTCCTGGTTATCTCCGCTCCTACTCATAGGTTACTTACTTAGTTGAAAGTACTTTAAAATCCCAAAAACATGAAGAGTGACTTACAGGAACCATTGGTAACTTTAGTTTCTATCACACAGTAAACTAGAATCTCCTGATCCCAGATAGAGCTTATATGTTGGAATAATTTCAGAAGGGAAGTTTTGTGAATTCGGCAAGTGAGCATGCGAAAACTCGATCAGACTGTCCTCCCACATGGACCTAGCTGGTATCACTGCAGTGTAAGTTACATAGTGAAGAAGTACCTAGTTCTGCAAACAAAAGTCTAAGCACCAACTGCCCCTGTGTGCGCCGAGATTACATCAGGTGGGAGAAGAAACTATTACAGTTTTCTGTTTGTCCAGGATGAACAAAGTGGCCTCCACTGTTATTGCTAACAGAAAAAAACAGTTACTGATATGTAGATTGTTAATTTCCATGAAGCAGTTACTTTTAATTTATGTGCCGCTGTGCAGTCCTACTGAAAAGGTATAGATTTGTTTGGTGATCCCTACCTGCCAGAGGTAAGAATTACTACTTTCTGGTAAGCACGTGTTCTGGACCAACAGTAGTGGGCAGTGATCCAGCGGATATCGTCGTGGCTTCTGGACATAAAGGTTGTTGGTTCGAGTCCTCCTACCACCACCCATTTTCCTCACTTGGTAACATTTAATTGGCCGCGGTTCCCTTTCGAAAAATAATGCACACCATTGTTTCATTAACAAAGGAATTAGAAGATAAAAAAGTAGAAAAACCATCGACCAGTCTTATACAGATGCATTTAGTTCGTAGAAGAGAAAACTGGACACGAAGCCTAACAATGAAGAACGACAAATAACGGTCATCTACCTCACTGAATATCAGTGCAAGTTTGCTTAGTGAAAAATTGAGTGTTTAAATGCAACGAACTGGATAAAAGCGTCACCAAGAGCCAAACTTCGATGAAAAGATTGCGTAATCGTCCTCGAATTTTCTGACTTCTGACGAAATCCTTAATTTTTTAACCAGTCACTATTACACTCTAAAGAGAGCGCTAACTTTTATCTAATTTTAGTTGCACTAAGTTGTCATGAATAATTTGGTAATATCCAAGAGTTTTCCGAGAAAAAACGAACATATTTTGTTTGCTTGCGAAACTGATAGTTCAAGTGTTCGGGCCCTGCACGCTTGTCACACAGTGGGCACATTTCAATCCAAATGGCAGGAAAAATGTCAAAATCATTGGTGAAAAAATAGTGGTTCAGCAATGAAAACTTGTGTAGTCTGCTGTGAATTTCATCAGGAACTGGAATATTCTGATTACAAAACGGCAAACGGTCATAAAATTAATCGTCATTAGTGAAGCTGGCATGGAATCGGATGTCATCCTTGACATGAACAAAACAGACAAAACAAAACAGGATTTCATGAAGGGATAACAAAGGGTGAAGCACAGACAAACTGATAATTCAAACCGAACTGTCACGAACAATGAATTATGGCATAAAATTGATCGAACGACTAACAGCCCCGTGATTTTGACTAATAGACATTTAAAAGCCAGCAAATATTTATCTCATGAATTGATGAAAGCCCTTTTGACAGCACAGAATGTTTTGACCGTGACAGAATCAGAGGTTAGTGGAAACTGCTGGGGTTGATAAAATGGCGAATCGAAGCAAGAACTCGCATCCAAGGACCTATGGATTTTTCAAGGTGCATTCCGCTCGTAGTTGTTCGTAGGTTGGTGCAGTGGCCGGTACGTAGCTTGTTGAATTTTGTTCAATATCGTTCCCCGAAAAAGCATGGTCTGTAGGAGATCCAATGAAAAGAAGTCATGGCAAAACTTAAATTTTATTTTTCACGTCCTTCATCATCTTGCAGTCCAATGGTTAGAGCATATTGGGCAAATCAGTCACAATGAAAACTTTGGATGTTGACGAAACTTCGACAAAATGGATTCCCATCTAACAAGGTTAACCAACTGGTGAAGTTCATCATGAACCATGCATGTTCCATCAGCTTGAAAAACTTTCCTCCGAACTTCCCGTTAATATGCGCGCCCTTTGACTGGCTGCATTACAATTCTATGTCACCCTATTTCATCGTTTCGTTGTCGGATATTTGGTTCCATTATATTCTCCGTTCGACGCTGCACTCGCTCAGAATTACTTTTGTTCAAAAACCATAT
>LUCM01001345.1:0-11215 GCA_008360955.1 Fasciolopsis buskii
CTTGAGATAAGCCATCATGTATAGGTCATTGGATCACGGAGGCACATAAGCCGTCATACCACGTCAATGTGCAGTTTCACTGTGGCCGGGCGCACATAAGCACAACCATAGACTGAACAGGGCGATAAACGGTAGTGCCAAATGAAATATCAGGTGAGAAGACGAAATGGTTCAAGAGTAGAAATTACCGATTCGCGTAAACTAGGAGGTAATGTTGGTGTCGACGAGGAATGTGTATCGCCACGATGAACACCGTTTACAGGACGATCTTTGACGCGCGGGGCACCATTTGCTGCCGGACCGCGTACAGCGTTTTGTCCATGCAGTTCCGCAGCCCCACAAATACCGTTTGGTAGCTGCAAATAAAACATTAAAAAGGGCAGATCAATAGCGAATGAACAAGTTATGGATATCAATCTGTAACTAGTGAGTATAAATCAAGCTGGTTGCTGGGTTGCAGTATGCACAGCAGTCAAAAAACTGTTATGTTGCGCAGAAAGAAAAATCGGATGAAACAAGGAAATGGAAGCAGAAAGTCCGTCAGGGTCTGCCGACGAGGACCACGTCAGCGCAAAATGTAGTTTTATGCTGCACCTTAAGTTTAGTAAGAATGGGGCTAGCGTTTTTGTAATTCTATGACTGTGTATGAATGAATTGTTGTGGGGAAAAATTCATAGCATTAACTAATTGGTCAACTGACAGAACAAAAATCTTAATCGTGTCCCAAAATCGGCAACCCAACTGAATAGTTTGTTCGCCCAGAGTTTAGGGGCTTTTATCAACCACACTACTCTAGCAGAGGCAGGGTCACTTTGGATGGCGGAAAAATGTTTGCAACCAAAATTTTGGCTCGGTGAAAAAAGCATCAAATTACTGTGTTGTCAAAAACAAAAAGCAGTCGTTATCCTGGGACTTGGAATGGATGATTACAGCGGGGTATCAGCGAGTCAGGAGTGGTAGCAGTAGCACATTAGTATTTGCTACCGAAAATCGAAAATGTTAAATGTGTACCATCTCGCAGCATCTCGCAACAAAAGGCCATCAAAACAACGGATATGCGGAGTGAAGCTTGTTCTAACTTGTATCCAAGAAATAATTCTCTTGATTATACGGATGAGATCGGGGACATATTGACATTTTTCTGGACGAGGTAAGGGGATCAGACTAAAGCCGATAAGAGCCGGATAAAATCCACCGAAAACGTTCGGTTGAAGCTGTTACTGTTCACTAAGAAAAGCTTGGTACGTGTTTTCTTAATGGATTAGATCCAGCCGAACAATTTTAGTAGGCGAGGAACTGCGACAAACGGCGGTTGGATAAATGCCAAAGCCGTCCAGGGACCGACACAACGTACTTGTTCATAAGAAAGGATAAGTCTTACTAACTAAAAAGATCAGTTTGTCTCACCCTAGCTCTGTACGCGTTGTTTCGTCCTCTGGAAATGAAGAAGTGGTTCAAATTGCAAATCGATATATAGCATAACACCTAATTATAATGAAGATTTTTTTGCAATCAACAAATAACCGTATATCCATGGTTCTCCGATATAGTAAAAACAAATTTCTGATGAAATTTGATTTCAATCAGCATTTCATGTTTATCGTACACTATTGCCGGTAATGACAAAAACAAAAGAAACGATCAAGACTACGGAAAAAAGATACCTGCCGAGACAGAGATGGTCAGTCAGACGGGACAACTATCAGTACGGGAGAAAACAGCTGGCTTACCACTAATCGTCGGGTGGAATCCACTCCGTGGGAGCTTCTTAGGCGGGCGTCCAAGTGTCTGAAATCGAGAGTGTGTGTGTGAGTCTCGCCCACTATTTGTACTGAATCCGAATTGTCCATCTCAATATCGCGTTTCCGCTGTCAGGCAAATTCGATGCGCAAAACACCGTCCACAGCAAAAAAAATTGGGAGATGGGGCACGGAAAAAGATACACCGAACACTGTTTTAAAACAGACAGATATATTAATGGAAAACCATCATCATTAGAAACGGCATGGTAGAGCGGACTCGAATAACACAGATTCGCGCACAGCGAACCGATTACGGAAGAGATTTTAAAACGAAAACAGTGGTAGGAGAGGGCTGAAGCGGCGCTTTAAAACGAACTAAAACACTCGAAAGTTAGTTTATCCCTACTGCTCTACTCACAGACCAGAGAGAATAAGCATGAGGAAGACATCTGACGAGATGCTATCTGATGCAGAAGACAATTCATATCCAAGCTTATAAGTAACAGGTGGTTTTGATTTCAAGAAAGAAAGAAGTCCGATATCCGGACCAAACGACGTAAGGAGTGTATCGAAAAATCGATGCGCCATGTGAACGTTCCCTCAGTCATTTGATTGTAAAACTTGCCTTGAGAAAGACTACCCACGGTAGTCGAAACGTTGGCGCATTACATCTACCAACAACGCTGTGTTATTAATATTATATCATTCACAATAAAGAAGTCCGATGTTTACCCGTCCTCACAAATACCAGCGATGAACGCGTCAGCCGCCAATCACAACACTAAACAGTCCCCCATATTTTGCAAATATACCGACGGCATCTAAGGAATATCAAGGATCTTTGGCGAGAATACTTTGTGGACTCAAAAATAGGAAAAAACCATGCGTAGTTTCTTTTATTTGCTTAGAGAATAAAAGTAAAAAAGACGTCACTCTTTTGCACCTCTTATATGGATTCCATAAACAGTGAAAGCCTCAAGACAAAAACTAAATTAGAACATGTGTGACCTTGAAAAAGTCAATAAACGATCATTCTCAAGCGAATACACTAACATCTATTTGTAAAAATACCAGGGGGAGTTAGGGAGAAAAGGAAATTTTAAAATGCCAGACTCGGTCAGTGGAAAACAGGAAACCATGGAACTACCGGGAAACAATTGATTCGAGGATTTTTTATTAGCCCCCATCTTTCCTAATCTCATGCGTGACATGGGCAGTTCCCGACCAGAACAGTTATCCTACTTGGACTAATCTTCTGTGAGAATAGAGCTCCAGCTAAGACAGGCGTAAGATGACTGGTTCCGCAGCTGACCAAGCCCAAGCCTAGTTGCCCTTGTCGCGTGTTGTGTAGTGCAACAGCCAATCCAAAAGTCAGACTAGCTGTCGGATGAATGAATTAATTCCGTCAAATGTGTTCTTTGATGCGTTTCGACAACTGCCTTGCTATCCGACTTACGTAAGGTTGACTGACACCCACGGCAGGCGCGAAACCCAGCTTCCTCCTCGTAAATTAGCCCATCACGGGTGTTGCAAACCTTCCGCAGATTGACGGAAGCTAACAACTTCGACACTAATGGAATCAAGCTGGTATTCTTGTGATTGGCGCAGTCACTGCGCGAGTCCCTCGCACAGATGAGGATGAGGACCGATTCCCCAAATGCTCAGAGCACCAAACACTAGAACAAAAACTGAAGTGTTCTGGCAGGCAACATTTCACCAACTCCAAACAGCTGGGGAAAGGCCACAAAAACTCGGGGCTTTACGCCTCTTGTGGATCCCCATTTTAAAGATTAACTTGTCGAAACAGACCACAGTATGCGCGTCGGAATAACCACACGAAGTGCTAATGCTAGAAATCAGCTAAAGGGTGCTTCAGAATACGCAACCCAACATTCGAGGTGACACAAGAACTCGGGTCAGGCCACAACATTAAGTCAACCGGATACAAGACCTTTTATATGAGCAACTAGTGCTCATTGATGTGATTAGATGAGGACAATTTTAGGTTTCCACCTGGGGCAATTCAGAAAATTGATAAGGAAACCGAGTCAGAAAACTTATCGTATCCTAACCGCCATTGCATAGTGTTTCCAGGACCAACCAAAGCGCACGGGTAGCTTGGTGCAGATTAACGCATGGTGGGAGTAAAAAGTGCTTCAGTACGACTAGCAGTCTTGTAAACAGATCCTCAACTGGTAGCTGACAACGATGTGATAAACCTAGTTTCATGGCTGGTTCGAAAACAGTGGGCCCCAGGTGGCGCACTAGAGATCGCTCTAACGAGGAACGATTGGAGGGCCTGAATACAGGGACAAAAGCTATCACGTTTTCTGAATCATTACCAAAATGACCTCTTGGATGAGCCAAATTCGACGAAAGCTGGCCTACTGTAGCATGCATGTCTCCCCAATATAATCTTGTCATGATCGGACAGGTTTTTGTACGAAGCCTTTCATTGCACCCTAGCTGCAAGCTTTAGAGGTGCTCGCTGAGATGACTAACAAATGGTGTTTATCGGAACGAAGTTTGCTTACTCTGCCTGAACCTCCAAGTGACACTGCGCATGACCCACAGTCAAACGGGATCACCAGAAGATGGAGACTTAGCATTCTCACTGAGTCACACCAACACCAGAAAGACCAGAAGCAATGGCCTCATGGTTCCCAGACAGGCGCAAGTTAAACTTTGTAGAAGGACCGCATGGAGATGGTAATCGAATGACAGAGATGGAGGCTCGAATGCGAATGTCTTAGATACGACATATCGCTGGCTAGGGGCACCAGTGCAAGAACTAAACACACCTATTGCCCTACAACCATTAGCGTTCGCTTGCTGCTGTGGTTAGTGTAAAGAGGTGTTGAAGATGAAAAGCAGAATCAACCAGCAAAAGCGAATTCGGTGAGACCCAGATACTAGCCAAGTAGAACGCAAAACAGACGACATAGATTCTTCCTCAGAGATATTACTGCGAATGTAACTGACTGAATTTCCCGATGAATATGAAAATATGGAATAGGAAAGCAGATGATATCATTTTTTTGAGGCAGATAGTTGTGCACAGTGGAAGCTCATTTCCATGCGTAGACGAGGTATGTGAGGCGACCACCGTAAAATCAATTCTATGTACGGTTGTCGTCTTGACACGTGTTGTCAGGTGCAAACTGTGCATCAAGTGTTCATGAAAGTATCAGTTCTTATAAGTTTCTCAGTTGGAATTCCTATGAACACCTTTTCTCCTTTAACGAATTCAGAAATATTGACTGCTTCCAACAAAGGCACACTAATGAACAAAAGAAGAACACTTCCTTCCATTCGATTTTGGTATCTATTATAGTTTTCCCAAAATGAAAAGCATCGCAAAACGCATTTTGAGAGTTTGCCATGCGGGCTTGAAGAAGTGAACTACCCATCCGGCTGTTGCGTGATGTACGCAATTCGTCTCTGAGATGATGGGGCAGAACGTCACATAGGCCCTTGAATTTTGGATAATCCGTATTATCGAAGTCTAGCCGAAACTATGAGCTCATTGTTCTCGAAGACGTTGGACGTTAGGCCGTTCTGACTTCTGAGAAATTCTAGCATGTTTACCATGTCATTCTTCGTCTACCTGATTTAGTGTTATGACAATGCGTTTGAGATAAATTGGACTAACTCTAGTCCGGACGCAAGAACGCCACTGACATCGGCCTTGATCCATATCACCCAATCTAGAATAATAGCTTGAAGGGATCTCATGGACCCCAAGTCAGCACCCCAAATGCACTCACACGAGCTAGTCTACCGATCAAAGTTAGCACATGTTTTCCCATGTCATCAACTGGCCATCTCAACCCATCTTCCAAGCATTATCTGCCTCGCGGAACAAAGTACATCGAAACGACCCTTCTGTTGGCATGCAAAAGACATGGCCTTGGTTTATAATCCAAATAGTTCTCCAGCTTAGCGGCTTTCTGTTTCACACAACCGTCTCTCTTATTCCCCAACCTCGAAGTTAAATTTCGACTCGACTTTTCTTCATTCCACTGCCTCACTTCCATTACCGAGCTTGTCTATAAGTTCTTCTCTCTGTTGGTCTCCCTTTATGTTAACACTTGCCTCTCATGCTGCGCACAAAGCTGGTTTGTTATTCCGCGCTAGACGCCTCATTACATCCGTCCACCTCTTTCATTTACACAAAGCTCAAATCCCTGACAGTTTAACACTGCAGTCATGTGAAGGGTTTAGCCTCGATTACCGTTCTCTCTTTCTGTCTAAGTTCAAGGAAAAACCGTCTTGGTTGACCAATGATCCCTTCGCAATGTCAAATATGCAATCAATTGCTCAGCACCTAGCAGCTGCCTCACTATCTCTTGTTTATCGCTATTATTTTGACTTCTTTTCTTCAGAACCCGTTTCGACAGTTTCCACTCCCAGGACTTTCGTCCTTTCTTCTCGTATTCAGACGGCCAATAAACCTTAACAAGAATTCATCCCTAGATGCCGAACTTTTTTTATTTCAGCCTTCTTTTATTGCCTTGACAGCAAGGCTTCGGAACACATTTCTCTTTTCATTTCCCCAAAGACCTACAATCTTGGTCTTTAAAACCAGAGTCAACAAGCTGGATATTACTGGAATGTTCCCCACACGCATCCCCCTTTACAGTGTCTTAAGACTGAGGTTAACTTCTTTCATTGCAAACCACTTTATGTAGTAAAAACCGGACAGCACTCAAACGAGTGTTGACTGGGACCCAGCCCGACAGCGCACTCTCGGGTTGTACGCCCAGAATAATCCGAAAGCCAGTGTTCATGAGCCCTCAAAATCGGACGGCCTGACATGCGAACAGTGAGACCAGAAGGGGTTGAACCTGGACCAAGATGTGACTATGGAAGTGGGATCTTGTATGGATGTTGCAGGAATGCGGCATACATTTGTTTCAAGTTTCAGGTGTAGTTGTGTCGGGGTATCACAAGGACCGTACATTTACACTGCGACATATCTAGTCTAGAAAAATTTCGTGCATCCAGAATTTTCCTTTTTATAGGACAAGAAATTCAACACATTCAGTTGTGTGGCGTTGTCCGTAGTGAGAAATTCATTTGTCTTTCCGAGATGTTGCACATAAGTAACTGAAGCGGAGTTCCTGTAGTCCATTCCCGGAATTCACTATGAGGAGTACTACCTGCAACTGCAAAGACAAGGGAACTAACCTTGTTCGCTTATGACAATAGTGGCACTGGCAATTGCAAACAATGACTTAGAATACCTGGATAACTTAATGCTTCTGATTTCAGAACCTAGCAAGTTAATCCCGTTAACTTTAATAAATTAGTAGTCGGCTCTGGAGCGCAATGTTAGATGCTACTGCCCAACTGGGTGATTACAAAGCCAAACCTTGCGCTCTCAATGGGAATGTGCATTGAGGCAGAAAGATTTTGCTTCCTGAACGGCTGCATCTTATCAGGCAGATGTACATCGCAAGAACTCCCGTTGTCGATACACACTGTCGATCAAAGATCTAGTATGCAACAGCATTTAGGTCAATATTGCTATACGTGTCAGAAATATGGCTGTTGAAGACAGATCATGCGAGAAGACTACCTGTATTTGAACACCGTTATCCTCATAGTATTGATACAATATGGTGGGAGATTTTGTCCTTAGGGCAGAAATTAGATGTAAGGTATCGTGTCCTACGGTCCAACAGGCACTAAACCAGAATCAGTTAAGCTGGTTGGGACATGATTTGCGCATGTCCACAGAACGACTGCCTCGTTGTGCATTGCCTGAGCCAGGTGATGGTTGTAAGATAGGTCAGAGTGATCAGTTGGCGACATGGGAAAGAAGTGTGACTGACTTGTGCAGGCGCAGTTATACTTCCAAATACTGGGGTCCACGAGACCCCCGCAAGCGATGACCGTAGGCAATGGGTATACTATATATACATATATATATATATATTTAGAGTTGAGAAGGCGTACACTGAGTTAATACGTTTATCGTGACGTTTCGATCCAAACTAGGACTCGTTGTCAAACGTATATATATATATAGCGATCTATCCAGTGTACTAAGTTGTGATCCCCATGCATCGATTGGGAATTCATTTTTGACGACTTATTCTGACAAACTTTAATCAAGATAACGCTATCTACCAGACCCCATGCGTTGGACTGCCAAGTTATCCAGCATGGTCTCTTAGGATAGGGTCGATAACTTCGTTTTATAGTCAATACTGCAGGCACCAAAATTACAGAAAAAATGCAGTCGTTATGACCACCAAACAGCTCGACTCTGTTGTTTGAATCAAATCGATCGTGTTTTGCATGCGCTTTGTATAATTTGAATATCAGAAAAACTAGGAACATATGCGGCGGTCCTGAAAACCACTGACCGACAAAAAATGAAATCGTTCATAATTTGCACGCGATCGCGTTATTCGTTTATCTGTGCACGATATTGGACCTTTCAATATATGCCTGTTGAAAACATACCTTGCGTTTGGCGTGATTGTTTTCCTCCCATTCAGGCTCATGTAAGCGCCGTCGCCCGGGTTTCGTGCTATCCATGATTATCAGAAGTGAGCAACTTTGAAATTCAAATGCAACGCTGAAACGGATATCGTGTAACAGACCTTTGTAGCAATATGAACGCGGAGATTACCGTTTGAAAAACAATGTCATTCGAAGTTTCACTAACATTAACGTTCAATTTTGCAACTGAAAGATAGCCAATCAAATGTCTCGTAGGATTTAAGTATATTTAACGACTTTCGGGTGAGCAGATGAGATGACCAGCGCAGAGCCACATATGTAGTGAAGCTAACATAGTAAGCATATCTTCAGTGTACCGGTTGTAGGAATGACGGTAATGGAATGGAACGGACTCAACAAAACAGCAAGAGGTGAACAGAACAAGCCGACAGAAAGGTGCAAACTGCTACTGACCTTTAAGGAGCACCACCTTGGGACTGAAGCAAAAGACATATACATGAGAGGGAAGTAGAAGCAATTACGTAATATATATATATATATGTAGTTTTCGAATGCCTCAGTATGGTCCGGAGTGGGCGTCTCGAACGCTAACATGGCTTTTCTTTCTGACAGCCTCTCGAAATACTCCCAAAAGACTGTGCTAGATATAGCCTCTGTTAAGGCAGTCGCACTCCGCTTTCCCGTGGCGGTGTTCTTGCGAAAGTGAGAGAACGAAACCGAATATCCGGTGCCCTCCACAGAGTTTACTGATCCTTGATAATCAGTCTAGAGAAGGCGGTTAAATCCTGATTCCAAACCAACTACGAGCGGTATACAGAACGGGCACCGATATGCTCATCGGCAACTATGGCGAAGTAGTGCACTAGGCAGCCGAGATGTTCGGCCTCATCCGAAAGGCGCATGAACTGATCAATCAGACACCGGGTCCCATTGGGCTACGGATTCTGCGCTTCGTTCTATTGCTTTAGGCGTTAGGCTGTGGAAAGCTAATGGTCCCAGCTTTATATATATACATATATATAGCATATATATATATATGCATGTATATATATATATATATCGCAAACGACGATCGCATCTGAAGAGCAGTCTGTATGCTGATCGTGAGACCTGGCGGTCAGAACCTGCTATCGAGATGAAAGCTTGTGAAAACTCCAGAAAGCTCTTCCAGCTCATTCACACCAAGGGACCGCGAAAATCAGGTGTCACCAAAACGACTCACGAAGCTGATGGAACACCAGTAACCAATTTGTCGCGTTAGTTGGACTGACTGTTGGGCAGAACACTTCCACTCCCAGTTTGATTGGCCAACTGCTGCTACTTCATCTGGCACATCTAAACTCCCTTTGTGGCCAGTTTCAGATGCTCCACCAACTGCAAACTCAAAAAACGACATGCAAAATGGAGCAGATGGCAACCTTCCTTCTACTGTATTCAATAACATCCCTGTTCTCAAGAATCTTGACAGAAGAAAAAATTCCCACATCTTGGGACGAGTCGATAATCGTTTCCATTTTTAAATCGATTGCCGTACAATGTTTCAATCATCGAGGGAATCGATTTGATCTCCGTCGCTTCGAGACTCCTAACATTCGTTGTCCTCCGTAGACTTTCTCCGTTGTGAGAACTCCGATGTCGTGAAGAACAAGCTGGTTTCCGCTCGGGCCGTGGCTGCACGGATCAGAAACTCAACCCTCCATCTGCTGCATGAACACCGTCATTTTTACTGAAACCCTACAATCGTCATGCCCTTGGATAACAAAGCCGCCTTAGATTCTGTCGATATGCCAGTCCCATAGATCTGTATGATAAAAAACGGAGTGTCCGAAGAGCAAGTTTCAATTCGGAAGGCTCTCTGACAACATACCTCGGGCAAGTTAAGGGTATATGGGCAACTTTTGCCGTTCTTTGCTGCCGCCAACGATGTTCAGCATGGATGTCCCTTTTCATCTTCCGATGGACGATCTGCTCCGCAGGGGCCTTTGATGGTGTTGTGAACTGCAGCGTGGAACAGTTACCACGTCCTACAGTTGCTGACTCAGATTATGCTAACCACGTCGCCTTTTTGGGAGACGAAGTTTAAGTTGCCCAAACTGCAGTGAAACCACTTGGGAGCCGAAGTATGACATGTATGACATGCGCTTTGCTCCCTCCACGTGCAAAATCCTTTTCCAAGACTGGCAAAGAGCGCTCCCCGCACTTCTGCATCCATCTACAACGGCATTCTTTCTTTTCCCCATTCCTATAGGTCCAAATCCTCTCCGCACTGCATATTCATTCTCGCCACAACAATGTGCAACACCGCAAGAAAGGCATTGGTTAGTGGGGATTAACTTTACTGTTTACTGCTGACCGATGACTACTTCAAGATCGACAACAAATAGGTACTTGGTTGATGGAAGATGTACCTCGGTTCAAACATCTGTCGCATGACGATGCGGATACAAGTCAAACCGACAAGAAAACCGGTTTCATTTACATGTTTACGTCATTGATACGTGATATGAATCAACAGGCATGGGCCGCAATGACCTTATAGTATTGCACTGTATCACCACAAACATCATCATTTAGCGTTAAAAAGAAGGGCTGGCCTAAGTGAGTGCTACCTTTTCTCCAGAGTTGCACGGCTATATCAAAAGTGAATTTACCGGGGGAACAAGGAGTCAATGGACAAAAGACGAAAAGAAAAGAATGACAAAGTAGCCAATACACGGAATACAGCCTAAATGTACAAACACACATTATATTCAGTGTGTTTCGGCAGAAAATGACAACACGATAGCCATTATTCGCGATTCACTGCCATAACCTTCAGTGTCTCCACCCAGCTAGTTGACGGGTCTTTCGAACTTGAACCGCGGAGACGTGAGACAGGTACTTTGCCTACGTTCGCTTTACATTTTCTCATTCCACGTTGCCACGTCACCCGCTGACCTCCACATTGCTTCTCCCACTCCGTGGGAGGAACGCAAAATAAGGCACGATATGGTAGACGA
>LUCM01001346.1:0-48131 GCA_008360955.1 Fasciolopsis buskii
TTTTCCCGCTTCGGTGAAATGGTCACGTTCGTAAAGCTGTTTACTGCTCGCGTCCGTCTGTGATCGCATAATTTCTTTAGCTGATCTCTGCCTCAACGTCGAACGGGGTTGCCGGTCGAACCACAGCGGTCCTACACTGTTGGGTCTGCAGTTTCCTGGTGGCGCCTAATTTGAAACCAGACCAGGGAGCCGTCCCAAATCATCAGCTAAGCATACTCCTAATCTGTCGGACAGTGCAGGACCTATGTCGAGACAAAGCAGTAAGCTGCAATCCTTCGAAGTCCGCCTAAGAGGGAATTTTTAGACGTTTGCTTCAAGATGAGATCCCGGAGGACGGATTACCTTAAGACGTCAACGGACCACAAGTACGTGATGATCGTTGGCACCATGAGGAGCAATGCTCAGCGCACTCCACACTCGACAACCTTGAGGACAGAAGTGGACCTGGGATGGGTGCTTGCAATTCTCGTTCGTTCGCAAGCTCATTTAACCAGAGTAAAGTTATCAATAGTTCCCAGTAGATCCCCAAAGGGAATAGTTCAGTACCAGCGAGGTAGCACTCACCAACCTAGCTGTTAGGCGCACTGGAGTCCCCCAGAACCGGGAAATGACCATCATAGGCTCATCGGCGTCAAAAACTAATGGAGGTTCATCAGCAGAGGCTCCATACGAAACAAGCCGTCGTGAGACCACTTTCGGAGACTCTAAGCCACTAGGGTCAGCGCGACACTGAAGCGGACGAAAATTGGAGCGGCCGCGAACGACCTTGAGGATGTTGATCGCGACGGGACACTGTGCATCCCGGAGGAGCGATTTTAATGCCAGCCAAGTCTGAGAAGCACGTTTCTGTGAAGGCGATTGCCGCCGGTCGCTGAGCTGACACGGACCATTATGGATAACCACGCTTGCTCGGAAGGTTGCAGAGGATGGTTCACAAAATCATGGAATACACTGGTGATACCCCAAGCAGAGCGTCGCCCGAAGATAAGCAGCAAATGTGGGACTAGCCCCGGCTTATTGTTACGCAGACTTAATAACATTTTTTGCACCGATTGCCTGCGATTGCCGCTGTATCGTAGAGGAACATCAACCGTAGCTAAACATGGAGTTGCTCTTCCGGATCGTATGTTTAACCGAATGTTGACCGCCCAGGGCCGCTTTCATGTGCATGTTGCTCAAGCACGCTGCGCTCGCATGCTCCTGATGAACATACCTAATCTCCTACGGCTTTCGATTGCCTCTGCCTTGTACCGATCGAGTGACTGGGCTTTTGGTATTGCAATCCTACAGATCTGAGTAAGGGTGACGCATAGGTGGTCACAACGGTTAAGGGCAGGAAACCTAATTCGAGATCCGGGTTGACGCGATCGGTCTTACACCACTGATGATATCATCTCAACTGACTTATTTTTTCTCCGGTCAGATCATGCTTTGGCTCTGTGCCTGCTTCCAGCTTTGGACGTGGACGTCCAGCCTTTTCCTTGCAGCTAAGGCATCAGTCACCATTTTCCCTCTCTGGTGAGCACTTTGGCCTTCCAAAATCCCGATGTAAACTGCCCAAATTACATGCGGCCTTGAATTGGTGCTTCGGATGTCGATTCAATGCGATGTCTGCTTACAAGTCACATCCAAGATGTTTGCAGTGTTTCTGTTGAAGTGACGCGTACCCACATATCAGCCAATTCAGGCGAATGAAGGCACGGCATCGTAACATGGATTTGTTGCTCCGGATGGCTTGTTTAGCCGAACACTGATCGCCAAGCGCGATCGCAATTTCGCGCGTTATTCACGCACGCTTCGCTCGCACGACCCTGCAAAAATATACTCAACCTGCCACCGCTTCCGACCGTCTTTTCCTAGTACCGCCCAAGTGTCAGATTTGCCAGTACTGCAATCTTACCGAGCCGAGTAAGAGTGACGCATAAGTCGTCACAAAGTTTAAGGGAAAGCAAGCGGGGTAAGAGATTGGCGTTGGGACAATCGGTTCTAAATTATGCTTCAGGCCTTTTGATGACGTGTTTCCCCCAGGCGATAGTTCTCAATGCGCAACTTAGATGCAATAAATTTTCCTCTTCTGACTGCGTTGAGCACCAAGCTTATCGGTGCAAACCAGAAGAATAGCGCGATGATTTTGGAAAATGCTTCTGGTAACACATCTGCATCATTCTCAGCTTACGTAGGACCGGCACAGCACATTATGCCAAGCACATTTTCGTTGGGCCAGAAGAAATGGTATGCTCCATAGAGCGCCCAAGGTAAAGCTTGGTTACTCGGGCTGCCTCTGTGTTCCCTTGTGGTAATACTCTGGGCTTCAAGTAGACACTCAGTAGCAGAGCAGGTCACCTGTTAATAACCGGGAAGAATGAAACTGCCTGATTGACGCTCTGGAAACGCCGGAAATGTTCACCAGCATGGCAAGTTGAATTTATGTTCAGCAGCACGGCTAGATTGCCAAACAAGGACGTTATTTGTAGATAGACCTTTGACTATGAAGATTATGAAGAATGCTGCCAGCGGCAGTAGATGACGAATTGGCGGTAAATTGCTGTTGGCTGGGTGGACCCCAAAGAATACCGATACCGTTTGGTGCGAGGTAGTTCCGCGCGTGTGACATTTCATAGCATCACAAATGCAATCAGAAGCGTTCGAAAACCAGCCAATGTCTGAGACAGCAGTGCGTGCGCAATTGTATTCGGAACTCCCGTTGCCGTGGCCTTGGGAGTGGATGCGGCAGGTCCATACACGAAATAACCGCAGTTTACTCTGATGTACGGCGCTAACTGGACCATTTTTATGATATAAATAACGTGTTCAGGAAAATGGGGTATTTTTGTGATATCACCGCTTTAGTAACCATTCCAGTTTAAATTATTTTACAGCGCATTAACAAGTTGGTGGCAGTGAGAATAGGTGGCGATAATTGAAAGTTTCTTTTGTAAACGCACGACTTCATAAATATTATACGGCTTGAGGCGCTTCATTAAGCAGCGCACAGGTTCTCAAAAATTGATATTTTTAAATTTGTTCATTGGGCATTATTCCAGTGGAGTTGGTTTATTCATTTCCTTTTTGCGTATGCCGTCAAAATGGCATGCAGCAAACAGAAAATGAATGTGAAGCACAGTAATCTTTTCTGTAGGTTAGTTTCACAATTTGTAAACAGCAAGCATCTACTTCGCGTTTCTCGAGAAGTGGCAGAAAACATCGTTCTGTTCAGTGATTTCTCCTTCACTAGAATGAAGAAATCGCCTAGCCGTTTTACACTGGCGGAAAAGTTGAATACACTTTACAAATTTAGACATTTTAGCAATTTTGCTAAACCTAGGGCCTAGCCCCATCTCAGAGGCAGAGTTTGGGCTATCCACGGGGTAGCTCTTACCTAAGGGGAAGACTAGGCTATTTCCCTCGACCAGTCTTGGGAATTCAGTAGCGCTGTTCCAAGGTTTTTATTGCAAGATTGAAGCTAGAACCAAGCTGTTGACATGGGTCATATTGCTCGGGGTCGAACCAACAGTGAAATCACTGAGTAGGCGACCGTCACAGGGATGTAAAGATGCATCTTCTGTATCGAACATCATCAGGCCATCACGATGTTCATTCCCAATCTTGAATCCGTCATCAAAATGGTTGTTATTTAAGTCAGTAGAAGCTGCAGCGCCATCGTGTGCCACTGAATTAATGGTCTGTTCACCTTGAATTTACGGCCAAGCTATCGAGCAAGGTCTAAAGCCTTGGAAGATTCAGATTTTTATTCATCGCGAATGAGTAGATTCATTCGCTTTGTTTCTGCCTCCAACCTCCGTAACAATTGGGTGGATCCACTCAAAAGCTTTACAGTGGATACAGTATAATTCTTGGAAATCTGAGAGACATGCTTAGTTGCCTGGTCAGGTGTCACAACGCTATACCACAACCCATCGAGGAGCACAGCTTAAAGGTGGAGGCGAAAAGAAGGATCAGTTGAGATTATACAGGGTCACCGGTAGGCTATCATAAGCAATGCATAGCACATTCCTCAGCATTTGGATGCGCCATTAGTGATTATTGTAGGCGCGAAATTCGGCTGGAGGGCAGCAGCAGATGTCAAGATGAGGCCGAAGTGTTCAAAATTAAACAAGTTTATACAATATCCGCGGTAGGTAATTTGCGATAAAGAAGTTCAGTGAATCCTGAGTTGAGGATGAAAAATTTGCGAACCTGGCTAAACAAGTAGGGTAAAGGACCGAGAAGGACAACAGACAAGTAACAGCAAAATTGAGAAGGCAGCTAAAGGTCAGCATTTTACGGCGATTTCGGCAACGGAGGAAATGAGCAAAATCCGTTTGGACGTGTGATGTTAATAGTATTGAACCAACACTTGAAGGCAAGGCAAGGGAAAGATTTGCCAATTGCGAGGAGGAAAATGAAGAGGAATACTGAATACGTTGAATAAAGTATCCAGTGGTGGTGTGAAATTAGCTTCGTTCTTTGTGACTTCCTTCAGTGGGGATGAAATTGTTGGCTGTCACACTGAGAATAACGCCTTAAAGTGGAATAAGAAAAGATACCGGGAGTCCTGACGATAACCGAAGGACATTTGATATGCGAGTGTTTTTGTAGATGTTCACTGTGTAGTCAGAATGTTTTTTCTGCTCATAGCACGTTGCCGCTGGAGATCACATCACACGACCTCTAATTCCGAGCGAACCAGCAGTAGGGACCGTAACTTTCCATCGGCGAATCACGTTGGTTAACGTCATCGCTCTGTTTCAGCGCGGCCTGAAATGTAGATCTTTTTGTTCGACCTAGAGTGGTACTCGTGCGGCATCTAGTCCGTCTGAAATAATAGAGGAAATGGCCGTCTAGAATTTGTTTTAGCCATGGGATTATGATGGTTGGCAAAGACAATATAAATAGGTAAGCAAAAGGGCAAAACTGTACGGGAGTGAATAAGACAATGAGGGAAACATACTCATGGTACTGATGTCTGCGCGTTGGAAAGCGTTAGGCATAGTGATGTTCCAGGGGTAGATCCACCCTTAAACTGATTCGAACCATTCCATTTACCCAACGGTCAGAGAGGGTTAATATTAGGTAGTTTCCATATTACACTAGCGTACAAGGTGCTTTTGCACCCCCTGTTAGGGTGCTGAGGAGGGCAGAAGCTAATTAGAAATAGAGGGGATTGGTTGGAGCTTGGACCATAGATAACCCGATGAATGCCGTCGGATCAGAAGGTAACAACCCAGGGGCCCCGGAAAATACGAAGGTGGGAGAAATACGAAGCGTTGAGGTGACGAGTGAAGTTAAAATAAAGGTAAAATACGTCTGCTGGTTGGAAAGTATCCGGAGTGGGGGAATCGGGGAGAGCGTTTTGACGTCAGTGGCTCAAAGGAATAAGGCAAAGATAGGATGTGCGCTGTCGCGGGTGTAGAATTACGGATAAAAAATGGTTTAAGGACTAAATCGGAGGATTTGTCGTCGGCGTATTTATAAAAAGCAATAATTACAGAACAATGGCATTCTCAATCTTGGTTGCTTGATAGAACGTGCGCTCCCCCTGAACGAAAAATACGTGGCAAAGAGAATGTTAAATTGTAAATGTGGCGATATGCCGGCTGTTGTAAAGGACGTGGCCATACGTTCCCGGCATGCAGATGGGTGAGGGGAGAGGTGAGTTTGAAATATAGATGGGTGGGACTATGGATATATATGCGGAGCCCAGTGCGCTAATACCCCACCAAGTCTAGAGCGTGAGAACCAGTGGGTCATCGGGTGCGGGGTTCTACATTTGGATGCCCCTAGTTTCCTCTTTGATTTATTCAAGGAAAATAGACATTGGGCAAGTGTCAGCGTTTCAGCATTTGTTCCGGTCATCACAGTATTGTATTTGTTTATTGTTCATTGCATGGTGGCACAGGGATTTCACTCGCGTGAATCTCATTGTTAACAGTTCATTGCGACCCTTAACGGCGGAAGACGCGCCATCTCAGTTACCATTGTTAATTCATTTCTGACTTGCATATCTGGTAGATCACCACTACCGTTCCATTTCGTGTGATAAAACGTGGCCCACACGGTTTCGTGGGTCACATCAAACAAACCGAGGTGAAATGTAGGTTAATCGGCAGACTCACTCCACGTCATGAGCTTCATCATCCTGGTCAAGCTTAGTCAGCATCAACACCAAGGGACACAGGCCTACACATCGCATCCCAGGTACCGGGCAGGCCAAGCAGCCATAATGGCCGCAGCGTAAAACACCTCGCCCGTTTCCTCATTTTTCACTATTTTCACATCAGACTGCTGAGTGCTGTTCCGTTTATAAATGCATAATTGCACTTAAAAGTATAAAACAAGTTTGCCTAAACACGTATGAGCTGATGGACGTGCTATTTCCATATTGCACCGAAGATGAGAGGACCGAGCACTTTCTGAGTGTTCAGCGCCAAGCTGAACATCCACCGGCGCACAAAAGCGCCGTTTCTACAAGTTTTGTATCATCCTCAGATGAACCTCGAGGACCCTGGCACGGAAACCGTCGTTTCCTCGTCGGTATCAACTACGGGCAGGAGGACGGAGGGAAAGCAGGAGTGGACAAATGTGTCAAACCCCGCCTCGTGGGCACTTCTGACCAGCGAGAGAGACTCATTGGGATGTGACCCGGTCAGATCTTCCGATTTCAGTGCAGCATATTAGGCGGGCAGCTTGGATGCATTGGTGCGCGGGCCTAGATTTTCTGGTAGACCATATCTCCGGCGTTCGGCTCCTGAAGGTCTTCTTGGAAGAGACCGCTGTAGCGGACTATGGATACGTTCTTCCGGATAGCATGTTTAATCGAATATTGACCGCCCAGGGCCGCTGCCATTTGCATGCTGCTCAAGCACGCTGCGCTCGCATGCTCCTGACGAATATACTTAATCTCCCACGGCTTTCGATTGCCTCCGCCTTGTACCGGTGGAGTAACTGGGCTTTTGGTATTGCAGTCCTACAGATCTGAGTAAGGTTGACGCATAGGTGTTCACAACGGTTGAGGGCAGCAATACCTATTACGGTACTTGCTTTGTGGCATGCGATATTGCAATGCGACAATCCATTGTCTCCCCTGCGCACTCTGGTTGTTTATTTGAATCTCCCCTCCATTTCGGTGGCATTCGCAATGTGGTATATTAGCCTGCAACTTCGTCGTCTATTCTCTTCCATGTTTTAGCTAATCAAGGTGTTGCACAATTTTCACTGCGTCGATCCTCATGAAGCTACCTGGTAGACCTCACCCTGTTTCGTTTTTGTCTGATGCACCGTAACCCCACCTTTATGCGCGTGTCGACTCTCTGCACCCTTTTGCTTTGTAGACAGCTGTATTGTGCAAATCATCCCAGCCACTTTGGTCTCCACTGTCGGGCAGGTGTACCTGGTTTAGGGCGGCTTGACAACGCCACATGACATCCAACTGGATAAACGTTAGATGGCACCGAGCATGCCTTATGCGATGACATCAATTCTGCAAGCATGTTCAGGAGTCTTCACCGAAAGCGTAACCTTTCCCTTCATCGATCTTCCTTCGTAGAAAACCTGCAATGGAGTAGTTTATATTTTTCTTCTCCATTGGGGACCCACGGGCATATGTGCACATTTTTCAAGCTTCATTGTCAACTACCATTTCCTCGATCTCCAGGTTACCCTGCAGTTGTTCACTGTAGTCCGCTTCTGTGATTATTAGCCAAAGCCTGAGATCCCTTGCAACATCAAACATGTGGATTTCACGAACCATGACAAATAATTTACAAAGTGACGCCGGGTTATTACTTGAGCAAAGACATATTTGCCCAAATAATGCCCGTTTATACAATGTCAGTATGTAAAACTGAACTTTGTACATGATCGTACACACGTGGTAGCACACCATTCGAAACAACATGCTTGCATATTCAAATGAGCCTACACCAGGAGGTTTGAAGAAAACCCAAAAGCGTGGGTGACAAAGTAGTCATGACTTTTGTGGTCATAGAAATGACAAGCCTCATATTCGTCTCAGAGATTACACACCAGCCCACTTGTTCACAAAATGTTTAAGAATCGTACCATTACAAAACAAAGAATTTGACCGCAGCCAACGCAGGGCACTGGAAATGGACCGAATACATAGGGTCTTACGACTCAGTAATGAGCTGTTATCTCTTGTATAAGCTTCAGCGGCATGAACCCAGTTTAAGACCATGCCTTCTCATTAGGTACGTTGTTACAAACTTCGTGGCCATTTTGTTTATCACCACAATGCTGACTGGTCTTTGATGACTCAGGTAATTGGGGGGAAATCCATTACTTTGGGATATCTCTTCCTCTAGGATCCGTTTTGTTGATGGATGTTAATTTTCTGACATTCGTTTAATTGCGTTTGTTCCGTGGGATCTCTATCCCCTTTACTCGTGCCGAGGAGTCTCCTTTTCCAAATGTAGCTTGTCGCCCGGCATCTACAGTGGTTCATTTTCTGTGTATGACCGTATCGGCGTTACTTCGGTGCCAAGGTATTTGCACTGCATTTCCAAAGACTGGTCAACAAGGCGGGTCCTCTCTATTTTCCCAAATGAAGGTGCTTTGTCAAACCCAGCTAAAGAATTCGAAATGAAACACCTTCGGTGGCTGCACAGTGGTCTGCTGACTCTTGGGGTGTCCCTTTTTTAAGTGTATTCTTCGAGCAACGCAGTGAATGCACGCAAAGCTTCCAACACTGTTTCGCCGCACGCCACACTTTGGTCTCCGTTTTTTTCCCTGGTTAAGTGTTTGTGAGTTTGATGCCATATTAGTCTTATTCTCGTCTTCCCATCGGTCTCAGAAGCGCAATGTGTCCATCCTATAAATTTGCAAGCATGTGTTTGTGTATTTTTCGTTAAGTAATTGTGCTGTCGTTTTCATGCTGCCGCTATTTTAGTTTTTCTATGCAATGGTCTATTAGATGCAGATTTGGCCCAATTCAGCTTTTGTTTTCTCCGCCCTGAAATTTTAAAGATAAGGGTTTTAAACCATGAAAACTGTAAGCTGGGGTACAACGAAACGACGTCATTGAAGCGGGAGAGGCTCTGGCTGTTTTGATAGGTGGTTATGTGCAACGTCGATTGTTGAGTAACCTGCGCAGGGACACCGACACTCAGAAGGCTGTGAGGATGGTAGGCAGGATCCAAGTCGTGGCTTCAAGTTCATCGTGCCCACAAATCTTTTCCTGTAGCCATAAAAAAGTGATTTGGCCAGCATTTGCATATGTATGTGTTTACTGCCTTTTTCTCGGAAAATGTTAGAGCGAGAAGTAATGGCACTGAAAAGGAAGAACTCCGACGAAAATCTTCTAACTGCAAAACGACGCCAGCCGCCAAAACGACGGACCTGCATTCTCCGCGGTCCCAGGTGCAGATGGTCACAGATTTGGCAAAATCCCACTTAACATATGATTACTTATGCTCATCACAATCCCTGAAGAGTAGGAAACTAATATTATCAAGCAGCGTTTTGTCCAGGTGACAGCTTTCATTGGGCCCATGCGCAGCCATTGAGGGAAACGAAAGAGTAGATGTGTAACTCGTTTGCGACGATGCCAAAGATAAACCTGATCTGGGGAATCGGCTGGATGCCTGCAGACACTGTGTCCATTAGGAAAGTCTCTGGGACGCATATTCTGTCGTCCCGTCGGTGCTTGACAGACTAGCCAGTGATAGACGGAAAAGCATATAAATGCATTTGAACCGGATCTGTGTTAAAAGCTTTTGAAGTCAATAAGATGATCGCCATAATGCAATTTGAGAAAGGTTTGTGGGATACGTATTTTTCGGCCTCGTTTTGAGATGCCATTCCCCAGCTCTGAGCTGAGTTTAGTTTGAAAGCTTTCGTAATGCACGGCAATAATTCTGCCATCGGTCTATTCATGTTTCTGTCCACAAGTTTCCGCGCACCTAAAAACCATTCCGCTTTTCAAAAGCAGCATGTGGCTCACGCTACTTGTTGTTCTGCCTCAATACGGTATTTTCATTGTAACCAGCTTATTTAACTACCCTCGGCGTTGGCCTGACATTACTTGCCTGGTGGCGTACCTTCGGGCCCACTGTGCAGGGGCACAATCTAGTGTTCGCCGTTGAAGTTCACTTAGTCTCAGTAAGTTCTCATAAGTTACTGAATTTTCATAGTACTACGAAGCACTTGGATTTTAGCAGCTGCGCCGCGCTGTATTGATAAAACGTCTCGTTATCGCTAAGGGAGTAAGAAGCAAGCGGCTACATCTGTTGAGTTAACGTAGCCTCCTCTGCCGACTGTAGGTTTCCAGCCAAAATCATGATAACTTGCGAGGTAAATCAGCTGGCCAGATCTGTTACTTTAAGACGCTACAAACTTCAGACTCATTTGTAAACAGCAGGCCATTGTCAAGTCTTGCTGACTGGTTTAGTAAGTGCAGTCCGCAATGAGGTATGCATATTCAAAAGGAAAGTGTCCGACTTGGTAGAATACGTAAATAATTTGGATCGCACCTTCTCGAAGATTGCGCTCCTTTACCACCTCGCTGATCCTGAAACAGTTAGATAAAGGTAAGCCCCCGCTACTGGCCATTTTCGGAATGCCGTGTTCTGCAGATCATTCAGTTGGATGGGCAGGTCATGTAACGCCGGCATCATTAACACCCCCGACCTTACTCCCAAGAGCAGCGTTAGAGATTTATTGACTCCTTGTGGCATGCACATACCCAATGTCTAATGACATGGCTGCCGAGGACGACCAAATCTTATAACCATAATTTCAAAACAGAACTCCAGCGAAGCCGTTATTCAGTAAGCAAAGCAATGTCGTTGTCAATGGACCGTTTAAGAACATAGGGGCTGCTATAACCAGCGTGCTACTCCAGGAGTAATTCCTCAGATAAAATTTGCACGACTCCACTCGCAAGTAGTCGTAGCCAGTTTTTATGTTGTAACTCCTTACTACCAATTGAAACGGGTCCAGCAATCAATAATCCATCCAACAAAAATCCACTAGTGTCGACACTATCGACGAGCTCGCGCCTCGCGATTGGGGTCGTTGATGTGTAGAGAGCCCCTTGAACCTCAATTACACAATCTAACGCTTCCACTTGAACTCCCTCAAACCACCTTCACCTTCTTCCGTCACGCCCAAGCAGGAGTCCAGGTGGCGCCCACTCTATGACGTTTTCCAAAGCAAACCTTTTAAGCTCACCATCACATCCTATCCTTCTTCAAAATGTCAGGGGCCCCAAACGCCCCTGTCACCACGGGCAAAGACACCTTCCTAACCAACTTCATCCGACCCTACTCAGTAGGAGCAGTCAGCTTGACTCATTCTTTATTTGTACTGTGATAAAATCGCCAAGCCCAGTGGAGTGTTGTGCTTCGTCCTCTTGCATCCATCGGAGCTTCATCGCTCAGTCCTTTCAGTGGGCGAGTCTGGCTCACCTAAACCTGAAGCCTTTGAAGAATCTCAATTCGTTAAAAGCCTTCTCCAACACCTCGTCCAGTGGTGTACCCTAATCATTATAAACATTACCTAGCTTACTGCCACGGAAGAGGCACCGACTTCCGTATAACTGGCAAGTCAGCTTTAACCTCAAAAGTTCACGTAAACCATGCGGACTTCAAGGCAAGTAGGCTTCATTTTTCTGGGTAACCGTCCACTGACCATCTTCGACTAGTAAGCAAAAGTATCCGCCCACCACTGTGCAGTCACTGCATCAATTTCAAAGAAAATATCTCAGCGCTTCCACTCAGTTAGAATTTAGACCCCCAAAATCACGGTGACTCATGCTGATTTATTTCAAGCCCTGCTTTATATCCAGCTTTACAGCACGGATGGCCGAAGATACACAGCTTCCTGATCTAACAAACACTCGGGAACCGGCCCCATTCTATGAATCAAAAGTAAAGTAGCAAACCATCCGCCTGTAAGCCCGCAATCTATCCTCCGCATCTGTCTTATTGACACATCATCACGAAGAGAATCTCACAGAGCTGATGGTACGCACTCCAGTTATGCACAAGAACGTCCTTATAGTACTGAACTAATTCCTTATTACTATTCAAAGGTCGCTAAAAATTAAACAAGGTGCAGGCGTTTCTAGTTGGCTTGGTGTGACGGCTTGCTATCCTTCATGACCCAAAGAGCTACACAGGACGGCTTATCTCAGGTCAAATATCCAATCGTTCCCGGAAGATCAGCGAGTAGAGGTCTGATGAAGTAGTTTCCCGGAAGGCCATTTGGGAGCCAACGTGGCCTAACAGCTCAGTCGGAAAAATGAGTGGAAGAATAATTTGTGTAAGTAGATGGGCTTCCACTCGGCTATACCCCGTTGCATGGCATTCATGTTCTTGCTAGAATCGAAAGTTTTGACTGAGAACTCTGATCGGCTGCCTGATTAGCAGCTGGGTTCCCTAATAGTACCCGTTCGCCAATTCCCATGAGTTTCGTGGCCAAAATAAATTCATCGGGCCACATATTTTGCATGACGCGCACTAGTATATCCTACCGTGGCCTAATTTGCATCCCTCCCACAGAGTACAAAAAGCCATGTTAAGGAGAGCGGATGGCTTGGCAATATGGAATGATAAAATGCACAGGTAACCTGGGTAAAGCGTGTCTCACTTCTTCGTGGTAGGGGGTTTGAAAGGTCCGTCAGCTAACTAGTTTGAGATACTGAAATATATGGCAGTGACCCATGAACAGTGGTGGTTGCTTTTTCATAGTTTGTTTAATGAAACTGATTAAAAAATTGTTTCTATATATTTAGACCTTATTCCACGTGGTTACTGCAGTATTCTCGTCTTTTCCCGCTTCTGTAGGCCCACTTCCTGTTTCCATTTGATATTCTTTTTTATAGAAAAATGTGGTTTTGGGGAAAAGGTAGCGGTCATTGAAGCTTGCCATGCAGCTTAACGCTAAACGATGGATGAGCCGCTGCGCCTGTCTGCTCAAAAATATAGCCATGATTTCATTCTCATCAAGAAGACATGGGTAAAGGACAATATCGTCGGCAGAATGACTGCTGTATTTGGCAAGGAGGATTTTGGAACGAATATGATAGATAGACTACGGGAGGCTGTCTCGTGTAAGTAAGAAAAACCATTCCGGCGTCGTGATGTAATCATTCTGTTTTACGACTTGCAAGATTGAATCTGGTTGACGGTGGCAACTGTCAATCAGGATTTCTTGGTCATATGCACCTACCGCCGCCTAATGCTTTTTGCTCACAGGTCTCACGCATAAGTGATGCAATAAATACCAGTGCTAACCTTTTAGGTATTAGGTCGGTGATATCAACATAAACGCTCCTGCTATTTGTTGATCTGCCTTCGCCCCAGAATGCTTTTTGCTCTTTTCTCCAGATTTACAATGAGTGGGCGGGAATATTATGTTGCGTTACCCAAAACGGACATCAGTGCAGTTGATCATATATTCACTGCTGTATTGGTCCAATTAGGCGTGTTCGTAAAGAGCAAACTACTTGGATGTGCTCTCCATTGGACTGAATTTAAATTTTTAATTTCGCCGTCTACTATTACATACCACAGAGGCTCCTGGGATCGCCTGAACTCCATGAGTCGTATCCAACACTGGGACAGCCTCTTCCTGTCGGCGAATCTCAAATCAGCCGCAAATCAATTTTAATTAACCCTGGGCAACTGCATTGAATTAATCAACCACACCCAATGTGGTACGAACAGATAAATGTGTCCACCTTGGACCCCATTATTAGAAGAAAGTATTCATCATTGTAAACCAGATACAAATTAAAAAGTTTGTTTTTATATTGTCGATGAACCATCCGCTTATCATCATTAAGTCTCTTATCAATTCTCCTAAAAATTAAGGAAATTAAAGTCTCAAATCCAAAGGGGGAAGTTGACGCGCTGGTCAAATCATTGTTAGCACAACTCACTTGCCTGTTAACGCAAATTTAGGGACATGAGCAAACGACTCTCTACTAATGCCGCAAGTGTTCAGCGAATTTTTTCATTTCCAATGCGGCAACTGATGATAAAATTATTTCACCGGACATGGTTTCTATCTCCTCATTCTATCTATTCAGTAGTAAACCCTTAGAGCCCAAAATATAATCACCTTGCCACAATGGATCAGACAACCTTTAAGAAGCGCTTTTCAGATTTGAAGGTGAAGATGTTCCAACACTGTTGTCTAATCGATTTAATCAATCCTTTATTGAAGTTAATTTCCTCCTTAGTGGACAACACTCGTCGTTATCTATCTACATAATTGGTTCCAAATAAGACTCATTAAATTACAGGCCCAGTTATCATCCCTCATATCTTAGGCATCATGGGAAAAGTGATAAAAAGTAACTTGCATTGTCTATTGGACCATGACATCATCATTGCCGCTCGAAATGGCGGACGACTTCCGCGCCGCTGTTCACCCATAAAATGTATGCAACGCTCCTAGAACGAAACTTTGACCTCCAGTGGCTGCGCGGATTAGAAGATGACCCTCCATTTTCACGGGATCATGGATAAACGAATGTGCATCTTCTTATCTCAAGGAAGAAATAACTTCCAATGGTCAGTGACATATTGAGGTCCTGGTCTCTGGCCCCAAGTGAGACACAGCACTCAGAATCAACCTTTTCATTTTTAAATATTCACCTTTACGCAGTTAGCTACCCCAGTGTATGAGAATGATATCTTTGGCCTCCATCGCACGTAAAACTAAAATTAAGAGATGAATAGCACTGAACGCTATTAAGCTAGAACGCTGTTTGTACTCCAGTAAAAAGCGCCCAATTGAAAGGCCTAGGCTATAAATTGAAAATTAATTTCATGAAATAGGTATAAACCTTGGAATTTTGGCTTAACCTCCCATTCGAACTCTAGTTATTTAGATAACTAACTGTCTCTCCAATTGCACATCTATCTAGCAGTACGCGGAACAAAATCGATTTACTCCTGAACAATTTCGTCAATAAAAGAATGAAAAAATTTTCACTTCAAGTTTTCTCGTCTGATATGTATTTAACAAGGTGAATAATGGGCATAAGTGTACATATTTGATTCCAGCGCATCTCCAAACCGAGGTCTTATATCATCAACTAACCCTTTAATCTGTACTTTTTGTGACAGTTATCTTACTCAGCTTGCAAAAGTTGACATCATTTAACTCCTCTTTCTACCCTTCTCGTACCGACTTCTGCTTTCCAGTTGCAGTCGTCATACTCCTCATTTCGAATAATGCCAAACTTCCACCCTTATCCCTTCCTACATTCCAGATATATGCTTAAAGAATTCTGGCTCAGTTCGAGCCATCCATGTCGATCTCCATTTACTCTGTTCACTTTCTCTGCCCATTATATAGCCCCCTCTATTTTCGAGGAATCCGGCCATTTTGCGTAATCCGTCATCGCTAAATATTCTTCTGCCATAAGAGCCTATGATGCGTTTAAATGTAAAATTTGTTGCAGTCCGCGACTGACATAAAGTCCAAAAACGTCAGGCATAATCCTAGCAAACTATTATCTTTAAAACTTGAAAACTGCCTAGCTTGCCCCATTGCATGTTCTGATCGTGATCGAGTCATTCAGGGAAACAAACGTGTTCAAGTTTGGCGTCTGCTTTTCGTTTAACAAGTTTCCACTTCACCAATATTAAATAAAATTTCATTTTTCCCTGCACATACCTCTCAAGAATAGAGAAATAGACACTTTGCTAGAATCTTTATTCGGCTCTTTTTTCTACTACACCAACCATGGTCGCCGAACCGTAGTCTTTGGTTGCACTACCAAACCGTCATGAAGATGCACGCAGTTCATTTATCAGGTGTTTTCTAAGTACGTTTTTTCTCCGAATGCTGGGTTGCTTAAAGAAAGTAGGCTGAAACTTGACGATTTTGACTGAAAATACGAATATTAAACTAATGTTCACCCACTGTTTAATAAAGTGACTATCGGTAACTAAGCTCTCCTGGGCTACAAACCGAAACCGTTATTAAAGTTTAAATCCCTGTTTTTTGCATGGAAGTAATTTTTTAGTCAAGTGATCTTCCTGGAGAGATTGCTATGGGTACTCACTCTCAGTGAAGGCTGCCAGTTGCCGGATATTCCCGAGTGGTGTTATTTGATTACCTCGTCGTTAGTTGAATATTTCGCTTTCTCCAGCACTGCAATGCAAAGTATCGAGTAGTTTGGTCTGCACTGAATTGTGTCATCTTACTCGTTTTGATTCGGGGCGTTCAGCTGCAGAACTACTACAACCAAGTCTAAACCAGTCCATCCCAACGCATGCTCCATACCTGTGTGCTTGGTCGCATTCAACTTTCTCCAGTCTGACTCAGGTCTTCCAGGATTCCGGAAGATGCGATTGAAATCGCCGAAACAGCCCATCCAATGCATTCGTTTGTGGCGTATGTTAAATGTACTGCCAAGACTAGCGGAGGAAAAATAGTGAACTCACTCACTGAACCCTCCCCTATTTCAAAAAAAGAAAAAATGGATTGCGCCGGGAAATTACTCTATTAGAGGTCCTGGATGCAAGAACAATGTGGTTACATATGATGCTTTTTGTTTACGAGGAATTCTTAGCGACCGATCCGAGGACCACATCTAGTCGATCATCGTCTCGGCAACCTATGGCATTCTTGAATGTGGCTCGCTGAGCATGACGCTTAAGCTTGTACACCCCTTCTGTTTTCACCTCTGTCTAGCTCCGGCCATTGATTGCGCTGCTAAGCACATCCTGATTCTATTTTATCTTTTTCTGGTTGCAAGCCTTTAAGACGGAAAGTGACAGCGCCCACTCATCACAAGATGCACACTGTGGATATATATAAAACCTGGGGTGAAACAACACGAATGGTCTCTCCGACCTGCTTCTCTCACCTGAGTCCTGCCCAGTCAACTCCGCTACATTTTCATTTCTATCAATATCAGATTCTCCCTTTTGGCCGCGAGGGTGACAGCATCCCGACCACGATTGCTGCGGACGGGAATTGTCATTCTTTCAGAGCTATGGTTCTAAAATTTCCAAGTGGAGACAGCAAACAAGAAGGAACAAGCACACAACCTGAATCGTTCTGCCCTGTTGGGTGTTTGTGACAAATGCATCTTATTATGGCTATCAAGCATAGGATGCATCCCTGGTCTAAGCCCACCCACAGGCCGGGACAGAACACGCAACACGCTAAGCTCCCGCAGTTTTATTGATGTCTATAGCATCGAAATCGGCTTCATCGCCCCTAAGCTGCAGATGTGCAAAATGTCTGAGACACTGGTCAACTTCGGCTAAAGGTGGACCCACTGCCTAACGTACAACGCCTTGAAGTTTCTAGTTCGGGTGCAACCCATAAAGTTAATCACGATATTATCCCTGTTCTTATAACGACCATGACCAAACATGCATTCTGCCATTGTAGCACTTTAAGGTTGGCGCTACTTGACAGCTAATTCTTCCATTCTTCCATCGATCAATTACCGCTTCCACTGCTACACTCAGCATAGACCTCAGCTGGAACATATTCAGATAGCCACGTTTCACTTTTATTTAAGGTAATCACGTTCGTAATGCTTTCTCACCATAGGTCCGCCATTCAGATTATAGCAAGTTGGCCCAAAACCGGTGAAGGCTACTGCAAGCCGTGCGATTTTGCTTCAGCCTCCAGAACGTGGTAAAGCAGAGTTATGAACACCAGCAAGTTGCCAGTAAAACCTGACACCCCCCTCTTAAGGTCTGGTGGTGAAAAGAGGCCGCCAACGTGCTATTATAAGGCAACTCTTCTCGAATGCACAGCTTGGCTACTAGATCTGCCTGATCACGGTTAAATGCCCATGAAATTAACAGTGAATATCTACAAAAATACCCACATATTCTTATCGTGCAAGTATCGTCATCACCCGGGATATCAAATCCAGTGTGATCCCTCGGATCTATCTTTCTTCCGGTGGTTGTAAAACTTTGAAACCCATGAAAAGGAGAGGAAACATCCACCCTCATTTCACATAGCTTACCAGAGTTATGTACCATGCACACTGTAGTGCACATCATTCTTCATTTTCCCTCTCACTTCTTACTGACTTTTCTATCTACCTGTCACTAAAATAGGGCTTTAATCATTGTTCT
Organism: Fasciolopsis buskii; assembly: GCA_008360955.1. Taxonomy (NCBI): domain Eukaryota; kingdom Metazoa; phylum Platyhelminthes; class Trematoda; order Plagiorchiida; family Fasciolidae; genus Fasciolopsis; species Fasciolopsis buskii. The sequence continues at coordinate 18,087 of LUCM01001346.1, forward strand.
ACTACAATATCAAATGGGTTTTTGTCTATCGCATCTGATGCAGATTCCGCAGTACAGAGCATAAATTATCACGTCCGTCCTATCTTTAAAATACTTCACTATCGTCCTAATCTCTTCTTTTCTCTGATCCCTTTAGTCGGGTTTGACAATTTTCCACCCGTCATTCAATTTTTATTGACTTTCTCAGTTGTAGATCACCTTGCATCAGCATTCCGAAAACTTATGCTATATCCCAACAGTCCTCGCGGTTCTCTAGCCGAACGTTGCCTTTTTCACGTGTACTTTTGGTGACTCTGCACATGGCGTTTTGCACTAAACACGACTCATGTTAACTTCCTGAAAACCACGTCCAACCTTCATTAAATAGCCATTTGCTTTCACCTTTGGGCTGTATTTTGATGTTATTTAGTGCTGCTCTTGTGCATCTTTATGTATCTATGAATGCCGTTGGACCTGGCGCAGAAATATTAATATCATTACCGAAAAATGTGTAATGCTCTCCATTCAGGTATCCCATGTCACTGTAGTAACGTTAAGTTTTCCGTTGCCTATTGACTTGCAGCTCGATCGGATTATCTCCAGTTTGAAGCCTAGATCCAATTGCTTGATATTGGATAGGTTGACGATAACTTCGACCGCCTAGATCTGGTAAAAATTGCTGGTTAATTGATTCTCGTGCGCTTACGTCGTGTCGCCTTCAGGCTGACGCTGCATCCCTGGCAGCTCTAACCCCCCTCTCTCCAATTTTCAACTACTAGGTTTTCACTGGAGAAGACTGCAGAACTCTCCGAAGAAATCGTATGCCGCTGCAGCCTAGGATTCCCCGCACTGATCACTCTCGTGTCTTCCCGAGCCGCCTTCCCTTCTGCACAAAATGATTAAACAGTTCTTTGAGAACAGCCGAAGAATCGTCCCAACGACTAACAGTCAATTGAGAGTAGCTGCCACAGCGAACCTGCCAGAGTCGGGAGAGGGGCCGCAGCTCCTCACCCAGGTAGGATAATGGAATTGGGTAATTCTCTAGGATTAAGGGATGAAGAGATGAAAAAAGAGTATGAGTGGGGTAAAAAGGCAAAACGGCTCTGCGAATTGGGGCGCTTTTGCTCACATCAAAGAGAGTAAATTACGTTCAAGAGTTACGCTTTGTTAAAGGCGGGTGGTCAGAATAGGGGATGTTGTCGCTTCCGGAGAAAATTGGGGGCATGGCTTTGAAAAGGTTAACGCAAATAAGATTTTTCTGGCCGTTAGCTACTTGGTTAAATGGGCAAGAGCTGCGACAATACTAATTGGAAGGTCAGAAATAGTACCTGAGGAAGGATTTCCGTGTCACCCAGAAGTGCGAATCACTCATTTACCCCCGTCCAGTGAGCTTTAGTAACCAAATTTGAGGGCTCTTTGGCAATGCAGACAGTTCTACTTAACCCTTTCTTGAACGGCGGAGGGTTTACAATAGCGCGTGCATCTTGTAAGAAGTTAATCAACATAAGGTCGTATTTGAACAAAGAAAAACTTTTAACGGAGGATCCGATGGAGCCGGTATTACTGATGCTCCCCAGTGAATATCCTATGGCAAAATTCTCTCAGCTATGTGAAGGCACTATTAGATGGCGAAAATATGACAGATTTAACTTCAGTCTACAGCATAATAACTCTAGATCCTACAAAACACATCTATGCCCATATCTGGATTGCAAACTTCTCTCCAAAGTTCGCTATTCCAGTAGCCGTTCCGTCGCATCCACAAGTGACAGAGGATGAAATAGCACCGGCTTTACAAAAACCGTGCCGACCTTTTGCGTTGAGGATGTTGTTAACCATATAAAACGTAAGTTTAGCTATGATCCGTCTCATGATTCTTGAGTATGCTGGGGTGGGGTTTACGGGTTGGTAGTTATCTGGGTCCAGGCGAGATCCCTACGTGTGAATTGGTAAGATTACAGAAGTGTCCCGGCGGAAAAAATGGCGATTATACTTTGTGGACAAGTCAAAACGTTGAATGAAAAATAGGAATATCAGGATTCTGAAATCTGACAGCTAGCGTAAACGAGTCCGGATCTTCTCGGTAAGAAGTTTTCATCTAAGCGATATCGGAACAGATTTCCTGAAGGCGAACACTGGTGATGTGCAAATGTTCACAGTTGAAAAGCCAGAATTATGAAAGAAAGGTAAGTTATCGGAAGTCATTGATGCCGGTAAAGAGGAGGTGAAAGTTTCAATCATGCCCACAAGGTCCTTCAGGTAAGTTTTGCCATGGACAACTGGCAAAATTTTGACAGAGCTTTTGACTCCTTCCTTTCACCGACTTTGCTAAAATTTCTAATTCATTATGATTAATAACTCCACTTAATTCTTACTGATGGAGAAGACTGTCAAATTACTGTTTGGGAGTCCAACTATCGTGATTAATCGGGACTCCGCTTATAACTAGCTTGTGTCATAAATTATTTTCGGTAGCTTTTAGAGTTCACTTTCCATGTGAAAAAAGTTTATTTTGTTTGAGACCAGTTGGTGGTCACCGTTTTGGGGTAATTTAGATTAGACAGGTTTCCAAAACGGCGCTTGGCCAATAAGCTGATAGCTAAGTTGCTAGTAAGGCGCCTGTCCCAGTTTTGGTTGCAAACCAAAGAGGGTAATGTTTCAGCACGCTATGCAAAAGGTCTGTAAAAAAATGTCTACTCTAGGGGTTATCATTGAATAAGAAAAAGCAGCGAACTGATATGTAGGCACACTCGGGAAGAATATTTCCATTTTTGGTTAGTACTTTGCTAAGGCTCAATGAGAACTTCAGATCCAGAGCTATATAACGCCTGGCTTGGGCCGTGGCATGCCGGATCTATTCGCCCAGATATACCAAAATCAGAAAAGACGAGGGATGAAGAGAAGCCAAACGGAGGAACCAAGGCAGCTCGGAGGCATTGAAGTCCTACTTACATGTTTTAGACACACAGGGGGCCACTTATGAGTTAAAAGCTTCCACTGCGAGGGAGAACCTATCAGAGTTGACTATGAGAGCAATGGACAAAACCCGGTAATATCCCTCGCCGTTGTGACCCAGTGCCAAGCCACAAAAATTAATCAAAGGCGCTGAATTTAAGGAGGTGGTTTTGTGGTTCTGAAGTTGCCATTGACTTAATGGGCGCAAAACCATGCCCGTTGGCTCATCCTATTTCTGTAGATCTAGGACGACTGTCAAGGCCGATGTTCCAGGTGAAACAAGAGTCCTTAGCCGGGACTCGGTCTCAAGTCAAGTTCACCGTTGGAGCAAATGAGCGCGTGGAGAGATTTTCACTAAATAGAGAGCGCTCGGGAGCAAAAGCTTGAAGGGTGGATAGAAAATTGTTTTAGAGTAGACCTGCCACAAATATGATACAAGTCGTTTGACACTTGACTTCGGTATACCTAGTACACAAAAAAGTCAACCACGAAAAATCGGAGTAACATAAACGAAAAGGAGAGTACCAAATGCGAAGAATCTCGTATGAAAACATGTTATCCAAACCAGCCAAGATGACCGGATGATATTTTACAAGACCACCCCTGGCCCAGATCTTGAAAATGGGACAGATGACTGTGATTCCCTATTCATTAGGCTGCCTGGCCAGCGCCGTCGGCTGACGGAGTACTCCAACGAGGGTTGGAGCAAGTACGTTCGCTAGATTCATCCAGACCAATCCCTGAATTGAGTCAGGACCGGGGAGTTGATAGGGTTTCACAACCTTAATTGCTTGCAACACCCAATTAGCGCCACGGGCGTCGGAGGACGGAGATAGCAAACGACCTGGCAGTTGTGAGCACAATGAAAAGTCTGGAGTGTTGAAGGAAAATGGTTACACAGCTAGAAGCTTCACCCTCCGAGTATTCGTTTTCGCTTGGATTCGGCATGGTTCCGGCACCGGAATGATAGTTCGTCCTGATCCGTTTGCCGATCAACGCAAAGAACGTTTTAGGAATGGCAGTGGATTCGGTCTCCAGGGTCTCTTCGTAAATAATGCTGCTTTTTGTCTTCATTGCACTGAATACATTCCGTTAAACTGTATTTCTCCTTCTACTCCTTGTGGTCACAGAAGGCCTGTCAAGTCCTATTTCGGCTTTTGGCGGCGAACTCTGTTCTCCGATAAGACGCGAGGCTTCTACGGTGCGACGATATTCCAAACCGGGCTGGGTAGTCCACCCCGAATTTTCAGCCACACATCCAAATCATCAGCCAGATATTAGAGCACCAATGATAAAGACGCAGTCGCAGATCCCATCCACTCTCCAGTCGGTGGGGCCGGGACGTTGTCTCGGAGATGGTGCCATTCCGTGCTATCAGTCAACTATGTGTGTGGAGTAAGCGTTACCAATCACAAGTGGGGTTTGACCATAAATCTGATATCCGGCTATCTCCTGGAGAAAACCAGATCCAATGTAGGTAGCATTAACGCTCCCCTTCCGAAATTTTGGTCGACGCATCGTAGCAGATTCTAGCTCTAATTGGCAACTAGTAAATTTCTTAAGTGTGGACATGCTCCTAGGAGCGAACAATAGCCCGCTCAACCGACAGTGGTTGCGCTAAAGTCTCCCGGAACCAAGCAGTAACTGGCAGGTGCGCAAAGCCACAGCTATTCTAGGGAAGCTAAGGGCGCAGCAACATGAAATCGAAAGGAAGCCTTTGCATGACCACTTGCGGAGAGTTTAAGTATGCAGCACAGTGAGTCAGTGCGTCCCTCACGGTCAACCCAACTTCTAGATACAGATACTAGTACAAAAATATGGTCACGAAAATACCACTGTCCACCTCGGTGGACATTCGGTCGCACCGGAATAATGCGTAATCCGGAAGAGACCTTAAAATCGTCCACATTCTAGGGCAACCCTGCTTCCTTGAGGGATATTACCATTGGTAGTGGCCCAGCACAAACAATTCTGGGCAACTAATCAATTTTTAAATCTAGCGCACATTATTCATCAGGATTTTGATGAACTTTTTGCACCACGCCCGTTGTAAACTGGCACGGTTCGTGATCCCTTGGCCTGTCTTGGTTGTGTCATCCTCCTTCGAACGTGGAATGTTCGTTACGTACTTAGGTTCACATGTACTATCACCTTTTTCCTGGGTCAACATTAAGGGAGGCCCTTTCAAAAGGAGCAAGCAGGTTTTCTTCCTATTTTGATTGACTTTCCAAAAACATTTCCAAATCACGGTGGCCGCTGTGATAGATCTCCATTAACAGTCGGAAAGTTTCGTTCAACGACTGCCAAAAGATGCACTGAGTCTCTTCATCCGGGACGCGTACTACCTTCAGAGAGTGAAGCATTCCCCCTTACTAAATTCTGAAGGGGAAAAATGTGGACCGTGCGCATCGATGTTGAACGGTGGGCGGTTTACGAGACGTTTATATCTCAAACCCTGTTCCCACCTGCATGGGGTCGGCGCTCAGACATTTTTGGGCCGTTGTCAAGCCTAATTTAGGGAGGTCCAGTTTCAAGAATAGAGGATATCTGGCTGGTTTGGTCCATCTGCATTAGCCGAAATATGAACTAAAGCTACTATTTGGTCCCAGAAAACGCCAAGTGTTGGTGGGCTTGGGGTCGGTAAATTGGTCGGCTCGCCGTCACACTGAATTCAGTCTGGTAAAGCATCTGTGCCCAGAGCCGTCTTGCTTAACTAAATGCGCTTTTCTCAAAAGCGAAATGAACAGTGGCAAACGCCTGCCCGTACAGTGACCCAACCCACTTAGTCAAAGCACTGGAAATTGTAGTCACGTCCGAAAACGGTTGAGTCCCCCGTATAAACTTATGCTCGTTCTCTACGTTACAGCGCAATTTGCGGAGACCGGTTTGGTGAAATCCGTTTCCACGCAACTTCAGCGGGGTACAACTTTGGTGATAAATGTTTGCACGTTAAATGCTCATCAAATCCATCACAAGAGAGAAATTTTGCCCGGGGAACCGTAGCTTAGGCGTTAGACAAACTGGTTTGCTCGGGTGTTGCTTCTCGTAGATTTCACGTAGGCAACAGTGGATATGGCGCTTATTTTCGGCGGGTCAGGCAGTCAAAGAATTAAACAGAACTAAACGAAGTTTGAAAATTTTTCTTTGCATGATGAATATTACACTCAGTCGGTTTTCCATTCAAAATGCCTTTCTCCTATATTTAGTCAAGAAAGTTGGAGCGACGTTGAGATTGCCTTAATTAAGGCAGTCGGAACCCACCTTAAATTGGCCGCCAGGTTCTGGAGAAAGTGGGTGGTGGGATGAAGGGTAGAGGGTCCGTGGCAGAAGTGGTCAGTCATCACGTCTCCAACGACTTAGCAAAAGGCATGTGAAACCCGCCGTACTTTCGCTCCGATGGCATCTGAGTAGCAGGCTTATAGTTAAAGGAGGACGTTGATGGAGTCAGAGCTAGGTCACGTAATTGGAAACATCCACTTAGCCTGGTAGAGTTAAAGGCTGACATCTGTTCTGCGGTGGAATAATGTTTCTTCTTGGCATATTTCATGCTCCACGCGTTCCTTTCCCTACCTTTTTGGGGCTCGAATCATTTAATTTAAGATTCGAATCTACAAACCGGGATTTCTTCATTGTGGATGCAGTCATAGCCTAGTGCACATCTGTCTCCCACACCTCCTTCCATAATTTTCTCCCTCCCATTTTCACCGCCCTTTCCGTTATATATTCCCTCATTTTTATTTCACTCATTGGCATAAACGATGTGCACGCTAGATCAGTCTGTCCACCCATCAATACCTAATTTGCCAAAGAACCAGTCACCACATTGATATTTTCGGGCCGTAGTATGTATAATTGTGGATTATTTTTCTGATCAAGTCGCACGGTTCATCGTTTCCGAATCCAAAGCTTGCAGAAAGGCCAGATTGCTGATTGTGTTTGTTCTTCCCAGACAATTTGATCCGGTTTGGGCGAAAAAATAATTCACACATTGGCTGTCGCGGTTCAGACACGTCTGTGATTATCCACCCCTAAAAATTCTGTGTCCAGTCTGTCCGAATTCACTATATCAACGCCCGTGTGCAAGGGCTTCATCAAAGTGTTGCGAGACGTTGTCAGATCGGCCGCAACGATGTGTGAGTGCAGCTGGGTTATAGGATCACTTTTTTGAACCTTTGTTAAATTCTTCCAATCTGGCAAGGAACTGATTCATCCGGCAAATACACTTTAAAGACGTGCAGCTAACACTGCACGAAGCGTGTCCTGTTCTGCACTAACTAGTCGAAGCAGTCCTTTTTTCCCAACTGCACCTCAATCATTGAACCGGCCGAAAATTTGGAATTCAAAATTGCTAGCAGCAGAAATCATGAAATGAAAAACGTAACCAATTGCACAATTCCTATCCATTGCCGCCGTTCCTAATTGTGGCAACCAATTACACCCCAAAATTTTGGCTTTGCATTTTGTGATCGTCTATTTAGTGTAAGAGTCACCAGACTACAATTTACGAAGGCACCTTCACTAAATTTACCCTTTCTTGTTTTGGGCTTTTTTTGCTTATTGCATGTTTCCCCTCCCGTCATATCAAATTACTGTTTAATTCACACAGGAATCTTGTCACATAATGTGGTCTACCCAAGAATGCGTGCCTACGGCCCCAAAGAGATGCATGACCAATCTAGAAAAACCGTAGTGGCAAAATGTCGCCGTTGACTCAAACAACCCGCACCACTGTCCGTTAGTATCTCTGGACTTAATAACTGAACCTGGTTCAACACATTCATTATTTCTTACCCTGCAGGTCATCCAATCTTGCACATGATCAGCGCTCCATTTTTCATCACTGTCTTTGCAAGCTATCACCGTGCATACTGCGTCTGACTTGGCATCGTAATTGTAACATCCAGATTGGTTGAGAGTTTCTTCCTCCTATTCTGTTCGTTCCTCTTCCAACAACGAATTATTCCTGCCCAGCCCGTTCATTATGACACTGATTTTGGGTCACTATGCACTCCCGGCGTGGTGTATTTACCCTTCGATGTTTCGTCCCTGTGCTCGTTTCTGAGATTGTTGGAAGGACATTTGGTGCGGTCATGGGTCACTTGACCTGGGGCAGCTTGTTGTGCTACGGTCTTCTTTCTTTTTTTTACTCACGCTGGTTGACAGTAGACGCGACCTTTGTTTGTTATGATCTTTGGCTGTCACAATCAAATAAATGTCGTTGGACCTGATCAAGCGTGGAGTGCCTCATGTATTTGCTTGAAACACGAGACACGTGCTCAATATTTATGCTTTCTTATCGATCGTTTAGTTTCATGTAGAATTATTTTCCATTTCTGAGCAGCCTTTGGTTGGATAGTGGCTGAGGTTCACTGTCGAAGGTCGGACTGTTGTGTACATAATTTCTCACTTATAAATAGTAAAGTCGAATTTGCGGACCAACCTTGTTTTTTCTTGGGTTTCGCACCAAATCGGGCTACGCGTTTCTTTGAGATTTCGCAGTGCTATGCAGAACTTGAGAAGTCCATTTTTGTTTAAATTGCATTGTCAGTTGCTGGTCGACTTCACTCGGACAGTTAATCGAACTTTTGGATGTTAAAGTTAGGGAAATAAAACATTTATAATCCTGAAGACATATTGTGCAACAGTTTCAAATTTGATGACAAGTCTTTAAGCCTTTTGACGACATCCCTGGCACTCCTGGGCATGCAGCTCTGACTGTTGCAACTTTGAATGAGGTAATTGTCTCAAGTTCGGAGCAGCAACCATTTAGTACTCATATGGCTTCAAATGGGTCTATCGTCGCCAACGGATTCTGCCTCGCCCACGAACTAGATCACTGTCTCACGTTCAACTCAGCAATGTTCTGCCGCACAGTTGTCCGTGAATGAGATTTCTCTACCAAGTTCTGCTCGTTATCACTGTGTGCAAACCGCATAGAGATGAAGGCTGAAAACGACGGAAAGTCGGTATTGTGATATTCTCATATATGAACAAGGCGTTCGATTGCGTTACAAATCGTAAGTTTCCCATGGAAGTCAAAGGTTGCTGTACAACAACCTCTTCTTGCTGAATTCTGATCATTATTGCCCACTAGAATACAGATAGCGAGTGTCCTATTAGTAGTAGAAGCATTAAAGGAAGCATACTAGTTCCACAACTGTCTGCGCTGCATCTCAAAGACATTTTGCACATAACTGAGCGTGGTATTGTCATTTGCTTGCATAAGTTACAAACATTGCAAGTACGTTTTCCTCCTTAACCTCAACGCTAAACTAGGCGATAAGAAAATGATTTACTGTCGTTCGATTCAGACCTCACGGCATAAGAGATGGAACTCTTGGCCCAAAAGCAGAATACTCACACAAAAATGTCACGTCCCCACAGGAATATTTAAAAGAGAAAGTCCTTGCTTCAAAGCCTGCCGTTAGAGACGTGGGTTTGTATTAGCTCAGAACGCTAAACTTCTCCAAATTAAAGTGAAAAAGGTCAAAGACTAATTGTGTTAGTCAAAGAGGACTTTAGAAATCTGGAAATCAAGCTGGAAGTCTTAAGTATAGGTGTGAGAATCATACTGGGAAAAAGTCCCATTATGTGGTAAAACATGCAAAAGATAGAATGATTATTGACTAAGGATTTTTAACAAACGATTACAAAAGGACTAATGGCAGTTCTCCATGGATAAAGAAAAAAGAAACCAAGAAAGAAAAAAATATGGAAAACTGAAGGTGAAAGGAGTGAGGCAATAAGTTCTAAATAAATCATTTCTCAGTTTTTCGGATTCCGCCAGGGTTTTCAAAGGCTCCTGCTTTTGGTCAATATTTGTTTTTAGTTGTGCACACAATGCGCATTTTCTGCATAGATGCGTCTTCGACTATGTTTCTAATTTTACGTGCAGTTCACATATGGCAAAACTTGAGGGCGGACATTAGATGTGCATTTACAATTTTTCGGAGCCCATGCTTCGGGATAAAGGCAGACGCGCAGCTGATAGTTGTTGTTTCAGTGGAGAAATGACTAATCGGCATATACCTCACGCTGAAATTCCCATCACAGAAGAATTTTAGTGATCTCATCAACGCTGCGCCTGTCCCCTCCATGTATAGATGCAGAGCGTAGTTTACGAGTTCCTTTTCCGTTCACTACTTCCCGGTCCTTTCAAGTATTCCCACGCCAGAAACCAGTGGGTGCTATGGCATCCGTTAAGTCTGTTCTCGTCAGCGCATCCGATAGATGCCCCTTTTCCGAACTGAGGTCTCCGTGCTACGCACGAACGGTGATCACTTTCCCATGAGGTGCTTCAACGTATCCCTCCCGTTTTGATGACCAACCTACGTTTCTTAATAAGACTCATAAACAGCCAATTCGAATAACTCTTAAAACTTTATTACATCTGAATTAAATTACGGTTTGTGGAGCGGGCTCAGTAGTCAAAAGTTGCTGAAAGAAGACCGTGGAGAACGTTCACTTGAGTGCCAGTTCTTCAGTCCTGGTTTTCAAGAGAAGGCTGTATGAGGAAACTCTAAGAGTGGATGTTCCACGGTCTTGCGATTCGCTGAAAGAAGATGAGACGACGGAGTGATGAAGCCTGGAAAACAAACATTGACAAGGGTGATTACGTGTCTGCTTAGTGGATGTAAAGAGAAAGGTCACACGAAAGGGAACTAGCTGGGCAAGCTGCAACAAACCAAAATAACATCAGTGGAAAAGGATTGGCGGGAGAGTCATCCCACGATGGACTGGCGACGGCAGGGTAGACGTTGGAGAAGGGTTCCTGGGCAGTTGGATGGCCTGTTGTCAAATCTGGTATAAAAGCGGTAGACGAGTCCCCACTACACGCTGGACTGCCACAATGGGACACTATCTTAACGTGGTGTGGAAGCTTGGGTGCATCGATGACCTGACTAGATATGCAGTATAGCCTACCTCAAGCCAGAGGTCCAAGTAGATCTGAAGGACCAGTGCACAGTGGTCTAGCAGTGTAGTTTCCTGCAGGTTTGAGTTTGATTTCAGCTGAAAATTCAATTGGAAGAAATAAGCTGTGGAATAATTTATTCAGACAGATTAGGTTTCTTTGATCCTCTCATCGCTGCCTTTTGAACAGCTTCTCGTCAGATTTAGGGGCTTTGGTGATAAAGCCTTGTGATTTTCTTGCTTAGCCTCTAAGCTTCCTAGTGTTTTCATCCCACAATCTCCTGTAAGTTGCTCGGTTAAAAAGAATATCATACTGCATCGGCCGTCGCGCGGGATGACCAGGATCACTAAGCTCATTACATTAAAGCGGGTGAATTATATGCCACTACTCACAGTTCAGCTCTTTGTTCAGCCTGTCTTCTGTCTGCAACTGTTTTCTTTGCCCACTCTGCCCACCCATAATGTCCCTGCTGGCTACAAGACAGCTCGTGCTTCGGATCATCAAGGTAAAGGAATGGTTTCAGCAAAAAGGCTAAAACAATCTTTTTAAGTTGTATGCCTGGTTGTAGCCGTTCTTGCATCATAATACTCAATGGTGCGGCTGGCATTTCAAAGGATGGCTGTGTTTAGCACAGCTTGCTTGTACCCTCGGCTTATGCTGCAAAAGAGGACCGTTACGTAAAAGGATGAGTCTTATAACAAACTTGGTACTCGTATTCACAAGGGCAGAGACGAAGGTTTTTAGGTTAGCGGATAATTTTAATACACGTTAGACAACATGTTGCATGGGACGGTGCGTGCTTGGGTATTGACTGAAAATAATCTCAAGTTAATACTAATGCGCTCGAGGTCTTTTCTCGGCCCTGTCCGCAAGGTCTTTCCATTTTTATTCCCATCAGTTTTCATAAGTACACATGTTTTTATCAATATGCAGTCAAACCTTATCAATGGAAAAATGTCAGAGCACTTCTGACCTAAGATTCCATCTCGTGTCATATGCATGCAGGAAGGCACAAAGAATAACTAACCATTCATATCTTATCTTCACTAACTCTTTAACTATCATGCACTTTACTCACTTATACTCCTTCTGGATACATGTGAAAATACGCCTATTCCACGTATTATTTAGCGCCTTATTCTGCACATCATTCTTCTCTTCGCGTTTACATTTCCGCACGCACCATAACCCACACCTTCAGTAACTTCAGAATGACATCATTTTTCTGTTCCAGGTGTGCGTTTTTGCACCCTGTGTCATCAAGAGTTCACTATCCATCTACTGGCCCCAGCCAAAACTTCTCAACACGCAGTGAGTGCGAACTGATCCAAGGTTCAGAACAACTATCTCAGGAAGAGCAACAGTTACGAGCAATCAAAGGACATGTCCTACCAGTTACACAACTTTGCCGCTGGAACTGGCCGATCGCGGCTACCGTGCCCGCCACGTTGACGGCAAACCGCCAAGTTGGCCCCCAATACAGATTTCCGTTTCAGATATCGCCACCGTTGTCTACCGCAAACGTCATCTAAAATCCTCCTCTCAATATCCATGCCTACCTGTAAACCAACAACTGCAATCAGCTTGGCCCGCGAAACCAAACAAAAGAAGCAAATAACCCAGTTTTGTTCAACTGTGGCTTACGAGCATCGGATATAATAATAATAACAACAATAATAATAATGGGTATATTTCTCGAAATTCGTGCGCAAGGCAAGATCAAGTTTATGCAAAGAGGGTTTAGTTGAAGTACCTAAACAAAAATTTAGTCGTGAAGATGCAGTGTCTGTGCTCTCATGAACATAACCTGCAATAAGATGGGCTAATCACAAGTTTTTAGGCTTTGAATTAGAGCTAGATGATCCATCGCCGAAACGTTCTGGGGCTGAGTATAAGTCGCGCGAGTCAATCCATGTTTAAACTCATCAAAGGTGCGCATCGCGGGTGAATAATTTGGCAGGAAAGAAGTGGTAGGTGATTTCAAGTGGCCGGGTTCATCAAAAATCTGGAGGGTAATATGGTTTATATGAAGATCAATATGAATGTGATAACGGGATGGAGAAGAGTCGAAATCACGCTGGATATCATATGAGATAAATGGAGAATGGCAATTACCAACATTCAATAGTCAAAATAGTGCCTAAGATAAAACAGCAGGAAACCTTCATGGTTGCATCAAACAATTAACGGGGCGAAAACATATGAAGAATTGTGGACAGAGAGGCAATGGAACTTACAGAAATGTTCACTGCACTTATGCGGCTGGGAGCGGATTGCGATGTGTGGCGGGAAGAAAATCGGTACGTGTAAGATTGACAATCAATCCTTAAATACACTTACCATGAATGACCTATGTTGTCCTTGTTTAGTATTGGAGATTGTGGTGTTCTGCGGCGGTACGGGTCTGGGGGTCGGGGGGTTGCGTGGCATTTCGGTAGTGCTAGTAACTGTTTGGGCAATCGTCGTGGTCCATCTGAAATGAGACACCCGGGCGGCCATTAGCGTGGCTTGGCTTGTCTTAGGGTCGCGCGGCCAGGTACTGGAGCGTCAGATCCGGATAGCAACTCCCATGATTTTTCTTTCTGCGTCTCTTCAAACAATGATTTGCCACAATTCTTATTCATTTCTCTTCGTCCCTCGGCATTTTCGAAAGGATTTTAATTGTTTTCCTGGCTGCAGGAACCACTGTATAATGATTGATGCTCCTTTTAGTCCCCACCTTAATATTGGGCATATATTGACCGTCAGTAGTGTTTTCTCCAGCTGTTTTCGTCCGTTGTGACAATTTTTACTCCATAACCATGGTATTTTTGGCTTACCCATCGCGGTCTAATTTTCATTTCTATTCTATAAACTCGTCAGTTGCGGCTACTGCAGACATGTCTTCACACCCGCTGCCACATTCCAATCAGATCTTTCACCTGTGATACACATCGTTGAGGAGCATAAACACCTTGTTCCTCGTAGGGCGTCAATTTCGTATTTTCTTTAATTTGTCCCCACTGATGCACTACCTTCTTCCTTGCAACTTGTAATACCTGTGTATCGTTTAATCAGGCAACCAAGCATCTCGTCCAGAGTGTTCCAAAGTTATTCCGAAACACGGTGGCCTAAACGGCCCTCGCCCATTTTTGGTTATATGGACCTCGATCCATTCGTTCTTTCCTTGGTCTTACGAAATTCAAGAATTTCGTACACACCGATTGTTCACAGGGTACGAAAAATTTCAGTTTCACTTTCAGGGCTTTTGTTCGTTTGCCGTTTCTTGAAGTCTGGACCACATTGGTTTGATACCACCTGGATCATGGCTGTAGAAATCATGGAACTGGCGATGAGCCTGTTTCGACGTTAACAATTTCACTATTTTAGTAGTAGGAGTTTGAATGTTTACACGAAATAATTCATTGTGATATCATCGCTCAACTCACCATAAAGAAACCATGGAAGCACTGTACAGCTGTTTCACCCTTGTCAGGAGTCATCACCAGCGCATATCCACCGCGCCCGAACTGGGACGCGAACCCGGGACGAACGATTCTGAGTCGAACGCCTTAGCCATTACGCTACCGGGGAGGCTCTGAACGGTTTGTTGAACTTCACCACATGATGTTGCACCTACCCGTCACTGATTTGTACGGTTACTGTCCGTTAGCTCACAGCGATCGACCCCTACTGATAGATGACTTCTCTGCAGGTAGCCTAAGTACGACGAAGGCTTCGGATATGACTATTCTCACATGCCAACAATTCTCTCATTAACGTTCACGGAGCATATACTAGCGCTCACAAGACAGGTTTGCACTCGCACTTGCCAAACGGAATGCAAAATATGTGACTAACCACTCCATCTACTTATAGAAAGCATTTTTCTCTTCCCAGCCGGTGGCTCAGCAACGGCCTTGGTCTTTCGGAGAAAAAATCGATTATTTTTCGATATAATTTTTTCTATTACCTTATTCGGCGCTTGATGCCAGCCTAAGGACATTTTTGGTTGCGTTTGCTTCATCGCACACGAGATCGGCATTCTCTTATTCTTGCTACACACTTTAATAGTCCTCGCTTTCGAATCGTTTCGGCTACTCGGCATCTCTGCCGTGGTCTACCCGAGCGCCGGTTGCCGTACCGGTGCTATTTTGGCATCACAATATGCACAATACTTTGCCCGCATCTACTGGTTGTTCCCTACTCTACGGACTGGTGAACGTTTGCCATACTGGGCTGCCGAATCCAAAAGAAGACAAGTTCTGCAAGCATTCCTCAGACTGAATTGTTCTTTTTCCTTTTTAGAAAGTGCGGTTGCACGTCATAAAGAAACACCCTGCACGTTTGTCGGCTCTGTCGCAGAAAGTTAAGGAAAAATACTATTATAATTATCAACTGATTGGAGGGCCCGTACCAACTCGGTGGATTTGGCCACGCCAACAGAGAGCACGCCTAGGTGAACTGGGTTTTAGGTGATTTTATATATCAGCAAGTTGTTGAATTTTCCCATGCGGTCGCCGTTATTTCATGGTAGAGAAAGGTGTCACATCTACACAGGCAACTTTCCTCACAATGTCGGATTTCGTCCGGAAAAAACTACTTTATCCTCTGGTTGGTGAATTTCACTCCAAGCACACAGCTGACTGATAGCAGGGAGTGGCACCATCTTCGAGACAACGTCCCGGCCCCACCGACTGGAGAGTGGATGGGATCTGCGACTGCGTCTTTATCATTGGTGCTCTAATATCTGGCTGATGATTTGGATGTGTGGCTGAAAATTCGGGGTGGACTACCCAGCCCGGTTTGGAATATCGTCGCACCGTAGAAGCCTCGCGTCTTATCGGAGAACAGAGTTCGCCGCCAAAAGCCGAAATAGGACTTGACAGGCCTTCTGTGACCACAAGGAGTAGAAGGAGAAATACAGTTTAACGGAATGTATTCAGTGCAATGAAGACAAAAAGCAGCATTATTTACGAAGAGACCCTGGAGACCGAATCCACTGCCATTCCTAAAACGTTCTTTGCGTTGATCGGCAAACGGATCAGGACGAACTATCATTCCGGTGCCGGAACCATGCCGAATCCAAGCGAAAACGAATACTCGGAGGGTGAAGCTTCTAGCTGTGTAACCATTTTCCTTCAACACTCCAGACTTTTCATTGTGCTCACAACTGCCAGGTCGTTTGCTATCTCCGTCCTCCGACGCCCGTGGCGCTAATTGGGTGTTGCAAGCAATTAAGGTTGTGAAACCCTATCAACTCCCCGGTCCTGACTCAATTCAGGGATTGGTCTGGATGAATCTAGCGAACGTACTTGCTCCAACCCTCGTTGGAGTACTCCGTCAGCCGACGGCGCTGGCCAGGCAGCCTAATGAATAGGGAATCACAGTCATCTGTCCCATTTTCAAGATCTGGGCCAGGGGTGGTCTTGTAAAATATCATCTGGTCGTCTTGACCTGTGTGGCTTCCAATGTTTTAGGGGTGATCCTCTTAATGCGGTCGCGAATTCATCCTCTGGCAAATGACTTACCTTGCTTTGCGTTATCTGCATTTCGTCCATGGCTATGTTTTTTCTCCATTTTCAATCAACTCGAGAACTTTTTACGTCCATCCAAGCAGCGGTTTGCCACGCGGCATTTCTTTCGTTTATTCCTCTAAAATATTTGAATATATACCGCAGTGCAGCTTTTTGCAGGACGTGAGAGTAGGCACAACATACCTCTGAGTGTTACCGTGTCACACGCCACCTTCTGCATTTCTCGGTGCCTGGACGGTTACCCTTCAGTTCCAAAAATGACGTTCTAATAATGTTCCTGCACACTTTTTCGGCGCAAGGTGCCCTCTCCGAAAGGCACAGATTTATTGCGGGAGAACATAACGGAACTAGGGCTGTGGGCTGAAATGTAGAAAATGCTAATCTGTTCCTCCAAACGCAAACCTATGTGGACTAAGCGCAAAAGCACATACGCGAGTTGCACACTCAGTGCGAATGATCTAGGAACAATGAAAACAGGGAGACATCTTGTGGTTCTCATTTACCCTTTGACTGAAAAACAACCCATTTTCCAGGGGTTAGGTAGGGCAAGCCGCAGCTCATCGGGCATCATTTTCATTACATCCATCAGGAAGTTGTGTTTAACATGCTAGTCAGGGGATAGAATATGGGGGACCCGCATTTTTCCTGTGAGCCTCTACTAAACTGGTGAATTCGGACCATGCGCGGCTGCATGCCAAATGGCTTTTTGACGGAACTCGTGGTGTCATCCACGAAGGCCGGCTATGTTTGCCCAAACTGCATCCTGCTTGGCGTTAGAAATTTGTACGAATCTGACGTCTATCTAGAAGATTTTCCAAAGCTGTATGATGTCAGCATTAGCGTCAATGTTTCAATTATATGACTGTGGTCGAAGAAGTGCCCACGGGATGCAGATATTTGGGAAGTAACAAGCATGTATATATGCGACCTATAACATCTCCAGAAGTGCCACCGACGAATAAAAATACATTTGAATCAATTACAGGTGGAAAAGAAAAGCAAGACTGAGTCCCAGCGAGGTCTTCCCGAGCGCCTGGTGAGGTGGTGGAATCTAGCATATCAACAGGTGATTGTTGGTGTTAGCTTTGTCAAAGAAATTATTGGACTCATTTCTCTCTGCCTGCTGATCTTGAAGACTAGGATTAAAGTTAGTTGAACCAGCCCGAATTGGTGCATTTTATGGAGCAAGCAAATTGTGGCGAAACGAAGGGAAGTGGGGGCAGTGTGCGAAGAATAGACACTAGACGACCAAAGTGATAGGGGCATCCGAAAGAGTTATGGCTAATCTTGGAAAAGAGAGCCATGTTTAACTGAAGATGATTATCATAACTGGCGTGCAGAGCAGGCGTCCGGCGACGGAGCGGAAGCCTTTGAGGGCATAAGTAAAGCAAAGGTTCTCAGTGACACAGTTGGCAAGTATGCACTGGTCTTGTGGGGTCAGCGGATGTTGGATGACTGCCCATTTGGCGGGGCCAGGATCGACCAATCGAAAATAACAGTGGGGTCTCGCAATGGCACTGGAATAGATAAACCCAAACATATTTGGGGATCCAAAAGGGATTTACTCAGCCATCTTAAATCAGTCAGACTCTATACTGAGTGAAACTATGTACAGCCTTTTCAAGGGCCTCCATTTTGTTGTTTTGTCTATAATTTTGCGTACAGTGAATGATGTTGCATTTCGTTCATAAACTGTGAGGTTAAAAAATAGAATGGGAGGAAGAAGAAATGATTAAAATAAATAAAATATACACTCATCGCCCCGTAAAGAATATGAAAGAACTCATTCAGAAATAATCATATCGCATTAATACAGGCTGCTCAGGAATTTGGCTGAAACCGTGGAGTTCCTATAAATATTGATTCTGGAGAGTATGGAACGAAAATACGATCGTGTCGAAATATGCGAGCGACACTTTAAAGATCAGTGTGCGGAGGATGCGTGGGGTCAGAAAGAATTTTGTGAGCAAATGTTTCACGTCCTGATAAATGCTGATCACATGGATTGAAGGACAACGCGGTTAGAGGTATGAAAGACAAAAGTCTGACAATTGATAGATCCGGACAGAAAATTCGAAAGTATTTTTTAAGGAAGCTTGCATAGATAACAGAAGAACAGTAAAGAAGGATAAGAAATACACTAGTATACAACTCGGGAGATGGTGCTGTGTTTCATCTTGTAGTGTCGAAGCCTCCTGGCTTGAAATGGCAACCATCGGAGACTCTTTGCAAAAGTAGAAATGTGAGTAGTCCACTTCAGAATTTTAGAAATCCTAACTCCTATATATTTCGTAGAATCAACCCTGTTAAATGTTTTTGAGTCAATGTAACTTGTTTCGAATGCGCAGGGCTACCGACGGAGAGTGAACAGACTTTAAAAACCTTTAGATTTGTTTGTGATTTAAATCAACTTGCGCGGAGAATTCATAAACTGAAGATAAGTTTTTGGAAAATCTTTGAAAACCGAAGTCAGCCTTGACCAAACTCATACCGGAAGGTAACGAGTATTACAGATACCCATATCAAGGTACGCAAAACATGCAGAAAACTATTCACCTGTGAGTCATATTTGCGCCCTATGCAAATGTTCTCAGAGAGTGACGGGAGTGAACGTGATCAAGTGCAACATGAAATGTTCGCTTTAGTGTAAAATGCACCGTGGATTCACGATTCCCAAATGTGGTTCCAAAAAAGGCTCTGGGGAACGACGGCGGAATTAGGCTATGTAAACTCCAGCCAACCATTCCTTTTGGCAAATCGCCAACAGCTGATGACTAAACTTCTGTCGTTCGGAGTCCGAGGTTTGGTGTTAAAGTAATTTTTCTGATTTTCTGATGAATAGATTCCTCTGTTTTGGGGCAGAAAACGAAACGTATGAGCGGCTCGATGTAACAGGCGGGAAGCGGCGAGGATCTGTTCTCGGGCCACGGTTACCACTTCCTTACATAAGTAATTTCATGGCGAAGTTTGCCTCGCCGTGTTTCACCCTTCCAGGCGGCACAAATTCGTGGGCACAAATATTCGCAAGGGGCCGAAAAGAGATTAAATGATGCTTGATGCTGCCAGCGAATGGGATATGACAATAAAAAGGGGAAGGTCACCCATTAAATGGTGCCATAGAAGGACTGGCTATAGTGGGTGAGACTGAGTGGTTTTCAGTTGGTGCGGACCAACAGACTAAAACCCTGAGGATAGTTGCGACCGCCATCTACAGATTGGCTGAACGGTGCAAGGTTGCTGCCCGAAAAGAGAGAGCTATGTTGTAGAAAACCCGAACTAGAATATCTGAGTTACGGAGGCAAGTCGCATACCAGAAGACTCAAAGATCTAATCCTTTATTCGATGGAAGGGGTAGATTAAGGGGCGATATGATCAGAGCGTTCAAGATTCTGAGAGGTTTGACGGGGGTAGACTCTGGCATCATATGCGGGCAGTTTTGCTCTAGGTGTGCGAAAACGTTTCCCGAAGTAGAGTAATCGGGACATGGGACAGGCTACCGCGGAAAGTAGTAGGTAGTGGAAGCATCAATGCACATAAAACACCATTAGATGAATTGAGGTGCGGATCATTCCTGGCAGTATAAAGCTGGGATGAAATGGGTTGCAAAACGGATCTAGTTATGAGAAAATCCGTCACTATGATATTTTGAAACGATGGAACGGAAGCAAAATTATGTTCTCTCGCCTCAAGGGTGACAAGAGGTCTCTATTCCTTTATAATTTTGGCGCAACTTCTGCAGCAAACCAAATTTGGGACTGGGAAAAGACCAGCGGTGGTGGATGCTAAACCCTGAGCATGCCATTGAAGGAACTCTGGACTCTCGATCTACCGTTGCGGTGGCTAGTGTCCCGTGGAAACTGAACTCAACTGAAACGAAGTGAACTGAACCTAACAGATGGTCTGCGGTACAATCCGCAGACTGTTATTGTGTTGTTGTGATGTCCACCTCCAGAAATCTCGACTTCCCAAATCATTTTGGTGTAAAGCTTGATTCTAGCTAACGCCGTCGAGTCATATTTTCGAAATATTTCGTTTGTCAGTTTTTCGGATTCCGCCAGGGTTTTCAAAGGCTCCTGCTTTTGGTCAATATTTGTTTTTAGTTGTGCACACAATGCGCATTTTCTGCATAGATGCGTCTTCGACTATGTTTCTAATTTTACGTGCAGTTCACATATGGCAAAACTTGAGGGCGGACATTAGATGTGCATTTACATTTTTTCGGAGCCCATGCTTCGGGATAAAGGCAGACGCGCAGCTGATAGTTGTTGTTTCAGTGGAGAAATGACTAATCGGCATATACCTCACGCTGAAATTCCCATCACAGAAGAATTTTAGTGATCTCATCAACGCTGCGCCTGTCCCCTCCATGTATAGATGCAGAGCGTAGTTTACGAGTTCCTTTTCCGTTCACTACTTCCCGGTCCTTTCAAGTATTCCCACGCCAGAAACCAGTGGGTGCTATGGCATCCGTTAAGTCTGTTCTCGTCAGCGCATCCGATAGATGCCCCTTTTCCGAACTGAGGTCTCCGTGCTACGCACGAACGGTGATCACTTTCCCATGAGGTGCTTCAACGTATCCCTCCCGTTTTGATGACCAACCTACGTTTCTTAATAAGACTCATAAACAGCCAATTCGAATAACTCTTAAAACTTTATTACATCTGAATTAAATTACGGTTTGTGGAGCGGGCTCAGTAGTCAAAAGTTGCTGAAAGAAGACCGTGGAGAACGTTCACTTGAG
Organism: Fasciolopsis buskii; assembly: GCA_008360955.1. Classification (NCBI taxonomy): domain Eukaryota; kingdom Metazoa; phylum Platyhelminthes; class Trematoda; order Plagiorchiida; family Fasciolidae; genus Fasciolopsis; species Fasciolopsis buskii. The sequence continues at coordinate 39,190 of LUCM01001346.1, forward strand.
TGCCAGTTCTTCAGTCCTGGTTTTCAAGAGAAGGCTGTATGAGGAAACTCTAAGAGTGGATGTTCCACGGTCTTGCGATTCGCTGAAAGAAGATGAGACGACGGAGTGATGAAGCCTGGAAAACAAACATTGACAAGGGTGATTACGTGTCTGCTTAGTGGATGTAAAGAGAAAGGTCACACGAAAGGGAACTAGCTGGGCAAGCTGCAACAAACCAAAATAACATCAGTGGAAAAGGATTGGCGGGAGAGTCATCCCACGATGGACTGGCGACGGCAGGGTAGACGTTGGAGAAGGGTTCCTGGGCAGTTGGATGGCCTGTTGTCAAATCTGGTATAAAAGCGGTAGACGAGTCCCCACTACACGCTGGACTGCCACAATGGGACACTATCTTAACGTGGTGTGGAAGCTTGGGTGCATCGATGACCTGACTAGATATGCAGTATAGCCTACCTCAAGCCAGAGGTCCAAGTAGATCTGAAGGACCAGTGCACAGTGGTCTAGCAGTGTAGTTTCCTGCAGGTTTGAGTTTGATTTCAGCTGAAAATTCAATTGGAAGAAATAAGCTGTGGAATAATTTATTCAGACAGATTAGGTTTCTTTGATCCTCTCATCGCTGCCTTTTGAACAGCTTCTCGTCAGATTTAGGGGCTTTGGTGATAAAGCCTTGTGGTTTTCTTGCTTAGCCTCTAAGCTTCCTAGTGTTTTCATCCCACAATCTCCTGTAAGTTGCTCGGTTAAAAAGAATATCATACTGCATCGGCCGTCGCGCGGGATGACCAGGATCACTAAGCTCATTACATTAAAGCGGGTGAATTATATGCCACTACTCACAGTTCAGCTCTTTGTTCAGCCTGTCTTCTGTCTGCAACTGTTTTCTTTGCCCACTCTGCCCACCCATAATGTCCCTGCTGGCTACAAGACAGCTCGTGCTTCGGATCATCAAGGTAAAGGAATGGTTTCAGCAAAAAGGCTAAAACAATCTTTTTAAGTTGTATGCCTGGTTGTAGCCGTTCTTGCATCATAATACTCAATGGTGCGGCTGGCATTTCAAAGGATGGCTGTGTTTAGCACAGCTTGCTTGTACCCTCGGCTTATGCTGCAAAAGAGGACCGTTACGTAAAAGGATGAGTCTTATAACAAACTTGGTACTCGTATTCACAAGGGCAGAGACGAAGGTTTTTAGGTTAGCGGATAATTTTAATACACGTTAGACAACATTTTGCATCAGAAGCTCGTTTAGGTGCCCGCTCAACGTACAGGCGACGGGGACGGGTTCCTCCAGTTTCGTGTAAGCCTTCCGTGAGTACTCTCCAGTTTAAATTTCTGCCACGGTTCGCCCTACAGAGGAGCTTGTTGCTCTAGATGCAGTTAGCATGATTGGGATCGATCATACCACAGCAAGCTTCCGTTGACCCAGGTCCGCTCAAAACCACCTATTAGTTTATGCTTTGAACCGGGCGATAGAACGTAACAAGTTACACAGTGGGCGTATTATGCTCTTCCGGTATATGGTGAACTGTCAGGTTCATTCGAAACGCTTTGTGGTGTTCGACAAGGGTGTTCCATCTCTCCATTCCTCTTCAACTTCGTCATGGACGAGGTGAGGGAAGATGCTTAGGGAGGTCTCCAAAATGTAGGAATCGAACTGGGAAATGGAAGGAAGCTGTGTGACTTAGAGAAGGCAGGTGACTTCCTGTGCCTGTTCGAATCTGCGGACCATGCCCAACTTGCACGAGACGGAATCCTGAGATGTGTATCCTAGTTCGCGATGTACTTTGTATCCTCAAACTGGTGTTACAGGACTGGACGACAGCAGTGCCGAACTTGGTGCTGAGCGGAAAAAAACTCACGGTTGTAGACCATGAGTTGGTAGCTGCTCGTCGGATGATGGCAACTCGGCAGTGGAGGTAAATACGTGTATATCGAAGGCTAGAGCAGCTTACGCTGGCCTGCTTTTTCCGTGCTGAAGTTGAAAGGGCGTGAGTACTGTGCCGATTGGACAATGTCAGTCGAGCATTCTGTATGCATCATCATTATCATCATCCTCGTTCAGCGTTAAACAGCAAGGCATGCCTCGGAGACCGCTGCCTTTTGCATAAAATTGCGTTCCTGCGACAAGCGTGAACATCGAACGGGAACAGGGAGAGGGCCTACAAGGGTGGGGAAAGGTGAGTTGCTGCTGCAGTCAGCGCACGGAACACAGTCTACTTGTACAAACGTACTCTTTCAATTATTCTCACTCGATAGAAAATGTCAACGCGGTCGCCACTATTCGCGATTCACTGCCATAACCTTCAGTGTCTCCACCCAGCTAGTTGACGGGTCTTTCGAACTTGAACCGCGGAGACGTGAGACAGGTACTTTGCCTACGTTCGCTTTACATTTTCTCATTCCACGTTGCCACGTCACCCGCTGACCTCCACATTGCTTCTCCCACTCCGTGGGAGGAACGCAAAATAAGGCACGATATGGTAGACGAGTGTTCGACATACGAAACACGTGACCCAACCAGCGTAGTCCACTAAGTTTCATACGATGAAACAAGGTATTCTGAGAGCCTATACCTAGTATTAGTTTCCAGACATACACATTACTCACCCGATCACTCCATCCAATCCTAGTCATACTACGTGGACATCGGTGGTCGAAAACCTCTAACCGACGAACATCTCCCACACGAATATTCCATGTCTCTCAACCGTACAACGGAACTGAGCGCACTGCGGCACAGTACACACGACCTTTCAACTTCAGCACGAAAATAGTAGGCCGATGACACAAGTGCTTCAGTCCAGCGTAAGCTGCACGAGCCTTCGATATACACGTATTTACCTCCACTGCGGAGCGACCATCGTTCGCCACGCAGCTACCAAGATAGGTGAAACGGTCTACAATCGTGAGTTCCTCTCCGCTCACTAACAGATTCGGCACCGCTGTCGTCCAGCCCTGCAACAGCACTTTGCACTTTGGAGGTGCAAAGCACATGCCAAACCGAGCGACCGATCTCGACAGTCTATCTAGTGCCCGTTGTGCATGGTCCGCAGACTCGAAAATGCACACGTCATCTGATTAATCTAGTTCACACAGCTTCTCTCCATTTCCCAGTTCGACTCCTGCATTCTAAAGACCTAAGCATCTTCCCTTACCTCGTCCATGACGAAGTTGAAGAGGAATGGAGAGATGGGACACCCTTGTCGAACGCCACTAGTCGTTTCAAAGGAACGTGACAGTTCACCGTATATCATAACGCGACCATAGGTATGCGAGTACAATGCTCGCAACAGGTTCACAAACTTCGTTGGCATACCCTTCCGGTGGAAAGCACTGAGTAGTGCCGGTCGATCTACGGAGTCGAAAGCACCTTTCAAGTCGAGGAAGACTACGATCGTAGGGCGGCGGTGCGTGTTGCGCGTTTCGAGTATCTGTTGAAGAGTGAATATTTGGTCGATGCAACTTCGACCTGGCCGAAATCCGGCCTGTTGTCCGCGGATATTACTCTCGCGAATCGGTGTCAAACGGCGCAGCATTATCGAAGCGAACACCGTAGTAACTACCGGAATTAAACTAATCCCACTATGATTGCTGCAGTCACTCCGTGTACCCTTCTTGAAGACGGGTATAATCAGTGACTCATCCCACGACAGCGGGATACGCTCCTCGTTCCATATATCACGAAGCAATGAGGTGTGTGATTTCATCAGCACTTTTCCACCCAATTTGAAAAGAACTGGAGGAAGTTCGTCGGGACCGGCAGCTTTTCCCCTCTTCAGAAGCCGGATATTCTACTGCACTTCCACTTCCGTTGGGGGATCAAGTGACACCTCCCAAGGATTCACAGCTCCAGATGTTGGACTAGATACGTTAGCATGTGGCTAGCTAAGTTGATCCTTGAAGTGCTCTGCCCAACGGTCCAGTCTTTCCTGTCTACCAGGAGGCTTTGACTGTTACCTGAAGCGGACGCTTCCTCCATCTCTTCGGCTACCTTAACCCACCAGTTTTCGCGGTCATTCCTAAGGCTTATGGTCAACTGACGCTGCAACTGCGGACGCATCTTATTCATTTCCTTGCAGTTAGGCAGCTCGCGTTTTCGCTCCATTAGACTTAGCGACGCCTGCGAGATCCAGTGTTTTTGGTGCACGTTAGATCTGGGACTGCAGGCGAAATCTGCCACCAAATGCATAACCTGCTTAATGTGATCCCACTGATCGTCTACATTGCTGCTCGTCGCAGTTCTTAGTCCCTCAAATTGTTTCTGTTCGTAGCTGTTGTGAACAGCCGAATCAGACAAACATTCGACAGCCAATCGGGTTTGTGGCCTGCGTCGATGGCCATTCAGCTGCAGCAAAAATCTCATTAATACTAACGCATGGTCCGATTCGACGTACGTGGTCCAGTATGATCTACAGTTTTGGACAGAACAGCGCCAACGGTGGCTAACTGTGATATGGCCAATCTGACTCAAAGTGCCTGTCGAGTTAGAGCGCCTTGTCGCAGTGCGACGCGAACTGTGTCGGAAATTCGTACTAGATAGGAATAAATGATTATCTGCACAAAATTGGAGAAGTCTTTCCCCGTTGTCTGTTCGCTGAGCAGGCAAGACGCAGCGCAGCGCTCACCTCAACAGGCTTCCGATACACTCAGTTTTCCATCTTGTGCATTAAATTTGCCTGCTGTCACTACAATGTTAGAGCCTTTGTTCTTCCGAACAAGGGTGACGAGTTCGTCATAAAGCTGGTCATTTTGCTTGTCAATGCAGCATTCTGTTGAGGCGTATGCCGAGATGACAAATAGACTACGCTTAACACAACTATCCTTCCGGGCGCCCATTGGTCCCTGCAGTCTCACGGTGCACAAGTAACTGTTAACCGGGATCCGGTCATTGGGAAAGGCCGCTTCAGCCTTCGCACTCAAGACTATTCCTACACCGCGTTGACCCACAGCTTGAGGCCTTTCGTCTCCTAAAGCGTTCAGCAAATATCTTGACGAGACATTAGCGCGGTCAGTTGAATTACTTTACTCTACTCGATTCCTGAATTCGTGTTTCACTCACGCAGCAGACATCAACCAAAAGTGAGTCCACTGTCAGAAACAACGAACCGTGGCGAGTATCGGGCGTGTTATCAGTGGGGACACTATGGTTAGGCAGAAGGGGCAAAGAGATTCGGTTGGAGACAAAAGAGAGGAAATTCTGAGCAGTGGCATACTTATTACCCACCCCGCTCGATGCAACGGGCAGCGCGGTCCTGATTAGTTTGTGCGACGACCGATGCAGTATGGAATTCTTTGTGGGCGTTATCGAAGCGAATACCTTAGCGATTATCGGCGTTAAACTAATGCCACGATGGTTGCTGCAGTCACTCCGTATGCCCTTCTTGAAGATGGGTGTAATCAGTGAATTGCCCCACGATAACAGAATACGCTCTTCGTTCTAAATACCATGAAGCATGGAGGCAAGTGATTTCATCAGAGCTTCATCCAGTTTATAAACAACGTGAGGGAGTTCATGGGTACCGCCTCCTTTTGCTTTCTTCATTGATATGATTTTGGACTGCAATTCACTTCCTTTGGAGTATCAAGAGACATCTCCCAAGGCATCGCAGTTCTAACCTCCGTCTTAAATGCGTTAGCATGTGACCAGCTAAACTGATGCTTGAAGTGCTCCAGGTGATACAAAGCACCGTCTGCCGTTTTTTGTAGAAATTTATTCTTCCACTCCTTCGTATTACCTTTTCAGTTTTAGCGATTAAAGACTAATATTCTCCTGCGGGGCTGTCAGTCATTAGCCCTGTCTTTCGTATCACCAAACGAATTTCCCATTAAACTGTGATCAACATCCAGCTGCATCTGGAGTTTGCTCTTTTTGTACTCTCCGATTCCACACATCCCCTACACAACGACTTTTCGCAACGTCGTTTTCACGTTTCGAGTAGACCGTTTATGAGCACACACAACCTGCGCAGAGCAGAGCTGCGTGCTGCTGAGCATATATGTAAGTTGCGGACTAGGAAACGCCCACTATCCAAGTGGTTAACCGCGAATAAGGTAAGCACAGGCCTATTGATTTAGCGGCCGCAGACAAACTGCGGCAGCGTCTGATGAGCGATGGGTTTTCGCCTGGCAAGCGGTCTCCCTAAAAAATACTACAAGAATCCGCCGGTGATACTGCAAAATGGCGAGTGTGGCCCGCCAACCATATAGAGCCACTTCCTCTTGCTGTTCCACTGACCCGACGAGGTTTTCCAAAAGAAGCGTATGAATCGATCAGCTGGCCACCGTTTCGTCTAGAATGACTGCCACCTTGCAGAAAGCGCTTTGTTGTATAAAGGCTAGAGTGATATCCTCGAATAAAAAGGCGTCTTGAGGACTGGGAGACCGAGCAGCACAACGACTCACAACGCATACAACTATGTACATGACTGGTTTTCGCACGAACTTTTCTTGCTCTTCTTTCACCTGCAAAAGCGACCTTCCGCCGTACATAACTGTTTAATCCTCTACTAATTCGTTGTATCCCTCTTCCACTCTACTTCTTTACATTTTTCGGGTTCTGAAGTCGGCCATTCTAGTGATAGTGTCAGTGGAATAAGTCCTGTTCCTGTTCTTTTGCGGCCTTTCTTAGATAATACTCAAATCTCACTGAACCCGATTCCGCCTGCTGATGCACTTTTCATCCTCGATGCCCCTTCAGACTGGCCACATTCGATGGTGGAAAACTGATGCATGTAGGTTAACTGGAGACTAACTATCGATGTGTGCTGTATTCAAGAGACTGGCTCTGTTATACGACTGATAGCCTCATTTAGACTTTCCGTGAAGTTATATCTGCATCTTTATGGAGACCCTGAGGTGGCGGCTTCTGCTCTTGCTGACGTTGGCGTGGGTTTCAGTGAGAGGGCTGAGGCTATACTGCGCGACCGAATCCCAGTCGGCAGCCAGCTGTGCAGTGAAACTTAGCGATTCGTGCAAGATAAGCAGTCATCGCTCTGATAGGTGTAACTTGTTTTTTGTCTCAGCGTACGCGGCAACAGATTGCAGCCCAGATGCAGTCAATGGTGCTTTCTTTCAGAAGATGCACGACCTCTCATGCACAGCAAAGCGGGGTGACATCGTGATTTTGGCAGAGGGCGTGAATGCTAGGATAGGTAGACTGTCCTCGAATAAGGCACATCTAGTTGGTCCCTTTGGCCTCGATTTATGCCCTTTTGAGAACGGGGAACGGTTGTTGGTTTTGTGCTCGGACCATCAATTGTTTTTCGCTAGTGCGAGCTTCAGACGTTCCAATCACCGGTACGCCGACTGGCGTCTGCCCTTTTCGAGTTAGCGGTGGACCCAAGTTGACCACATCGCAATTGGCTGCAACTGGCTGGAGTGTTTGCAAGACTGCCCGTCATACTGGACGACTCTCTTCGATTACGACCACGCTTTAGTTTGCACTAAGTTGTTTTGGTGGGCGTTCAAAACGCGCGATGCCGCGTTGGTTAGATTGCGACAAGCTGTCTGATCCGACTCGCCTATCAATCTTTTGAAGCGCACGGGCTGAAAGGTTAGGATTGGCCCCACTCCAAAACTTCAATAAGCACTGGTCGCTTATCAAAAATGCCTTGCTTTCTGCAGGGTTAATGATTTCTGGCCTGACCCGTTGCGTTGTGACGCCCTGGATTTCTGGTCATTCTGTCTCTTCTTGACACATGCCAGTCCATCCCAGCTGGTGGACAAGTACAATCCAGCATGCCTCGTAATGAGACGTAAGGTCACTGTGAACTTGCGTAGGGATCGTGAGGTCCGGTGGTCTCAACGAGGTTCGGAGATGGAACATGTTGCCGTAATGGGAAGCTGTTTCACCTCATCCGAGCTAACATTTGGAAACCATTGGGTGTAAGCGAAACGATATGTGAAGCTGATGGTTCGTCTATCCAAAGCCTACAGGAACGTCCTGTACGTTGGGAGGAGCACTTTCAGGCACAATTTAGCTGGCTCTCAGCGTCGGCGTCCCCCCACCTATTCCGTCGTCTGGTGGCCTGACGCAACAGATACACCTACCGATGAGAATACTCCTCTCAGATAAATCCGAGCACTACGGCATCATGAGTCGCTGGCCTGCTATGACCTTTCGACAGCTCAATTTAAAGATGGAGAAATGGAACTGACCAGAGAACTTCAAGTTTTGTTCTCAGAGGTCGGATACATCCAGAATCCACAATTCTCGAGGGAAGAGTAGTCGATCGTCTTTATCTTCAAAAAGAGCCTGCGCCGTGAATACGCTAACCATATGGATACTAGAATAATGCGCATACGGTCTGTTATTCTTCGTAGGTTGAACGACACGCATGAGGATCAAACTCGTAAGGAACAGGCCGAATTTCGCACTGATCGCGGATGCTCCGATCAAATCTTCAACCGCCGACAGGTGTTAGAACACCGTTCTGCTTCCCAAAATCCAATGGTTACCGTGTTAGTGGATATTCGCACAACCTACGACTCCGTCGACAGGTCGGCACTATGGCATTGCTTGTTGAGAAATGGAGTACCTGAGAAGTATGTGTCGGTACTCACAGAGATGTGCCATGATACCTCAAGTACCGCAAAGTAGCAGTCATTCTAGACGAAACGGTGGCCAGCTGATCGATTCATACGCTTCTTTTGGAAAACCTCGTCGGGTCAGTGGAACAGCAAGAGGAAGTGGCTCTATATGGTTGGCGGGCCACACTCGCCATTTTGCAGTATCACCGGCGGATTCTTGTAGTATTTTTTAGGAAGACCGCTTGCCAGGCGAAAACCCATCGCTCATCAGACGCTGCCGCAGTTTGTCTGCGGCCGCTAAATCAATAGGCCTGTGCTTACCTTATTCGCGGTTAACCACTTGGATAGTGGGCGTTTCCTAGTCCGCAACTTACATATATGCTCAGCAGCACGCAGCTCTGCTCTGCGCAGGTTGTGTG
>LUCM01001347.1:0-58971 GCA_008360955.1 Fasciolopsis buskii
GCTACCCAATTGCTTTGTCCACCTTCGTCTACTGGTGACATGTTGTGGGCAGAGTCATGGTCCGATTCGACTGGGTTGTGATGATTGGTCCTTTGATAGGGTCGATAAGTATACGTGGTCCAGATCGACGTTTCTGTTTATCGATCTTTGAGAGAAGCTTCAAGCTTAAAGAAATTCCCTCAAATACTTTGTTCCACCCTGGGAGACGATTCTCACGTTTTCGAAGTTGAACTTGTGACCTTTCCGGTCTTCATGAACTGAAATAAGGGAGATTGGATCGTGCCTTCTGTTGCCAATTGATGCTCATGGATCCGTGTCCCGAGTCCCTTTTCGTTTTGTCCTGTGTACTGTTTTTCGCAAACACTCCAGTCGATTTGACAGACAGCTTTAGTTCGATTCCCGTCAGCTGTCGGTTCTTTGGTCTTCAATCGAATATTTCGTAGTTCTTGTTGGCTTGTGAGTCACTTCAATTCCGCGGGGCCTCAGTAACCTTGTTTTCACTTCAGCAATCTCTGAAATGACAACAAGGTTACTCAACCCCATGGGCAACATCTATCCCTATGATTCAACTGCGTTGCAAACTGTATAACTGCACACGAACGGCTGTTGACTGGGATCACCGGATACACGAACAGTGAAGCAAGGGGTTGTACATGGTTTACGAACTGAGACCCTGTCTAGGGAACAACATACCTAGTTTGAAAGCCTCTAATTCACGACAGAGCGGCATGCTGCCCTGTTTGGATGAATGTGTGGACGCTAAAGGCAACGAAATTCAGTGAACGCCCATACTTAGGTAATGTATGGAAACTACATCTTCCACTTCAGTAATCATCATCGCCATCGTCGCTCAGCCCTAAACAGCAAGACAAGCCCCAATAATCGCTGCTTTTCTCCCAGAGCTATGTTTCTGTAAAAATGTGGATATGCATGGGATACAAGGAGTGGACCTACATAGGCGGGTAAAAGAATGTTACCGTAGTCAACACGAAACACAAACTAACTTTACAAACACACTTTCTCAACCATTCCGGTTCGACAAAGAATGACAACACGATCTCTACTGTTCACGGTTTGCTGTCATATCCTTTAACGTCTCTAGCCAGATAATTGGTGGGCCTTTCGGGACCCAACTAAGACGTGACACCTTTGCCTAAGTTCGCTGTACACTTCAACTAATGCTGCCATTAGGTAAATTCACCGAGCCCCAATTGTTTGCGGCATCTTGCGTGGTCTCTACGCCAGAAGAACGGAAATTTGAAAAGATTCTTGTAAAAAAATGCTGGATATTCGGGCGATTGTTACTTTTTTGCTGCCTCCACAGTGACGGAATATTTCTTTGGGAAAGCTAACGGGATTCTCTGATTTAAAATTCTCACCCACAAAGCAGTGGGGCGTTAACCCAGTAGGCGAACACGGCGCAAGCGCATCCCTATCACTATTTACCGTTCGAAGCAATGGGTAATGTGTTCCTGAGGTCCTGCACAACGGATTATTAAACAGAAGGTAACGGTGCTCAACCAAATCCTTGGGTTTTAGCATGAACCCGACCGTAAAGCATCGGGGAGTGGCTGAGCAGGAGTCCATCAGCATGAATTAAACAGCTTTCCCAACTGGGTTGCCAGCTCAAATCAATTCCAACCTAGAAGACTAGGCGACTACTTGGTCAGACTTCTACCCATTGACCTTCCAGGCATGACTGAATGTCCGACTTGAGGAAACTCATCCTGCAGAGATCGCTGGGTCATGGGGACACGGGAGCCGTCTCGTCGCTTTAGAGTGCAGTCTCACTGTGAAGGGAGAAAGACTGTGAAAACTGGTGGGTGAGAGAAGCATGATCAGCCCGCCAGAAACCTAGGTGAAATACCCAGCTAATCGCTCACTGATTTTCGTAGGAAGGCTATGCGCCTTGTAATTAACTAGAATCGCCTACTCATATCAGTCCTCGAATGTCTGTCTCCTGGCCTCGTCCAGATTGACTTCGGTGGTCCTTGCAGATTGATGGAGGTAGCCATCTAGTAAAGCTGTCTAATTTCAATTAAAAACCCACCTTCTTGATGACCTCCATTTCAGGTGGACGACGGTTATCCACCTGCATCGACTCCTCAGCACGCACAGGTAGAAGGTCCACTGCCGAACTAGACTAACTAAACTGTTCCCCAAAGTGTTCTGCCCAACGCTCAAACCGATGCGTCTAGAAGTTAATCAATCAGCTATGAGATTTTTTGATCACCGCACTTAAGTCTGGCTTCTGGTGATCAGTCTTCCGAATCAATCAGACAACTGTCGCCATTTGCAGCCCTTTCGATTTTGCTACAGCCCGTCCACCACTGGTCATGGTCATTTCTTGGGCTTCCATTTTGTTGACCTACCCAGGACTTGCGCATCATATAGTATGTGGCATCCGAGGGAAGAATCTGATTGAAACTCGCATGGCCTGTACAGTATCGACGAAGGCCATTTAAATAGGCCATAAAGTAGTTCATGGAAAGCCGGAATCAGTCCACCAATTACACTTTTTGGGAGGTTGGAGTACAGCAGGATTTTAAATTTCGCCTACTTGTGTACAACGGCCTCCTGAGAATGGCCAAATTTAGGGGCAGCACGGCTGCTTCCGTCTACTCCCTACCAGAGTAGTGGGCTGTATTAGTTTGTAGAAGGCGAGGAGTTGTCTATGCGCTCCGCATGCTCACTTGCATAAAAATGCAATCGGCTTCAACACGATGCAAACGGCGATACGCCACAAGGCTAGCCAGCACCGACTGTCCCAGTAAAACCCATTTGATAGCAACCCGTAAAGAAATAAAAGAAAATTAGACTAACAGTGCCCCAGTGCATCCAACGGCCGAACAAATCAAGGAAAACTCACCTGCTGATAGGAAATACAAGAAATCGGGGAGTGCTTCAGGGCAGACTCAGAGCGAGTGTTATCCCGAAGGTCCAGCTTCGTGCCGACGAGTATAATGGGGGTGTGGGGAGCGAAATGTGCCACCTCTTTAGACCATTTCCCCTCTACATTCTCGTAGGAAGACGTTCCCACGAGCGAAAAGCATATGATAAAAACGTCGGTTTGAGGATAGGACAAAGGACGCAGACGGTCGTAGTCCTCTTGGCCTTTACTTGTATGCGAAAAATTACATTTACTTACTTACCTGCTGTATCCCATAATCCAAGGTTAACTGGCCTACCGTCAACCATTACGTTGGCTGAGTAGTTATCAAACACGGTCGGGACATATTCGCCGGGAAATGTATTATTTGTATAGCTTATTAGAAGGCATGTTTTTCCAACTCCGCCATCCCCAACAACAACACACTTAATGGCTTGCATTTATAACAGGAACAGTAAAACGAACGCACAAGGTCACTGACCGCAACGGCACGAAACCGAAAGCAGTTCGGAAGCGGCGCGCTTTCGTTCAGTGCAGATTAGACACAGCATCAATCACAGTTATGTCGCCGGACTTCACAGCAAGAATGCCTGACCGTCTTAATTCTTGCACCAAAAGCTCCTCGGGACGGAGGATGCTTCGACAGCAGGAGGGTGGAGAGATTCTTCTTCAAATGGGGAAATGCATAATATGTATAAAAAGTGAAGACGTCAATCCCCTCGTCGTTATAATGGAAAATGAATGGAGCCCATTGCCCTCGACCACCCTATTCAGCCCTAAAAGTTGCACATTATCTTCTTAAGCACAGACAACCATGCGGCGCCTAACCTAATTTTGAATTCACTCACTGAACACTTCATCTGGCAGCTTCTTCCAGCCGTTCACCACTCCCGTGGTAATCGATTCGCTTCCCAGCCCTGTAGTAACACGCTCTCACACAATCGTTTCCGCTTTGCCTCTTAATGTTTCATTCTTCCTCATCTGAAATAGAATGCCACGGTGATCCCAGTTCAATGATGAATTTTAAGGGCCTGAATCAAGTTACCTCTTTTTCTGCGTCTTTTCTGGGAGTACAAGTCGAGCGTTTTTAGCCTCTGCTCATATCACGCATGCTTCAGCTGTCCAAGTCAGCTTGCAAATCGCCAGGAACCTGTTTCGTCGCTCCCATACCTCTTACCAAAGAAATTCCCAATACCTGGACACGATACTCTAAACGCCTACGCACCGACGTCCAGGACAGCGGCAAAAGAACATTAGGCCCCTAGATCCAACAGTTCCCCTAAGTTGGCGTAAGGCACACCAGCTCCGCTTGGCCCTTTTTTGACATTCCAGACTGCCTGAAATCCGCACGCACCAATATCCCCAGATCCTTTGCCTGCTGTGTTTGTTCCCCTTCTATGAGCCGCTCTCTCCTGCTCAAGTTCAACGGAAGATCCCGTCTTACCGACCACTGGTAAACTTTGTCCAGATCCATCTGGATGGATTCGCTGTTTGCTATTCCCAATAAGTTGGTGCCATCTCCATGCAAAAGTTAAGAATTTTTCCATCCATCAATTATGTCGTTGGCATGCAACAGGAAGAGCAGTGCTTCTAAGACAGACCCCTGAAGCACTTGCTATGCAGCATTTCTATTTTGGAGACACCCCTAGATGGCTGGCCTGAATTATCTACACTTCAGACACTCCCTTCAGCGCCAACCCAAAAGTTCTAACCTTCCGGTCAAGAACCTTGTGATCAACGGAATCCAAAGCCCAAATAGCTGACTTGTATACCTTGTTCCTTGTCTAGCCCGCCTGTTACTTCGTCCAGAGGGCTGACTGTGTAGGTCAGATAAAATTTTGCGTCGAAAACCATGTTTTTCTGGCATCATCAGCTTGTTTGTCTCCTTGGGATTTGCCATCCTCTTGCATAAGACCCTTTCAAGGGTCTTTGCACGATGTATGCGGAACTCATTGGTCTATAGCTACCGCATTTATTTCCGCCCCCGCCCTTGTAAACGGTATGACGGCCGACGTCAACCAGTCAACAGAGCGTCACCCGTCATCCAGTAATGCATGAAAGCTGAATGAGTTTTCGCTGAAATCTCTGCCACAGGCTTTTCTGTCGCCGGATGTGTCCTGTCAGACCCTGTCGCTTTCCACACTTCCATCTGTTTCAGACAGCCCCGTAATTCTTTCTCTGTGATCGGTTCATTCAATATTTCCACAATAAGGGCGGACTGGCCCAATGTTTCTCCCGCGCTGCCTGATCCTTCCTGTATGCCATTCGACAAAATCAGGAGTTAGACGACCTTCTCCTGGCTGCTGGTATATCTGATTCCTTGGCGGTTTTTCACTCCACCTGTGATTATTTAGGAGGCTGTCTTAGATTGTATGTAATTTTAGTAGTCTTTGGAGGCGCTGTTAGCAACTCCAACTCCACGCTCCTCGCAAAAAATTCGGCTTTGTGTTTAGATGTGACACCTTTTTCTCCTCAGCTTATGCATCAAGTGAGCCCCGTGGCAAGTATATTCTTTCATTTCATGAAAGACCCTGGTTTCACTTTCTGGCTATCGTGATTCTACCCCCACCAAGACGGTGATAGCCAATTTCGTCTGACTCTGCGGAGCAGTGCAAATAAGTGTTTCGGCCGCCATATTTTTCTTAATTTACTCCCACTGAGGAAACATAAATGCCACCGCTTTCTGCAACCCGCTGAATCAGACAGCCCAAATCCAGCAGTCTACTTGCGTCCATTCCCGAGAAATACCCGCTGCATTTGTCGAGGGTTACCGCCACCTGCATTGTCAGCCTCATGTCGATTACAGCATGGTCACATACGCCTATCAGTTCTTCCAACTCAGGGCTTCCTATGTCTTTCGCTGCTCTCGTTATTGCAAAGTCAAGGGCAGAAAATGACTGGCCGAATAACTATCGATTTGCTTGGGTAACACGCTGAACCATCCCACTTGTGTGGACGAACTCGCGCAGTAGGTGCCCGATTGTGCCCTCTCGGGCTGTTTGTTTGGCCCAATCAATCTCAGGGGCGTCTATATTCCCCGGTAAAAGTCTGCCCACGGCCCCCCAACCGAGGTGAAGAAATGAAACGGTTCCACGTCCTTTGATGGCGTCTGCCCCGGGGCCGATACACTACAGCATCTGAGATCCCTGGGCCACCAGTTACGATGAAGAACTATAATAACAATGTCTTATTTGGTACATATTAGTAGTAGGGAACTGAATGTTCATATTAAATAATTTACCACGGGATATCATCGTTCAACTCACCGCAAAGATTCTATGGAAGCACTGCACACCTGCTTCATCCCTATTAGCAATCATCAGCCCTGTAGGTCATATCGAAAGCCTTTGTGGTACTTAAGCTACCTGGAGAGAAGTCATCTATCAGTCGGGGTCAATCACTGTGAGCAAGCGGGCAGTAACCGTGCAAATCAGTGATGAATATGTGCAACATCATGTGGTCAAGTTCAACAAACCGTTTAGAACCGTCCCGGCAGCGTAATGGCTAGGGCGTTCGACTCAGAATGTTTTATTTATTGGGAGGTGCCGAGACATGCAGTGCACATGATCACAACGCGCGACGACAGTGACATAGTGGGAAAAATATAGGAAAAATTGCTCATGTACAAATGTTGAGAGGCCTACACAGCAGCTAATGGTCTATATGCCAGGTCATATTTGCGTGGTAAATGCGTGAATGGTAAATTCCAGAGTTGAGTGTTTTGCATATCCGGCTTATGGCTTTCGTGCGCATCGTGCATTTCAGCTACCAGGAGTAGAGTCCAAATAATTATTCGTCCAACGATTTTATTCATTCTGAAGAGTGGATGTTCCCACAGCATTAATTCATTGTCGCCTTCTTCGGCTGCAGCCAGGCGCCAACGTCAGTCACCAAGTCTGCGTGCAGAGTTCCTAGTTTTAATTTCTGCTATTTATTTCCCATGCCTGCAGCACTTCTGGAGATCACTCTCATCATTCCCGCTTGGCCTCTGTTTGGCCGTCGAACGAAAAAGGATTTCAGTTGCTCTGGAATTGCTCGCGAGGCCCTCATCCGCTTTTTGTATGGCAGCTGACAGCATCACTCTGCCTTCGCGCTTTCTGCTTTACGTTCCCAGTTTGTTGGATATATAGCAATCAGGGGTGTCTGTTCTGGACTCCTTCGACTAACTTGCTCCCACCCAGTATGTTCATATCCAACCCCACCGCACGAGCTGCGACTTGATTGACCTCCTTCAGCAAACTTGTGGATTCCCAGGTTGGTATCTAGTAGCCACGCTGCACTGAATCTCAGAGATCTACCCTCAGTTTCTTCGGGATTGACCTTCATGTTTGCATGTAAAAGCCTCTTCCCTCGAAATCCTGCAACTATCACATCATTGACCTGTCAACATATGATGGCCGTATAGGCAGAGGGAAGGCTGAAAGCGTGATTTATACTGTGGACACCTGCAGAAGACTTGACATGTCTGTTTTTTCCGCACAAGGTTCTAATCCCTTGCCTTAAGAATCAGCTGTTTTTGCCGCTTAAGAGTTCGCTGGAAGGAGTCCCGTAGATCCGCTCGAATCCGGTCTTCATTAAAGTGGAAGTATATATTTGTGTTTCTACAGCATTTGCGGGGGTTCCATTTGCGTCTACTTAGAGATTTCAGCGGCGAACGAAGTCCATAATAAAATCATGGATCCATCAGGAAAAGAGAATTGCAGCGCAGCCGGTCGGAGGACGCGCATTATGCAATACGCTGCATGAGCCCTGCATCAAGTATGACTCTTGCAACAGGTATGAACTATAAATGTGTATCCGTCGGTTAATGCAAATCTGGCAAAATATCCAAACAATTACTGTGTGAATTTTTCCGCGACGTTAGCGGCAAGGGCAATAAAACAATTAATAATGGAACATTGGGCAGATGAAGAGATGAAAAACCATACGAAGCGCATCACTGGGTAGACAATTCTTCTTTATTCTGCCACAAAAGTCAGGTTTGATCAAAACGCAACCTACTCCAATTCCACAATCTGTTGTCCAGCCATCGTTAGTCAAAGTTATGTTAAAAATTTTGACAATGTGTCGCTTGCAACACTCGAAGAATGTATGACACATGCCAATACTTGAGATGAAACAGCTAGTGATACAGTGATCGCCCTTCCCTTACGCGGCGCCCATAATTCCCAGATGGGGAAAATTCGCAATTATTCTTTTAGCCGGAATCAACTAAGTATTCTGATCAGACTTCAGAATTCAGTTTTCGAATATCATCATGAAAGTGAATAATAAAATGTTATTTGCATTTGACACTTAGGTTCATCTACTATGCTAGCAAGATGAAATAAATAAAATGGAATCGTTGAAATGCAAGCTTTTGATATTAAAGTCTCAATAAAGTAACGTAAAACGTAGTTATTGACCGATTCAAGCATGTTACAAAGCAGGATTATTAGCGAGATCACTCATGAGAAACACGCCAAGACAATGTAAGCTAACTTAACCAACGGCTCAGTGAAACCCACTGGTGCTGGCCGAGGTGAAGGCGCAATATGAAAAACATTAGAGGGTTTTGGGATAGAGGTGCCGAGGAGTAACTTCGTAAGTTAGTAATTTGATTCGGGAATTTTGCTGGATAAGAATCAGTGAAAAACAAATGGTCTTAGTCATTAACAGACACTGGAAAGTTTACCATTAACAATGGTTAAGAGAGACAACGAAATGCATCGAATATCCCACCCGGGAACGGTTAGACAGTTGAGTGCCACTCTGTGTTGCTTGGGGCGGTAAGAAATGTAATAATGAACAATTATAGTAAAGCACCGCATGTGGACATGAAAAAAGAAAACTTCTTTAGCAGTTAGGAGAAATTTGCGACTAGTCTGACATGCCCTGAACGATGTATCCAACACTGGTAAGCCAGTGTGAGGCAAGAACGGATCTTTACTTTCCCTATTTGGAGGGCATTTGCAACAGCAGGATTTACGTGCGAGTGCCTTTGTACCGATGCGGTGTTGACGTTGTGAACGCGCTAATAATGGCCTGGAAGTTCTCGCAGTAAATCTCATTGGTTAGAAGGGCTTGTCGGCTCACGGCACATAACCACTGGTAATCGCAATGCCCTGCCCGACCTCCAAACAAATTTGTGAAAAAGATGTCAGTTTTCGTAGTCGAGTCACACAGACCAACAACGGTGTTCTCCTTCAGCGCAACCTGTGTAGCAGATCAAATCTGTCCATCCTGGGATAGTACTTCTGAGCGGTTCACTTTCACAACATGGTGAAACATGCGTGGGTGGGGCCGGAATCTGGGTAGTACCTATTGGTGAGACGAGAGCGCAAAGGCACACATATACAAAGCAACAAAGAAGGACGATGGAAGTCTCGAGGTATTCAGGCGGAGGGTTGCGGTGCCTGCAGCATTAAGAATGGCACTAACACCACGGTTCTATCTGCGAGTCAGCACGCGGTGTGAAGTTTTGGTAAGTGTTTTCCAAGCTTCTATCCACTTTGCGGACTCATCTATTGGTAGACAACCCTAGGCACTGTTCAGAAAATTTTCACAAATGTTTCTGCATTTTGATCTTATGCCTTCATGTCCCATTTTCCTCGACTTGGTTGGTATTTTAACACAATTTCGAAGGTTAACCCTGTAGTACTTACTACCGGAAGAAGACGCGGGCCATGGTCCCTGCCAAAATCACAGGTAACCCACAGCTCGGTCAAGGCGGTTGATGTGTTTAGTAAAATAAAAGAGAGGTTAGAAGACTTGGAGAAACGACCAACCGGCGCTGTTACCAAGCTGGCAACAGCGGGGCAGCCATCGCCAAGCTGGCTTATCTCCCCCATCTTATCGGGCAATCCTCAAGTCCCACTTTGGACGACTTTGGCGGTGCTAGTCGAAATATTTACTCATTGTCATCTATATAACTTGGGCGCAACCAGAACTCTAAGAATGCCGTAATACTTAATATTCCAGACCACCAACAACTGGATAGGGTCAAGCAAGCCATAATGAAGGCGTGCAGCGTGGGTCATTTTCCTATTCATTGCTTGAGACTACGGAAGAGTATACAGCATAAATTGCAACCGCTCTCAATGCACTTCCAGGACAAAAAGTCGCATGTGAATTTATCAGAATGAAATGTCATTGCTATTAATACACTATGCAAAACTATCAAGATTTTGGAGGACAAAACGACGCTCCAGCGAGATGTACTTGGTCTTCAAGCACTGAGAATCCCGCCCCTCAGCGTGGATATCATTAGGTTGCCCTCTCCTCCAGTTAAATCACCAGGCTTACATTCAGGAACACAAACTTCCGAACTCCATCTGAAATTTAAAATTGACTTGAACAAGGCACTCTTATTATCCCCTTCAGCCGGCATATAAACCATCCACTCCAGTATACAAATCTCCACTTCAGTTTTCAAAATCCCTCCATCAAAATCCCGGCAAAACTCTGCAGACAATATTGATGATATGGTGAGGTCATCCAGCCCAAATACGCTGTCCGCTAACTCCAAAACTGATCTTGGTGCTCTTCTCACCCCCAGCTCCTAACCCACCCAGTACGTCCCAATGCTGTCGTCAAAAGGGATGCTACCGATGCAAATTATGTCTAAGTGCCCACAAACAGCGCCCCACGTTAGAAAACTAAGAAAGGTTGGCTCCGCGGCTAGTGCTCCTTTAATGAATAAACCGAACATCACAAGAACCCAGACGTTTCAAGATATCGAAGGCAGACCCGATCTCCCAAGTTAACTGGACCCCACCTCTCACACTCTCCAAAAGCTCCTCAGTTTCCTACTCATGGACAACTGTATGACCTAGCTCGTGGCAGTCCGCCGCCGCTCATGGATATCGTAAGGCCCCGCTGCTTCCAGCAACACCTAGCCCTGATGCCATCCTAATCGGGGCCATCCAAGATGGGATGGAATGGAATTTATTTCCAGCATGACGACCGCATGACCTATGGGCCAAACCCACTGGTATCCTTCGCCTACAGGTAATTTTCTTTTACTCAAGCAAGTTTCCCACTCCAAAACACTGTACCATTTCTGTCAAACCCTTTTTCTCTCCCACCTACCCGCTTCCTCCCCTTCCCCCCTGCTTATGCCTCATCCCACCCTCCCTATGTGGCCCAACGTGGGTTGGCCAACATGATCACGGCGACAACGTCCCCCGTGGTTGAATGTAACGAGGCTGAATTAAATTACCCAGCCCACAGGGTGACCTACCAACAGATGTCCTACTCAACTGGTCTGACGGATCGTCCACCGTCCACTTCCAGTCACTTTGCCCTGGGTCGACGGTTCTCCAAACAGTGGAGGCTACAAATAAGAAATCGAAAATATATAGTTTTATAAAATGACTGATCCATGATAACGAAAGCTCGATGTATTCATTTTTTCACACTGTCTCCAAATCTTAGGTTCTTACACTGATGATGCTGACGCGGATATCGTATTGCGTTTGTATGCCTTTAACCGGTGTGACCACATTTGTGTCACTTACTCGGCCCTGCAGGGTTCCAACAATAAAAGCCAGTAGATTCGACCAGTACATAGAAAAAAAGTCGGAAGCGGCAGGAGGATGAGCACACGTGACAGCAGCGTGTGTGAGCAACGTACAAGTGGAAGCCGCACTGGGCGGTCAACATTTAGTTAACCATGCCATCAGGAGGAACAAATCCACGTTCCGCTAAGGAGGACCTTCGGAGAAGGGCTTTGTTTGGGACCCCACAGAGCAAGCCAGAAACTTTTGGATGTCTTGGCATCGCTTGCCAATGAAAACATTTGCCGCTCTATTGGTGGTAGCCCGGGTGTTAATTGTTTGGTGCTGGTCGCGTGCCGGCCACTGAATCTGAAAAACAGCTTTGGGTGACGTACGCAGGAGGTGCGATCCACCGGCTTAGCTGCGTCGGCACAATGCCGCAGCCTGACTGCCCGCCCAATGTGTGCCGGTCAGAATGGCGGATCTGACTGCGTTCTGCAACACGGTTCTCTTACCCGTCAGGAATAGGTAACAGGCCGAGTAGAAGGTGAGTTCCGGTTCTTGGGTGCTCTTCGTTCTCTGGTGCATGAAGGATGTGAATAATGAGAACCATGTTTTTCTTGCCGGAGGCAGTGGAGCCGCCTCGACCAAAGTGAATTTTTTGAAAAAAGGCAAAGCAAATCTACCTGTGAAAACGGCGCTTGTGAGCGCCGGTGGATGTTTGACTTAGTGGCTGACACCGAAACAACGTTCAGTGTTGCCTTTATCAGGGCAACGTGAAGGAAACCCGTCTGCCAGCGCATAGATTATCGCGACAAACTTGTGTTTTCTTGTTAGGTCCGGCTATGTGGTTACAAACGGAGCAGTGTTCGACAATCTGATGTGAAAGTAGTAAAAAAATGGGAAAAACGGACAGGCTGCTTCGCCTTACGACGGCGACGGCTAATTGGCATACCCTGTAATTCCGGGGCGATAAATGGCGCTGTGGATCTGTTCCCACGAGAATTTCCCATGGGCAGCGCCGGCAGATACTTCACTCAATCTTGATGGCAAAATGTATATGGGAGAAATCCGTCTATCAGTCAGCATTCCACAGTGGCAGGTTCGATGTGATCCGCAGGCACGTTATCAAGCCGACCGCAAATGTCCAAATTGAGCATTTAGGACTGCATTCTGCCGCGCGGAACGGACCGGCGTTCGGTGTTTGCCATAATAGTCAAACACTCTCAAAGCGGACGAAGACGAGGGCTGAAGTATTGCACTAGGTTGGAGTGTATCTACAAGACAGTTGATCTCGTGGTGGACTGGCATGGAACGTTCGCATATGCCGTGCGAGACGTTCTGCAAATATACCATAATTGAATTTTCTGGGCCTCGATTGGTCCACCAGCTTTCGGGGAGGTGAAGCGTACAACCAAACACAAGCTTGTTTCGTGTGGCGTGCATTTCTTCTTTAAAAATCTCCGAATGCCTAAAAGGGCTAACGACAGTGTTTTATTTCAAAGCGGGTTGACCCAGGCTCGCAGAGTGGCTTTTAGTTGCCGATTTGGGTGGTAGGCAAATATTCCAGCATATCTAGCGCATAGTTTTCCAACCGACTTTGAGAACGCCTCGTCGAAACGTGAGTAACCGTCGGTGGTCACCACAACGGGGCAGCCGAATATACTAACCTTCGAGAAGTATGCCGATATATATAACCCATCAGGCTAAGAATGCCATCACTGCCCCTTCTGACGAAAGACAAGGGATTGATAATGACTGTGACCAGCGAACAAAGCAATCTACACATATGATTATGTAGACGTGGTCGTGGGACGGCGGAGATAGCCTAACATAAGTATTTGCTCGACGTAAATTTATTCCTGGTTCTGAGGGCTTATTCAGAAGAGCATTTGTGTGCCGATGAACTTATACTGTCTGGCACTGGTGGTAGGCATGAGAACACTGGCGCAAGTAAGGCTTAACGCTGGGCCACACAAGACTCCCGGTCACCGGCTTCACCAAGACAGCCACAGCCGGGTGCGCGAGGATATGTAATCTAAGAAATGTGGCATAACGGTGAGCTGCTGGGAACATCAGCCTTGAATAATCTAACGATTCATCGCGAATAATCGTGTTCTGTAGAACCATGATATGTACAACCGTCCTGTCGAAGTTAGCTGATATCAATGTCCATCATCTGAGCCAGCACCATTGCGTTGAGTTTGATGCTCGGTGTCGGAGACAATCGAAGCTGGTTTATACGGGAAAATGTCTCATCAGCAAAGATGTCTGACCCAGAGATGTGTCCTATATCCACCGTGAACTGCGAAACGAGGTCTAAGGGGGGAAGTCTGCTTGGCGAGTACCAATCGGAGGGTGAATGGAGCTTATTTACTAGCGGTATGTAATCTGTGAACGCCTTGAACGGGCGACCTTCAAATGTTTGTCCGAAGTGCCGGAGAGCAAGGTAGACAGAAGGCAACTCCCTGTCAAATGTACTATATCTAGACTCCGCTGGATGCAGCTGCTTGGAAAGGAATACGGAAAGTTCTTGAGAGCCGCCGGAGTATTGTCGAATTGCAGCTCGGAATGCAGTATCTGAGGCCTGAGTTATCAGGGCTGTGTGCTGAGAAATCTGGATGTGCGAGTAGCCCTGGTCTAGTGATAGCGCATTTAATGATGGCGAGCACCTGTTTCACGGCCTTAGGAAGCGCGAACTTGCGTTTACGTCAGTGAGAAGAGTATTCAATCCCGAGCACGTAGAAATGGAAGGCCGATAGAGGTTAACTAGGCCGAAAAACTATTGCAATTATTGATAGGATTGAGGCTGAGGATAGTCCCAAATAGCAATGGCTCTATCCGTCAGTGGAGCTGTACATGAGCGTGAGAAGACATCCCATAAGAATGTGACGCTGGGCTTTCTAATCTCAAATTTCAAGGCCTTAATCTTTACGCCATGGCTTCTAAGTCGATCGAAAAGACCGCGTAGATGAACCGAGTATTTCTTCTCCGAGTATTTTGCAACTAAGACATCATTCAGGTACGATTTCTTGCGATTTCTTGCATGAACCTTCAGGGGGTGTGATCCTCATTTCTGAGCCCGAAAGGCATCTTCGCGAAATCCAAAAGTGCGAAAGGCGCGGTCAAGGCGGTTTTTGGTATATCAGTTTCCTTCACGGGGATCTGACTGTAGGTCCGTATTTAACCTGTGCGGCTGGAGATCTCGCAGCCTGTCAGGGACGAAGTGAAGTCCCGCGTATGAAGAATTCTGTGTCTACCAGGAACGGTGGCCATGTTGAATGACCTGTAGTTCCCACAGAGTCTCCAGTCGCCCTTGGACTCCAACGGAATGTACAGAGGAAAGACCCAAAGACTACTGGAAGGTCGTGTGATGTCATTTTCCAAAATGTGATCAATTCTGTCTTGGCTAAGTGGAGCTCGTCAGGAGCTTGACGACAAGGCCGACTAGAAATTTGAGGTCCATTGGTCTCTGTATGGTGTTACCTCAGTATTGACGGAAAGAGGTGGACCTGTGTTTCGCAATATGCTCGAGTAGCCACAAACTAGCTCGTCGTACGGCTGTTCGGTTGGGGCTTTGGCGTACCGAGGAGTAACTTATTTGAAGACGGCTCACAAGCCGGTCAAGCTCAGCGATTCTCCGAGGCCTACTATATGAGCGTGCCAAGACTCGACTGGCTTGTCGAAGGCCCGGAGAACGTCTATGTTAATAGTATGGTATAGGACATCAGCGACGATGAATACTCAACGAACTGTGCGATTCAAGCCTTGATAGGTGGTTGGGGAAGGTTGTCCGTACGTATGGATATCGGTGCCATCTGAGCCCCGTAGCGTCTCCGCCGGTGTAGTGGTCAAACTATTCGTGTCATGCTGACCTCATCGCCTGCATTCACTAGGAACATCAAATCAGTTTTGAAGTCCTTGGCTTTTAGGAGACGACATTCGGTGGCTAGCCCGGTGTCCTGTGCCGCGACCACGAACGAAGAACCCAGTTTCCTAGGTTCTTACTTGAGAATGTGTACCACCGGTCACATCTTTTTGATACACTGTCTGAACGGTTGTGATACCTGCAGTAGCCTTTTGTGAATGGCAGGAAGAGCCACCTTGGTGAGGGGCGACTGTGCCCCCCTCGGCGAGGGCTGAACCTATCTGGTCGCCAATACCCATCAAATGCTAGCTGCTGTGACAACGCGCCGATCCTCGTCAAGATAGTTGTTACTTAGTCTATCGTTGGTCAGGCTGCGACGGACTGGAGAGCGTTCGATGCCGAGGAATCTGGGCCGCGGCACAACATGGTATCACCAGCGCCTTCTAAGTTCTTCTCTAGTGAATAAGTACGAGTAGCTCCGAGCAAAAGAGGTTTATGCGGTGGGAGCCGTAGAAGCCGCAGTTCTCTTAACATCAGGTCCTCGCCGCCCGTGCCCCACCAGGACGCCGCATTCCCCGCAGTAGCTCTGAGTGCTTCCTGTTCACGATCTCAACCCCTTTGAAATAATTGCCGGATCCATTGTTCTTCAGCAGAGGGGGTCCGAGATATAACGGTCTCCTTCAACAGTTTGTAACTGCGCGATATTATGACGTCCCCGACCTGAAGGTTTGCATTTGATGAAAAAACGCCAGCAAACCATCTAGGAAGACTGGCATCATTAGCTGCCCAGTAATTTTTGAACTCCCTTCCAATTAAAGTGAACCAGAGTTGCGGATCTCACGGCCTCAAAACCATATGAATGGTAAGGGCCATCCTGTTGGGCCTGGTGACGGCTTTCGCTCCGTGGACATGACACCGTAATTGTCAAATATGACGCAGCTAAAGCGTGCTGGTGATTACTGGTGGTTACTGGTAATAATGTACTTGACAGAAATCAAGGCGAAAAAGCAGTGAACAATGAAAACAGGAAAATTCACTAGTGAAGGGAAAAATTAGCACCAAAAAGGATAGAGATTCATGCAACCAGTCAGTCACGTCGGGCTAACCAACCTGAATGACCGACTGTCCTAACGCGGGTATCGTATTATATTCGTTTGCCTTTACCCGCTGTGACCACTTAAGCGTCACACTTACTGGACTCTGTCACACTCATGTGAGGAACCCCAAGGGGCATCCAAGCCTCTATCACCCACTTTGGGCCCACTCTCCGGGAATGGGATCACTCTCCTGGAGTGGGACCACTTCCCACCCTCGCAAACCTAGTCCCAATCCGAAGAAGTCTAGAACCCATCATCCAAATGCCGCATAACCCAAAACTTCCATGCCTAACTTCCTCCCAGTGATCCTCAATCCCCACTGCAACACTGACTAACTAACCATAGTCAACACTTGCGGATCTCAAGTTTCACCTTCAGAATCCTGCCGACATACATTCCCTCCGTTAGGTTTCTTATTAGCTCTCCTCCCACAGGCTTCACACAATCCACTTCAAGTCTACTTAACAAGGGCCCCCTAATGACTGCCGACCACCACTATACTGATATTCTCACGGCTTACGTGGACCAGTCATCTCCCATCACTAGGTGTTGGAGGAGAAGTATTAGGAAACCAATTGTTCCTTCCAACGGGTTCTCTTCCTCAGAACCTGCGGCCGTCATGCTCCCACCCCTCACGGGCTTCCAGCCACCTATGGCTCTCCAAATATTCTACAACTGCCGTTGCTCATGCACACCTTATCACTACACATTACCACTGGATCCCACGCTTAACAATCCTCCCACAGGCTGCTTTACACTCGGTGTCAGCTGCCTCCCCCATTCCAACCAGTTTTTTTCTTGGGAAGTGCCTTTCCCCCGCCAGTAGATTTGTATCATAGACCCTACCAAATTTTTGTTACAACCAATGAAACGACCAAGTTGTACACATTTCTGCTCCACTGAATTTTACTCCCCAACCCATCACAGCCATTCCGAAAAATTACCACTGTTACTGTTGCCCATAACGACAATTTCCTCTGGCTGAATATGACTTTCATGGACTGCATTACCTTGGTCCACTATATACCGTGTTGCCAATCTGCCTTTGGCCGGCACCCCCTCACTCAAACGATGAAACACCCTCCCAAATAAGGGAGGTCACAAATGAGAAGCAAAATCAGTCGAAAAAAATAAATGAAATTCAAAGTGATCCTCCCCAATTGTCACTCTTTCTACTAGATGCCCGTTCTCCATTGGGGAAAATGCAAGCTCTTCGCCTGTTAGCGATCTCCGCAAATAACGACTTTTTACTAATCACCGGGACTTGGCTAAATGATGGCACTCCGGATGATGCAGTAGCCATCCCTGGATATCAATCATTCACAAAATGTCGCCCATGTCGGTGTGGGGGCGGCTGACTTGTGCATGTCCGAAATTCAATACCAACCTCATTATGCCACGACCCTCAGTTNCATTGCATTCTGGATGCCTTGTGGCTTAGGCCAGACACTAGTAGAGAAAACCTCCTGATGGGATGCGTGTGTCGCCCGCCAGGCCCCTGTCGGAACGATTTCCTACTCCTAAATTGGGCCGTTAACTATGCTTCCACCTTACTAGGTCCCAAAATCGTGGCGAAAGACCTCAATACTCCAGGCATTTGCTGGTCAACTTTCACCGCTCCAAACTCCTTGCTTACCTTTGTTACTAACATTCAGCAGGGCGGATGGATACAATACATAGCTGGCACGAGTAGAGACAAAAATATCCTTGACCTTATCTTCACGACCGGATTACCGCACGTCCGCACATCCATTGGAAGCAGTTTCTCTTGATGCGACCATCTGCCTGTCAGCTGCACATTCATACTGCCCTTCCATAATAGCATGCCATCTCCAATTGCTAGGCCACACTTCACGGCAAACTGGGGTTGCTTGCCAGCTCTGCTGCGCAGTAGTGACTGTGACTCCCTCTTCCTAGAAAGAGGGATGCAAATGGCAACTGACAAACTTTATTCAATCCTGCGCAAATGCCTGGACAGTATCACGCCGGCACAGGCTCGATCGCTGCCCAAAAAGAACAGCTATAACCGACTAAGCTACAAAGTCGCCAAACTTCGGAAGACCTTTCTTGGAACCAGAGACTTTTCGTTGTTTCTGCGAACAAATCGCCTGTCAAAACGACTGGAAACAATAATAGATTCCCGTAGTCAAATGCAAGAACTACGTGCTTTAAACCAGCCCAACCCAGGAGCAGCTCTGGTGCAGCTAGTTAAATCAGGAGTAAACGACGCCAGCTTCTTCGCTACTTCTCTTCACCACCTCACCTAAAATAACACCTATCACAAACCCCAAAAAATCGCTGAGGCATTTGACAGATTCGTTTTCTCCTCCCTAACACCTGGTAGCAATCTTCCAACCCCGTATATAAAACGCTTGACCTCGGAAACATTCTCAACGATTTCTTTCTTACAGAAAGAGATAGCTTTGTTAGTGGAAAAACAAGGGTCACCTATCACCCTTAGCAAGACTCATTACCTCGAGCCATCTTTACACTAAGTGGACAAGAAATTTCATCATTGTTCACAGATATATTTAACCTCTCCGTCCAATTTGGCACATTCCCGTCCCAATGGAAAAGGTCTGTCATAATTTCCATACATAAGAAAAGCACAAGACTAGACCCAGCCAACTATAGACCGATTAACCATAACCCGAATGCCTCAAGAATCATGGAGCGCCTGATTAAAAAGCAGTTCACCACATAACTTACTGATCACAAACTTGTCAACAATAGTCAACATGGTTTTCTTCAGAAGAAATCTTACGCTACATGTATAACTGATTGCTTGGATATAATCACAACGGCTGTGAACGCCGAAAATTCGATGAGAGCAGTTTACCTGGATACGGCAAAAGAATTCGACAGCGTATCCCATCTTAGGCTGATAAAAAGATCAAATTCCATGGGATCATCGACTCTAGACTGTCATGGATTACGTCATATATTTCATTCAGGAATCAAGTAGTGAAAGTGAATGGTTTCAGCTCCCACCCCAGACCAGTAACTGGTGGTGCAGTTTAAGGCAGTGTACTAGGCCCTCTGTTGTTTCTTTTGTACGTAAATAATGTCTTCAACGTTGTCCAGAACGGTTTTCCTTTCCTATTTGCCGATGACATCAAAATCGTTTACACTTTCCAGCCTGAGTCTTTAGGCTCTATAGTCGCCGAAATAACTCAAAACCTAATATCCCTCAACACTTCGACAAACGAATGAAGGATGAAGTTCTCAGCCAAAAAATCTGCATCCTGTGCTAAAAGTGCACCTCATCCACGGAGAGCCTTAGAATAGGTGATCAAATCATCTCCATAAGCAACAAGGTCCGCGACTTGGGTTTTAACTACTCCTGCAGCTTCAACTTTTCGGGGCGCGCAATTGCTCAGGTTGAGAAAGTAAGCAAAATAGTTGAGTTTCTACATAAAGCTGAACGAGAGTAAATTACGTCTTATCAAAACACACTGTGACAGACTCGCAACCGAAAGTGTTCAGCGTATATTTGCAAAGCGGCTAAGAGGCATTTCGTCAAATCTGAGTTACAGGGAGCGATGTTCAATACTGAATCTCGAACCTCTGTGACTTCGGCGTGCGAAAGCAAACTTAATATCCTTCAGTGGTTTCATCAATGATAACAGTTGCATTTCAGCCCCTCATTTCAGAAATCAGACTCCCTAATCCCCTTGAAACACAGCTCGTCATCACAACTGACATAGAAAGAACAAGCATCAGAGCGAACATTTTATTGTGAAATATTGTTCCTTGTGGATTTCATTGCCTCAACATTTGCGCCCCCTATGGTCGTCTAACATTGCCTTCAAAAACGAAGTCCGCAAGCTGCTGACTGTTCAAACCCTTTTTCCATACATACAACACTTATCTCTCGTAAACTCATGTGTGCGAAGTTGGTTTGGGATTTTATATTACTACAGCAAAGTCTTCAAAACTTGGATCTCAGCCAATAACAATAAATAACATTAAGGTCCTTGATAGCAGAAGAATGCTGGATTCTATGACAGTTATAACCGCGATTACCCTCTTCATTTCGGCCTTCTCACCCCGGATTCCTCTACCCATAGATTTCTCTGCCCCTTATTTACTATGCCAACATAACGGATCCTGTCATTATGCCGGGTATTACCGGAACTAGTTTCTCTCTTCGTAGACATTTTATCAGAGAACACTCGAGGTTTCCTTTTCTCTTGCCACCCGCTCATTTTGATCTTCAGTGACCTGCCAACTTGAATCAGGTAGACTCATTTCCCTCAAGTACCCAGCCTAGTTTCAATAAAAAATTGTCCACGCCACCCAGATGATCTGATTCGCTTACTCAGCACTCCAGTCCACATTATCAAGTTTCAAGCAACAGTGGGTAATGAAAGTAAGACACGGCGCCGGCGTTGACGGAGCACTACGTACAGGCCTGTGTTTCACGGCATAAACCACCATCCTCCGTGTGCTTGCTTACCCTCACTTTTGTTTCTTTAGTCCGTACATGCGAGAACCCAAATGACTGCGACGGATTGGCTTCAGCATCTTCGAAAGTAGGAAAAACAGACCACCTCCAGTATTTGCAAAAAACAACGCGGAAAATTAAGATCAGTTGGAAGAACCATGGGAATTACCTATATGGGCTCAACCATTCCTCTGTTAGAACAAGTCTCTGCTGGATCAGATTGAGTCCAGCAACCAAAGCATATTCGGGCTGCGAAAGAATGGGCCACCTTCTACAATGGATATGTGTGCCATCAGCTCAGACCTGACTCTGCGAAAAAGGAAACCCCACATTGCCCTTGTTTGGTAGATAAGCATCTAGCTGCCTTGTTGAACGGTCTGGGGAAGTAGCGCATCGGGCTTTCCACTTATGCTTCACCATCCAGCCCTCTATTTTTCAACATACCCCTGTCCTCCCAACCGCACACCTGGTAAGTATGCTGACGTCTAGAACAACTGCCGTCGTTTATCATCCTTAATTGTTCATGCACGCTTACTAAAACTACTATGTGGTACAAGCTTCTGCCGTCCTGTTCAAATACAAATCACTGACTCTAATCTACTCGTGCGTCTCCCTTCTCCCCTATCTCTGACTTCTCGTGGCAACTCCTGTCCTAGCATCCAGCCCACGCTGCCATCAGCAACCCATTCATTTGTGCCCTTTCCTGTCAATTGGAAGTAGTAAAATAATTTGCGGTGGATCACCTGCACATGATACACCGCAAATAAATGATCATTATCAGTTATAACTGATTCTCTGTAGTGTGTGCACCAGGCCAGTAGACCAAGTGACTTCCACAAACAGAACAAAAGGTGACTTTGTTCCCTAACCATTGCACTAGCCGTCCCATCAGACACCTGTATTCTGCATCCGCAAAATGTCAGAAGATTAAAGGGGAACGCTCTACAAATAAGGACCCTGAAGCCCAGGACTGACTGAGCCATATACCCTATAGGGAGCAAGCAGACGGTGTTCGTTGCAGACGTCCCGTCAGCGGGAAACTACCTCCTGCGTATTTCAAGGCAGTCTTCAGGATACTGTAAGAAACTTCCTAACATTGTTGTTCATATTTTTTGTTTAGTCACCTTAACACCAGCTGGAACAAATTCCAGACTGCTCTCTCCCTCGGGCTCTTCCCCGAGCTCGCCAGTGACTACAGATGCAGCGCAGACTGTCGCCGAAAGCTTCACTCCAACCGATGCGCTGGTTGATCACCTATGTTAGGAAGCCGCTATCCGAATCTGACGCTCCCGTACCTGGTCGCTTAACCCTAATGACAAACAAAGTCACGTAAATGACTGCCCCGGGTGCGTCATCTCAAACGAACCACTACGATTGGCCGAGACAGATACTAACACTAATGGAATGCCGCGCGATCCGCAAACCTCCAGAGCTCTACCGCCGCAGAACACCATTATCTCCGATACTAAACAAGGACAGCACAAGTCATTCATGGAAAGTGTATTTAAGGATTGGTTGTAATTCTTACACGTATCCGTTTCCTTCCCGTCACACATAACAGTCCACTCCTAGCCGTATAAGTCCAGTGACCATTCCTGTGAATTCCATTGTCTCTCCTTCCACGATCCTTCATATAATTTTGTCCGTAAATAGTTTCATGCAGTCTTGAAGGTTTCCCGCTGTTTCAACTTGAGCATCATTTTGACTCTTGAATGTTGTTAATTACGATTCTCTACCCACCCCATTTGATATCCACCGTGGTTTTGAATCATCTCCATCCCGACACCACATCCATATTGATGTTCATCTTCGCCAAATAACCCTCTTTATTTTTTAGGAGCCCGGCCAGATAATGACGCCCGCCGTTGCTTCCTAGCCAAATTTTGCGCCGGTGGTACGCAACTTCGATGCGTTTAAACATGGATTGACTCTCAGTGCGCAACTCATAATCAGACCCAGATAGTTTTGGCTAAGCATTAACTATCTTTGATTCAAGAGCTGAAAAACTCGCTTTTAGCTTATGACATTTCTGATTGTTTATGAAAGCACAAACACGCCGTATGTTCACCACTGAATTTTTGTTTTCCGCGTGTCCCCTTTGTGTAAATTTGACATTGCCTTGCGCATGCCTCTCGGATGTCGAGAAATATGCATATTATTATTATTATTATTAATAGCCAAAGCACCCGACGAGTACAATGAAAAGGCTGTCGGAAGCCGTAGGAAGTTGAGTATATTTACCAGGAGCATGCGAGCGGAACATGCTTGAGCGAAGTGCACATTGCAGCCGCGCTGGGCGGTCAACGTTTAGTTAAAACCCTCCAGACGAAAAAATCCATGTTTGATTTCACTTAGTTTGCACTAAATTCGATGGGTCTCCCGATTTATTAGAAATTTCTCGAGATTCCAAAAGTTTCATCTGGAGATGACAGAGCTCTCTAAGCTCCTTCGATTCGGGAAATGGGGTGGATGAACGAGCAATTGTGAACGGATGTTTAGGGTAACTGTCGTCCATCGCCTTCTCAGGGTCCGACGACGAAAATAAGCTAAATATTTAAACGTCCGCAGAGCGTTAGGGGCTCCGTAACATTGAGTCGACAAATAGGCAGCGGAGACCTTGTGGTCGACACGTATAGGTGGAAATGTTTTGTGATGGAGTCAACCCACTTATGGGAAAGGTTTTGGTATTGAATGCTTAACATCAGGAATGCAAAGCGTGAAAACTAGGTCTGAAATATTATGAAGCCTTGTGGTCTGAATTCACCCTTCTGCGTGTGTCTCAAGGACAAAGGCAAGTCGGGTTCGAGTGTACGATGAAGGTGGCCAACAGATTTTACAAGCGCTGAAGTCACCTATAAAGATCTTAAGGCCATCGGAGAAACCAAAGAGGTGAACGAAGAGTTAGGCGAGAGGAGAGATATCGCAATCTTACAAGTTAGGCTGCCGGTATATGCATCTTTTTTTGGATTGAGAGATCAGGTAGTTGAATGCGAAGTCAAAGAATGCCAGGTATGGCACTGAGCAGTGAATGTTATAGGATGGAATCTGCATTCGGCTGCTTACCGTAGGCCAGGAAACCATCTCCTATAGGAACTGATTTACTAATTCGGTGGGAATTTCAACCAGACATCATGTACAAAGAATTAAAACTGTGAACGGGTAACCACGTAAGAGGTTTTGGCTGGCAGTATTCCTAGCCCTCTCAGATTGTGAGTTAGATTGATGGAGTTCAGACGGATTGAAAAAACTTTCCACAACGTCTAGGTTTATGTGATATCCAGATGGTGGTTTCTGTAGGTGCCAAATATTCAAAGGTAGATCGGGGGTTTAGAGGGTGCGCAGCTGTAGGGAAGGAGTAAATCTGGAGGAGATAAATAAACCGGCCGGCAAGGAACTGTCTCTAGTAAGAGATTTGTGGTGTGCGACGCAAAATGCTAGAAGCGTGGAAGTCAGTGAACGCAGTTTCAGAGAGCTCTGTTGTTGTTGATTTAGTATCAGCTTGGGAGGGATAGTGTTAAGCGGTCGATTAACGACATTATCAAGAAGGAACTAACAATTTGGGTAAATGAGGGGGCGGGATTTTGGAAATGCTAGTTAAAAAGTCGGTTAGCAGAAAAGTGCACGCGTTTTTGAAGTAGAATTCACTTTTGGAACTTGCAAGAGTGAGGAAGGCGGTGTTTGTTAAGTGGGACAAAAGAGGTAAGCGCCGGATGAGAGTGTAGTAAGAAGGGAGTCTCGTGAACGTTTGTGGATCACTGGGCAACACACAGGAATCTAGATTTTGCAAGAAAACGCGAAAGCAGACGGAGCTTATTCACGCAAAGTTAACTTGATAAAGGTATTTGGATGAATGCTTAAGGATACGGAAGCAGGAAAAGAGCATTGTAGTAACGGGAGTGCATCTAACTGAAGTGACTTAGTAAGCGGGTGGATATAAGGGTGACAGTATTAGGCCCCTATTAGATAGGGACATTGGTATCGTACCGGAAGTTACCAGCTATGTCCGTGAATGCAAGTAATGGTATGGGTACAGTAGAGCAATCATATGGTGACTGTAATCGAGGGTTGGTGGTTAATCGTGCACCTGAGAGTCCTTCGGCTTGTTAAAGCCCGTGCAGAGGTGGCTTAATCGAATTCAATGAGAAAATGATGCCAGACAGTGGCGGGGCGCAGATAGGTTATTTTGCTGGATCAGCAGTGTGGCTGTTAGTATGCAGGTTTGCATGGTCGGTTGGATGAGTGACTGGGACGCGCTCCCTAAGGGATTCAACTGATTGAGTCGGACTACCGTTCGGCTGTTTGAAAGGACGAGGGTGTGGTTAAATTCTTGTATGGGATGAGGTGTATGCCTGGCGGCTGAGGTTGTTGGCATGAAAAGCCATCGGTCAAATTTTTACATAGAGGATGCACAGGAAATGTAGATGATTGAAGTCGAATAGGATAAGCGGGTGGGGGCAATATTTAGTCATTGCAGAAGCTCACTAGGAATTGAAATGAGATACTGCAAAGCAATGGGGAAAGTACAAGTACGCCAGCGAAAAGCAAAAAGTAGAATACTTAATTTTTAAGACCAAAAAGAGTTGCCTGGGACCGTTTGCAAGCAGTGGACTTTGAGCCATTTCGTGTTTAATTGCACTAAATATGCTCATTGCTGCCGCAGAACACGGACGGAGCCCAACGGCGAATGTCGAAATATGGCTAGAGACCCCAAACGTCGGAAGCGTTACGTAATGGATGGAAACGTTAAGCTAAAGAGACGGCAAGCAGTGGTAATGCGGTAATTGGATGGAAGTGGTGAAAACCAGGCGGAACGTCAGGCAAGTTGAATGAGACTCGTAGTCGACAACAAGTGGCCAAAAAATGCTCAGAGCAGGGGAAATTTGGGAAGCTTCGGATATGGAACTCCAAGGATAGTAATTATATTTACACACGGATGACGGTAAGCCGTACCGGGAGGCGCGTCAGATAAGTGAAATGTGCATGAACACTCCTTAAATACAATAGCCAAGAATGTCCTCTATGTTGCCATTTTTGTTGCCGCAGCTTTTGAGCTTATTCAGCAGTACGGGTGGGGAATATGAGGTGCGCAAGCCGTTCCGGAGACAGCAGCAATCGCGGTTTTGCTCGATCGCAAAAATGCGAGTTGAGATATGCAGTGCGATAATCCGCGTAGTTACCGTTGACCGGGCCAGAACTCGAGCGCCAGTTCTAGCTAACAGGTTCATAACAGGAATGATAGGGTAGCAGATTTGGAATCGCCATTACGAGGACGAAAGCGTTAGCAGCGCGTCTGCTGCAGATTCGAGGTCTGAAACGCAAGAGAGAAATAGTCTGGCTTGGGTGCCAGCTAGGGGTTATGGTGATTATTGGATTGCAGCAAAAATACCTGCAACATAGTGCATCTATTACGAAAAATGTGGTAACTAGATTGATCGCTTCCTTCGGCATCTTCATCAAAATGGTGACGGAACTTAGTGTTCTTCTCTGTGTCCCTCGATCCCGCCTGCATACTCTCTGAAAAAACGTCAACAAACAGACGGCAGATCTAATCCGATGGTGGTATTTGCTCCACCCACGGCCTTTCGCAAAGCAGCCTTAGACAGCACGTAACTGCAATGGACTTTGAGCCTTTGGAGGCCCCAGCAATCCACTCCTCATAGTCGGTTCGGCACTGTCGTTGAATTCGGGACCTTCTCGTTCTCTCCGCTATGTACCTTAGGTACTTTTGGTAGCTCTGTGTGTCCCTATACCTCATGAAAGCCCGACCTTCAGGCTTTCTGGCTCTCGCGATCCTAATCAGCCATCATGGTGGTGGCCCGTTCGCTTGGTTCTGTGTAGGGGTGCAGCGAAGTCTGATATTGCTAACCGATTGCTCTTAGTTGCCTCCCGCTGACGATTCACGAAGTTGATAACTCTCACTACTTTCCATCGAGTTTGGAGACCCAGGTCCAGCAACCTACTGTCAGCCATTCCTGAGAAGTTTCTGCCTTATTTATCAGAGGCTACCAGTTCCTGCAAGTCCAGTCGCCTACGGATTACGGCGTGGTCGCTCCTACCTATTGGATCTTTAAACTGAATGCTCTTTATATCGTTTGGTGTTCCCTTTAACGCCAAGTCAAAGGTTGGCGATACTTGCTCGAATCTCCATGTAGTTGCTTGGATAATGTGTTGAGCGATCCAAACCTCGTGCGCGAAACTGCAGGAGTTGATGCCCGAAGGTGCCTTTCGTAGCTGTCTCATAAACTCACTCAGTATTAGGGGCGTTGAAATCTCCCAGTATGAGAAGCTTGCCTGCAGACCCTGCAATCACAATGAGAAAGAGCAACAGCCCCGCCCTCCACTTTCGGTGAACCCGGACTCCGTTGCACACCAGCAACTGAGATCCTTTGGCCGCCAGTTGCGATGATGACCCCAGAGCTTCTGGCCTTCATGCGCATTTTACTTTTCAGCCACCAGTGTCAGGGTTCCGCCTCCTATTCTGCAACCCTCTCTATACATTTTTAAGAGTGAATAATCCCACGCAATTAAGTTATCGTCACCCTCCCCTGGCCGCAACCAGGTTTCAGTGGCAGCCACCACATCTACATCCAGAGTCCTGAATTTTAGCTCCGGCCACTTGTTACCCACACTTGCAGCCTTTGTGTAAGCCACCGTTGTAGCTCCTGCCCTCCGTTTTTTCGGCCCCCGAACGGACGGGGGTGTTGCATGGGCGGGACCTACTCCCGAGGTGATTGCCCATTCTTTTGCCTGATAGTCGAGATATCCCACCGGCAAACCAGCACTCCCAGCCTCCTTATTTTGGCTGTTCCGGCGTAGGACAATCACGGATGTCGGATACAGATAGATCATTCTTCAGTTCCATCGTCTTTCCTTCCACAATTCCTTATACAATTTCATTCCCTAAACAGTTGCTTACAACGTTTCCTGCTGCTTCATCCTTAGCACTACACTGACCCTTTGGTGCTGTTAATTACCACTCTTCTATCAATTTCATATAACAGTCTGGTTCTGACTCCTTTCCATACCGTTATCTCGTCTTTATCAATCTTCGTCTTCACCACGTAACCCTCTTGATTTTCGAAAGACCCGGCCATATGGCGACGCCTGCCGTCACTCTCCAGTTAATTGTTGCAACTGCAGTCAACATCTTTGATGCATTTCATCAAGAAATGACCCGCAGTGCCCAACTGATAAAAAGCCCTAGAAATTCTTCGCAACGAACAATCCACCATTGAATAGAAACTCAAAAACCCGTGCTTAGCCCATCACATTGCAGGTTCTGATCATGAGGGAGCAGACACATTACGTTCGTATGCCTGGCTTTTGTTCTCTGCGGTTTCACCACGCCATCCTTGTACAAACTGGATCTTTCTCTGCGCGGGTCTCTCGTAATTCGATAAACATACACTAATTATTTATTTGTTTAATTGTTTTTGCTTTTTACACACTTTTTTTTCCAACGCACACTTCAATCCAGACTACCTCCTTCCTCAGCAATTTACAGGCCACTTGTTGTTAAATGCTACCACCTTATCCTGTTTGCATAACGTTCTGTTTCGTTTAGACCAATGTATATCTAATTATCATATTATTACAGCTATTCATTTCCTCAGCTTAGCATTTCTGTCTATTGCGCACCATTGTTGATGGTTGGGAACTCCGGTCATATTTCAACACCCACCATTGAGACTCGGTCAAAGTTTGAGCTCTCGATACATCCACTAATTGCGCTTAAACATGAAGTGACTTTAAGTCTGCTACTCATGAACGGTCCCGGGAGACTTCGTGTAATCCTGTACAACGATGTTTTCAGTTACACTGTCTGACTAGCATACCTGTGCTTTGCGCATTTCATAGCAAAACCTGATTCTACTTTCCAGTATACTTTCGATTTCAGTAATTTGAGTTTTCTCCATCATCTCCGTAGAAATTTGATCGTACCTGGCACATGCCTCTAACACATCAAAAATTATACATCATTATTATTATTATCTTAATTAGTGAACAAAATTAAATGGAAGTCTATGAGTGTTTCATCCAAGGGTTAAAGGGAATTGAGGAAAATAAATAATCAGTTAAACAAAAGGGCTGAATTTAATGGGAGAGAATAGGAAAAAAGAAGCATATTCATGGTATTGGCACGATTGCGGCCTAGTGGTGTGCCAAGGGTATGTATACCCTCGAGATGGTTCCAGCGATTTTATTTACCTATTAGAGAGCCAGGGTTAATTTCGGGTAATATCCAGGGTGCATTATTCTATGTAGCCTGTCTGCTCGTTCAGATACAGCGGTATATAATGCAAATAATAGTCTGAAATGGCGACAGATTGGATTCAATCCTTAGATAGCCCGGTGTTAGCAATCGGCTTAGGGGCTAAGTTCACCATCTGGGCTGTAAAGATTGCAGAGGAAAATTCGCGGGTTAAAATGAAAAGAAAAATCAGGGGATTATGGCCGGGGGGTGAAACTAAAAATGGAAGGTGAAATCGAATCCGTTGGTCGGAGGGTATCAAGAAGGGAAAAATCGGAGACAGTGGTTCGCGGGCATCGACTCAAAGCAATATGGGGAAGTTTGGTTTGGGGGCTGCCGCTAGGATTTTTGGATATCAAAATGGATGAGAACTAAATCACATTTGTATTTAGCTGGTTTAGAATAAAAACACTGGAACTTTTCTATTTTGGATGCATGACATTAGAAACGGAAGAGTTGCGAGGAGAGTGTTAAGGAGTTTGAATTCGACTGTGACAGTTGAGCACACGTACCCAGCCCGCGTGTAGAAGACAAGGGAGCAGTGTTGAAAACTCAGATGAGAACGGGCATGTTTGCATGCAGAGTCCAGTGCAATTATACTCCAGAACGTCTACAGGGTGAAAGCCAGCTCATCAGGAAAACACAGGCGGTGTAGCGTTTCTCGTCTTGTAGAACATGGTTTAAGTTGATGATGGATGAATCCAAAGCTAAAGCGGTTCATTTACTTTGGAACCTAGTTGCGGCTTTGCACTTGTTTTTAAATGGGAAGTGGACGGGAACTTATTTAAATTTTCTATAGCTCCTCTGCTCGATCGTAATTTTCCGTGCACTGGAAATATCTTTGAAATGGCTTGGATGATAACTTCTTCCCATGTTGGAAAGCTACAGCCATTTTGTTGTTTCAGCCACGAGTTTCAATGCAAAGAGTTAGTAGAGAAGAAAATAAAGATCAACAGTCACACAGGGGAGGAAATAAGTGGTGTGGAATACTTACTTGGGGTATGGACAAGTTCACCACAAATATTAATCAAGTTTTGTGGCTAACACGAAATCTTTTAGATTGACTGGCTGAGCGGAACCTAATGCATGAGGATAAAGGCAACTGGTATATGAAAGGAAATAAAGAAAGATGTGTAAAGAAAGCAAAAATGGGTGCGCTTAAAAAAAAACAACTGTGTCAACTCTTTAAAAAATAAAACATTGTAGCTGGCGGAACGAGTTAAAATGGAAATGAACGGAACAGGAACGGGATTGAATTAAGCCATGTCCTCTGGTGCTTGAATATTGGAAGCCATGAGGCAGAACTCAATAGAAATTTTGATTACCTTATCCATCATCTTATGGACAACAAGCCTGTGGTTAATTGGGCAATAGTTAGAAAATCCATGCGAATATCCTTTCCTGTGTCAAAGAATTACGGAGTATTTCCAGCTAGTTCGAAATATGCCAGAATTCGTTAAAAGTGTAAAGAAACTACGAAACAAACAAACCAAGTTTGACCCGCCAGGAATAGCAGCTTTCGGCATTGGAGGGTCCTCGGCATGGAAATTGCTGGGCGGAGTGAAGCACGAAAAAGTTGAATAAGTTGTGTAATTTTTTTCGGTAACTTCGGCGAACGGCTGGTTGTATTTGGGTCCATGGAAGGCGCACAATATTGATTAAGCGTTTCAGCGTTTTCTTTAGAGGTTTTCACACACTGGGATAAAGCAGGCAGGGTTGGTAACACAGGGTCACATTTCATACTGTTCTGAAAGATTTTGGGATGATTTTGATGTTCCAGCCCCTAAGCCACCTCTTCTGGGAGGAGAGATTCATTTAGGCGCACGATAGTATCAGACAGCTGATGCAAAGCGATAAACTTACAAGGTCTTATATCAAGGGAAGTTGATTTTGCAACAATGTATTCAACCACTTAGGGGAAAATTTGTGAAGCGTTTCTCGTGGCCGTTCAGCTTCACGCTGCTTCAGACGCCGGAAGACGTCCAAACTTCCCCACTCAACTACCTTCCCCTTGACAACTGGGCCTCAGTCCCAACCACAAATCACAACCTAAAGTGGCAAGAATAATTATTCACCCCAAACCTCCAGGTACCTGTTGACTGTGTACATAACAACTTTCTTTCCCGCTTCCATCGTCTCAATTTGCCCAGCGAACAACACCTCATTCCCAAGAATCATTGATTCATTGCCATGGAGCGCAAAACCAATGAGCTCCAAAACAAGGTTCTCCTATCCGGAGACATTGGGTGGTCTGATTGCGACGTTCAAAGTAGTGAAGGATGCTTCAAGCATAAAACTTGAAAAAATATTCACCGTTATACCAGACTGGGGCACCACAGGGCATAGTTTAAGAATTCGGTGCAACTGCACAAGACATCGAATGAGGCCCTGGTCCTCCACGAATAGGGTAATTCTACTATAGAGCCAACGGCCGGATCATCTGGTTAGTAGAGACTAAGTTAACGGATATGCAGAAGCGCTGGATTCCTGCGGAGTGGCGCTAAACCTAGAGCTAGAGCATGAATCGTATCTGTTGAACCTGATACCGCACCTGAAGCTCAGAAGTCTTGACGTAACCCCCGAGTGCAGGGCCGAGCCCGTAGATTCCGGTTCTTGAATTTTATGCCTGTCAGTAGAAGAATGGGCTGAAACTAGAGATGCTGCAAAGGAAGGCGTCAGAACCTACCCTAAAAATGAATCAGCATGGCTGTCGGTGCTGTGGCATTAAGTATGGCTATTTAAATGGTTGGTGCTGCGAAATGAGGGAGATAGTCAGTGTTGTAGGAGCTTCAACAACCAGGCCCAATTGAATGTCAAGGCTGTTATACTTTGTAAATTGGCAGTGCCTTGTGTGAAAGCGTTCCAGATGTAGACTACACCTTAGATGAAGATGGTAACTCCAAGGAAGGTGCAGCGCCGAAACTTAAAGGTTTCCTTGGGCGGTCCAGAGAGATGAGGGTAGGATCAAAATGGAAAATCACCAGCCAGAACTACGAAAAGGTCGAACAGCGGGAATACGTCACCTCTGATGCGCTGACCTCCATGAGACATAGGTCAATGGCATGTAGGCCGGACGGATAAGGGATGGGAAGTAAGAACTAGTGCTGTTTTGCCGGCTCCTTTCACTCATTACAGGCACCGCCAGTGACATTGGAGTCCATAGACCGTTGCTTGTTTATCGCAATCTACTTGCGGGCAAAATTTTGCCTCATGCAGAACGGAGAAGCCCTCCCGCGAGATATTTGGGAGTGATCTCGGGATCTTGATTAAGACATGAAAGGCTGTTTTACCGTCCAGTTGCTGGTGGGGGGATAAGGAGAAGCTGGTTTCTTTCTATCTTTTATATTTTACTTCATTTATTAGTGAAACAACAGTGTGCCTC
This sequence comes from Fasciolopsis buskii, assembly GCA_008360955.1. NCBI lineage: Eukaryota > Metazoa > Platyhelminthes > Trematoda > Plagiorchiida > Fasciolidae > Fasciolopsis > Fasciolopsis buskii. The sequence goes on from LUCM01001347.1 coordinate 32,413, forward strand.
GTTTTTCGGGAACGGGACCGCAGCTAATGGAGGATTGCCAAGTGTGGAATTCGGCCCGGGATGAAGGGGTTGAAGCTCTCGACCTTCACTGCCAAAGGCCACGACCTGTTCCGCTTGGCCACCGCCGGCCAGAGCCCTAACACCTTATGTCTACCTAGCCTGGGTATTTCTGTACCTTCGTAAGTGAGTAGCGATTGGCTTGGACCGTCATCACGTGACATTTCGATGCACCCGTCGTCATTTACAGGAAGGTTCCAGTCGAGTGACCGCCGCATGGCCTCATAGCCCGCTGGAGGTGACCTCCGTCTGTCCCTCATATGGTCACGTCGTCGTTCCACAACGCAGTGCTGTACGAAGAGGAGGGGTTAGGGGCGTTTTTAGACTAAAAATAATAGACGCCCATGGGATGGACCTTGAGAGATGACACCGGAGACAGTTTAAGGCTTAGATATGGTGTTGCCCACCTTGGGGACGAAAATGCCGTCGACAAAATAGTTGCTCACTAAGTCCAGTAGATGACCTGAGATCCCATGTGCTTTAATATTATACAATAGTAGGGTATATAGAACTGTGACAAAAGGCTTTGCAAGGCCTGTGAACATGGTATACGAAATCTATTAGTCACCACAGGATTTAATGCGGCTATCCATGACAGTCAGCATGCTGATGATTGAATAACTTCCAGTGAATGAACAAGCTTATGACGAAGAAAGATTATTACTTATTGGGCGGGAAAAGATGGATTGTCCCGATATTCTGTCGAGGATTTTGCTGCGGATACTGGTGGGACCAATTTATCTTCGGCTAGTGGGAAACTCTCGGTTAGTGCTTTTGTTGATTGGTGTCATAATTGCATTTTCTCATTTTTAAGGGTGGGTGTCGTTGTCCTTGCGAGCATGAAAAAAATGAAAAACGAGGCCACTAAAGTCACGGAGCCTTCCTCTATTTTGCTTTAATGGAAGTGATCAGGTCCAATGCCTCATTACTCGTTTATGCAGCGGAGGCCCTGTAGGGTTGCTCTCGGGTTGAATGATAGGTGACACGGGTTGTGATCAATGGGAGTAGGCGAAGGGTTTTTTTGGAATAAGGTCGGGGTGGCTTTAGAGGGGGTGTGAAAGTTGGGGTTAAAAGCCTTAGCTGCGGGGTGGAAGGGCGTTATCAGCGACCAGTCTGAAGTTTTAGGGCCGGGTGAAATGTTGCGGACTTTTCATTCTCCTCGTAGAGATAGGCCTGATTCTCTGGGCGCGACGGAGTGCTCCCGCGTGAGATGTTCTTTGAATAACCCTGAGCTGGTCCATGAACCGGTTACAATCGTTCTGGAAAAACCTTTGGGCTTGAACGTAACATGCAACCGGGGTCCCGCATTTAAAAGGTTTCATGCTTAGGAAAGGTAACACTTTCGGCGGCAGTGGACCTGAATCCTCGGAACAAAGGGAGTTCAGTCGTGAAGGCGAAGTTATAAAACCACACAGCCATTCCATCGGCATTTGGGCCTGGGAGCCGTTGACTTAAATAGTAGTTCAGGGAACTTTTGAGGGGTGAACGATTGCCCTTTTAAGGAAGAAGCGGATTTCGGTAGGTCAGGATTTGTTAACAGATAGGAGACACTGAAAGCAGACAACCATTGGATTGTTTTTGTATGGCGGCGCAACCTGTGACCGGTTGAGCCACATTTCTGCGTCATCGTGTTTCGCTACTTTATTGCCAGATATCTGATTCTGCTGGTTAAGCAAGTCCGAAGTTGCTTATACATGCTCGCTAAACGGAATTGACTGTCTAGTGGCACTGTCATCCCAGGTTTTCTCGCCATACCAGCACTATCACAACGAATTTGAATATCGCCCTTTTATAGCTCGCAAAAAAATACCACCTATTTTCGACTCATGTCTAGCGGTTCCATTTTAGATATAGTTATTACCAACCACCCCGATTTATTTTTCCTGAAACTGCGTGCTTCCATTTTCAAGTATTGATCATTGTTTGCTTCTGTTAACGCACAACATAAACTCCATTCCTTCAGGCGAACGAATCGAATCCAAGATTGCCTCCGTAACCTTTCACGCAGCAACCTTAGTCTTCTTCGGAAATCCCTTTCGATTACATCTACTTGTTTCTCTTTTGAAACCCTGCTCAATGACAATGTCAAACGTTTCACAGAGACGGACAACACAATCTTTGATATTTGCTGTCCCTCAGAAACACTATTCGTCTCACATGGCCGTATCTTGACCCAGAAACTGAAATCTCTTAGAAGACCCAGGGAGCACTTCTACAAATCTCGCAATACCTCAAGCAGGCGGTATATTTCCAACCTAATAAAAGCGGAGATCCAACGCACTGACATGACGTTCGCCAGCCAACTGTTGAATGGTAACAGCAATCGATTCCTATAGCAAGGCATTTGACTGTTGTGTGGAAAGAAGAAGCATACGGAAACTTCTGCCCATGTCGACAGTATCAATCATGCTTTCATTCATCCTTCCAGTTCTGCTCTGATCATGTTTGGTCTGGGTGATGATATGACAGCTACAAGATTTTCTAGAGAATAGGTGGTCAACCTTCTGCGCACCACTACGATTACCATAGTGGTTGGTTCTGACACTCTACCGTCTGCTCTTTTGGGGCATAGTGATGGGGTTCTGACCGATGCATTCATTTCTCTAGTTAACTTATCATTAATTTCGTCTTCCATCCCCAGCTGCTGGAGACCCGTCACTATTATTCCCATCCCTAAATATATCAGTTCTATTGCTTTAGCAAAACATTTCCGCCGCATCGCCTTAACGTCTTCTGATCTTGAACTGACAGAGCATGCTATACCTAAGCGCCTGCGTTCTTCTGTGTATCCTCCTGACGACCCTTTTTGGTTTGCCTATAAATCTAACGGGTCCACTTTGGATGCTGACGCCCACCTAATTCATCACATTTGTAAGTTCTTAAGTTCATCGATAAAATCTGTGCGTTGTGCCTTTCTAGATTATTCGTCGGTATTTCATTCGGTCCCACGGCCTCTTCTACTTCACAAACTAGAAACATTTGGTTGTCCCAGTTCTTTATTACCCTGGCTGTCTGACTACTTTACTAACAGAAGCCAGTGCACACAAATGGACGGTAAAGTTTCGAAACCCTTGATTAACAACTCGCGAGTGCTACAGGATGCTGCTCTTTCACCGTTCCTCTTCTCTACTGACATCGACCAGCTCGCCGCGTCATCTGTTTAAGTATACTTATAATGTTGCCCTCTCTAAAGCCGTTTCCAGCAACAATGATTTTCAATTTTTTTCCAACAACCTATCTTCTGTTTACGATTTTTCTGCACGAGCTGGTTTAAATCTCAGCACATCTAAATGTTTCGAATGTCCGTTCTGTCTCCCTCGGTCAGCCTACCCGTCCGAAACTTCTTCCATGAACTCAAAACTGTTACCAGGGTTGATTCTGTGAAATATCTGAGGGTTACTGTTGATAAAAACCTGAAGTGGAGAACTCACATTTCTACCTGTGTAAAGAGTCTTCGATAGTTGTCATTTCAAATCAGAAAGCTTTGAAACTACAAGGTGAAACAAAGCACTGTCTCCCGATTTGTATACAAATGCATTTTTCCCATCCCTCTTTACTATTTTGCTTTCATTTTTCCGGGTTTTCCTGAAAAAGACCAGAATTTTTTGTCAATTATTAGCCGGGTGTCCTTCAAAGTGCTAACTGAATTGTCCCTTAATCTTTGTGATCAAAACTTATCAGCATGTGAGAAAGCTGCTCACAAAATTCTTTCCAACCCCACGCATCCTCTGCACAACGATCTTTCAAAGTGTCGCTCTCATATTTCGATATGATCCGATTTTCGTTCCATAGTCTCCAGAATCAATATCTATTAGAACTCCACTGTTCCATAGTTAGCACGAGATTTGACAAACCGTGACCGGGTTTCAGCCGAATTCCTGATCAGCCTGTCCTAGTGCGTTATGATTATTCTTAGATGAGTACATTTTTTAAAGAGCGGTAGGTGTATTTTCGTTTTATTTTTTTACCCTTAATTTTACCTTCATATTTTTTGGCTGAAATGCGGTATTATTCACCGCACACAAAATTCTGTAGAATAGAGTTCGATATAATACAAGACAAGGAATCAAAATAAACTGGTGTTTATCTTTCTTGCTGAATATGTTCAGCACGGATGGGTTTCGGACCTAACGAAATCCAGTGCACTTCTTAACTTTTTGAGTCTATGCTCCTTCCCGGGACTTTTTCGACAAGGGCTTTTCAGAGGCGGGATCGCGACGATAGGCTTTGGGCCAGCCAGTGCTTGATGAGCCGAGATGCCTCGTGATAAGAAGACAGGTGTAGCTTTTGCTTTGAGCCAGTGTGTCAGGTGAGTTCAGCGAAGGCAGGCCATCCTGAATGCTGCGGGCAGGAGTTCGGCATAATACACAGAAAAGTAGATTGTTCAGACTAGAGAATAGGAAGGTGACAAAAAAACAACGGACTAATTGAAAAGTCGGAAACGAAAGAACGCGCCGTTTTTAAGCCACGGCCTTCGGCCCGCATGCCCTAGTGGCTGCAAGGCACATTTTTGTTCTATGCATACTGATTACGGCGGCAAGGCCCACGTGGTTCAACTCAGCAAGATCAGGGTTAATGAATAAGGAAAACCACATAGATAACCGGGAAAGCCTTGAGGGCTCATACAGCCGTATACACAAAGGTAAATGGCTGAGTATCTTCCCGCTTCCGAACGGCCATTCTTCTTGGCCAGAACTAGGTGGCAGTTTCAGGAGTTTTGCACATTGGTTCCAGTTTGTCTGACTGAAGGCTGTTTATAATCCATGGGCAAATCAACCTGGTAGGCATTACACGCTGGAGGTTTACAGCGAAGTCCGGTGCAAGGTAGAAAGTGTGGGAAACCTACTTGCCTTAATCGGAAAGTGGTAAAGTGGATCTAGTGTGATGCGTGTAAAAAATGTGCATGCGGCGGCGCGAGGAAGGTCATATGAGCTGCGTTGCCAATATGGAAAACTGAGCTGGGTTCTCCTAGTCCGAAAAAGCGTATACAAAATACCATCATGAGGAACAGTCTGATAGACCGGGGTAAAATTCTGCAGAAGTTAGACAACAGGCACATCGACGGTTTGTGGGTGTTCAAGTTCCAAAGGGTTAGAGAAGGACGCCGAGGGCAAGGACAACCATTCATCTTGTGGGGGAGACGGAGGATTGTTTGCAGCCAAGACTGCGGTAACAAGATAGGGCGGGAAGTAGCAGAACCCTCGGCGGATATAAACGTGGATAGCGATAAAGCAGCAATTTAGTCAAAAATGAACCACGGTCACAGGACAATAGAGAATCAGAAGTACGAAAAAGCCGAAGATAAAGGAGACCGAGGATGTGGAAAATTTGAGCAAAAATAAGAACCCAACAAGCGTAAGACGTCGTTGAATCGGACACCAGGTGCTCGGAAATGCACGCAAGGCTGAAGAAAGTGGTCCAGGGCTGTATCAGGTGAGCCGGGTGCTAAATACTTTATTGAATTTTAGTGGAATTACCATGTCTGGGTATGGCAGTGTCGTACTTTTTTATATTCACTCTAATACAGAGTAACTATTGGCCATAAACACTCTTCCCTACAGCTGTTCTGGTCCGTTTTGACTAGATTTCCCTTGCGTTCAAGGTCGTTGGAGACATTCTTCATGAAAGTTTAGTATAATAATCCATTTTATAGATCCAGTAAATTCAAATACTGCAGACATCTCCACACCCGCCGCCATCTTCCAATTGTAATCTGCATCTGCGATGAGCATCATTGGTGCATATAAACACTGAGTTTCTGTTAGTATGTCAGTCTCGCTATTTCCCCTCATTTTGTATTCAAACATTTACCTGCTTGTTTTGATGTGACTTGCGATACTCCTGTAACACTTGACGATGCAACCAAACATGCCCCTCTGAGTGTTCGAGAAATATACCAATATATATAAGAACACAGAACCTAACACGAATTTGAAGAAGCAAAGGGAAAAGACAAAAAGGTACATTGCATTCAATCTGCAACAAACGGTGGCGATTCCGGAAAACGCAGCTATTAATTCAGAGAGTCAAGGAAGAAGAAAAGAGGTAGTAAATTGGGAGGATGAGATTCACAACCAACGTCGGTTGAGTTTGCTAATCCACCTTAGAAAACAGATTGCAAGCGGTCGCTGATCAAATAAAAACGATCACCTAGAAGAGAAAACCAAGGAGCCGGGCGATACAGCCATTAGCAAGAGTAGTCCCGAAGAAACTGAGGGTAGATCTCTGGGATTCAATGCAGCGTGGCTACTAGATACCAACCTGGGAATCCACAAGTTTGCTGAAGGAGGTCAATCAAGTCACAGCTCGTGCGGTGGGGTTGGATATGAACATACTGGGTGGGAGCAAGTTAGTCGAAGGAGTCCAGAACAGACACCCCTGATTGCTATATATCCAACAAACTGGGAACGTAAAGCAGAAAGCGCGAAGGCAGAGTGATGCTGTCAGCTGCCATACAAAAAGCGGATGAGGGCCTCGCGAGCAATTCCAGAGCAACTGAAATCCTTTTTCGTTCGACGGCCAAACAGAGGCCAAGCGGGAATGATGAGAGTGATCTCCAGAAGTGCTGCAGGCATGGGAAATAAATAGCAGAAATTAAAACTAGGAACTCTGCACGCAGACTTGGTGACTGACGTTGGCGCCTGGCTGCAGCCGAAGAAGGCGACAATGAATTAATGCTGTGGGAACATCCACTCTTCAGAATGAATAAAATCGTTGGACGAATAATTATTTGGACTCTACTCCTGGTAGCTGAAATGCACGATGCGCACGAAAGCCATAAGCCGGATATGCAAAACACTCAACTCTGGAATTTACCATTCACGCATTTACCACGCAAATATGACCTGGCATATAGACCATTAGCTGCTGTGTAGGCCTCTCAACATTTGTACATGAGCAATTTTTCCTATATTTTTCCCACTATGTCACTGTCGTCGCGCGTTGTGATCATGTGCACTGCATGTCTCGGCGCCGCCCAATAAATAAAACATTCTGAGTCGAACGCCCTAGCCATTACGCTGCCGGGACGGTTCTAAACGGTTTGTTGAACTTGACCACATGATGTTGCACATATTCATCACTGATTTGCACGGTTACTGCCCGCTTGCTCACAGTGATTGACCCCGACTGATAGATGACTTCTCTCCAGGTAGCTTAAGTACCACAAAGGCTTTCGATATGACCTACAGGGCTGATGATTGCTAATAGGGATGAAGCAGGTGTGCAGTGCTTCCATAGAATCTTTGCGGTGAGTTGAACGATGATATCCCGTGGTAAATTATTTAATATGAACATTCAGTTCCCTACTACTAATATGTACCAAATAAGACATTGTTATTATAGTTCTTCATCGTAACTGGTGGCCCAGGGATCTCAGATGCTGTAGTGTATCGGCCCCGGGGCAGACGCCATCAAAGGACGTGGAACCGTTTCATTTCTTCACCTCGGTTGGGGGGCCGTGGGCAGACTTTTACCGGGGAATATAGACGCCCCTGAGATTGATTGGGCCAAACAAACAGCCCGAGAGGGCACAATCGGGCACCTACTGCGCGAGTTCGTCCACACAAGTGGGATGGTTCAGCGTGTTACCCAAGCAAATCGATAGTTATTCGGCCAGTCATTTTCTGCCCTTGACTTTGCAATAACGAGAGCAGCGAAAGACATAGGAAGCCCTGAGTTGGAAGAACTGATAGGCGTATGTGACCATGCTGTAATCGACATGAGGCTGACAATGCAGGTGGCGGTAACCCTCGACAAATGCAGCGGGTATTTCTCGGGAATGGACGCAAGTAGACTGCTGGATTTGGGCTGTCTGATTCAGCGGGTTGCAGAAAGCGGTGGCATTTATGTTTCCTCAGTGGGAGTAAATTAAGAAAAATATGGCGGCCGAAACACTTATTTGCACTGCTCCGCAGAGTCAGACGAAATTGGCTATCACCGTCTTGGTGGGGGTAGAATCACGATAGCCAGAAAGTGAAACCAGGGTCTTTCATGAAATGAAAGAATATACTTGCCACGGGGCTCACTTGATGCATAAGCTGAGGAGAAAAAGGTGTCACATCTAAACACAAAGCCGAATTTTTTGCGAGGAGCGTGGAGTTGGAGTTGCTAACAGCGCCTCCAAAGACTACTAAAATTACATACAATCTAAGACAGCCTCCTAAATAATCACAGGTGGAGTGAAAAACCGCCAAGGAATCAGATATACCAGCAGCCAGGAGAAGGTCGTCTAACTCCTGATTTTGTCGAATGGCATACAGGAAGGATCAGGCAGCGCGGGAGAAACATTGGGCCAGTCCGCCCTTATTGTGGAAATATTGAATGAACCGATCACAGAGAAAGAATTACGGGGCTGTCTGAAACAGATGGAAGTGTGGAAAGCGACAGGGTCTGACAGGACACATCCGGCGACAGAAAAGCCTGTGGCAGAGATTTCAGCGAAAACTCATTCAGCTTTCATGCATTACTGGATGACGGGTGACGCTCTGTTGACTGGTTGACGTCGGCCGTCATACCGTTTACAAGGGCGGGGGCGGAAATAAATGCGGTAGCTATAGACCAATGAGTTCCGCATACATCGTGCAAAGACCCTTGAAAGGGTCTTATGCAAGAGGATGGCAAATCCCAAGGAGACAAACAAGCTGATGATGCCAGAAAAACATGGTTTTCGACGCAAAATTTTATCTGACCTACACAGTCAGCCCTCTGGACGAAGTAACAGGCGGGCTAGACAAGGAACAAGGTATACAAGTCAGCTATTTGGGCTTTGGATTCCGTTGATCACAAGGTTCTTGACCGGAAGGTTAGAACTTTTGGGTTGGCGCTGAAGGGAGTGTCTGAAGTGTAGATAATTCAGGCCAGCCATCTAGGGGTGTCTCCAAAATAGAAATGCTGCATAGCAAGTGCTTCAGGGGTCTGTCTTAGAAGCACTGCTCTTCCTGTTGCATGCCAACGACATAATTGATGGATGGAAAAATTCTTAACTTTTGCATGGAGATGGCACCAACTTATTGGGAATAGCAAACAGCGAATCCATCCAGATGGATCTGGACAAAGTTTACCAGTGGTCGGTAAGACGGGATCTTCCGTTGAACTTGAGCAGGAGAGAGCGGCTCATAGAAGGGGAACAAACACAGCAGGCAAAGGATCTGGGGATATTGGTGCGTGCGGATTTCAGGCAGTCTGAAATGTCAAAAAGGGCCAAGCGGAGCTGGTGTGCCTTACGCCAACTTAGGGGAACTGTTGGATCTAGGGGCCTAATGTTCTTTTGCCGCTGTCCTGGACGTCGGTGCGTAGGCGTTTAGAGTATCGTGTCCAGGTATTGGGAATTTCTTTGGTAAGAGGTATGGGAGCGACGAAACAGGTTCCTGGCGATTTGCAAGCTGACTTGGACAGCTGAAGCATGCGTGATATGAGCAGAGGCTAAAAACGCTCGACTTGTACTCCCAGAAAAGACGCAGAAAAAGAGGTAACTTGATTCAGGCCCTTAAAATTCATCATTGAACTGGGATCACCGTGGCATTCTATTTCAGATGAGGAAGAATGAAACATTAAGAGGCAAAGCGGAAACGATTGTGTGAGAGCGTGTTACTACAGGGCTGGGAAGCGAATCGATTACCACGGGAGTGGTGAACGGCTGGAAGAAGCTGCCAGATGAAGTGTTCAGTGAGTGAATTCAAAATTAGGTTAGGCGCCGCATGGTTGTCTGTGCTTAAGAAGATAATGTGCACCTTTTAGGGTTGAAGCTGTGGTCGCTGGTGCAACATCGCATCGATTTTCACTTCTGAAGATTTTGGGAGTCAAACTTGGAGACGTATCAAACTCGCAATTCCGACATAGGAACTGAAGGGATCCTCCATCCTACTGCTCCAATGACCTTTCGGTGCAAGTGCCTGGACGATCAAGCATCTGGCCGCAAGTTTTTGCAATCTAACTGCAACTGTAGTTGCATTAACCTTAGGCAACCAGGGGTAATTTGAATGTCGCTAGTTTTTATCATTGATCTTGCTTGCCTCTTGAAATTGGTTCCGAAATTCTAACAATAAATGTTGTTGATCCAAAGGGACCTCTTACCGTCAATAAACTTAACAGTCCTGGCCAATTAGTGAATGGTAACATTTTCAGACGGAATCCTGAATGACTGCCTCCCTTGTTTGATTTACCGTCAACCTCTAGCTTGTCAGAGCTATTTTATTTACTTGGCACTATTCAGCATTCCCGTTTCAGTGCTTGAAGACTCTTAGAGCTAAATCCAGGTGACTGGAGTGTAAGGAGCAACGGAAAGGGTGCGGATCAATAGGCTCTGTTGGGAGAATCCGACAGAAGTGATAAAAGCTTTGACAATGCCCATAGGGCTCTTTGTTTGCGGAGGAACAGTAGATCAGATTTGCCGGAGAAGACAGGAGGCTATTGATGATGGGTTGGGAAGGTAGCATTAGACATGTAAACCTAACTGCTTACAATGAGGGTCCTTCCGACCGGTCAAAGTAAAGATGATGCTGCCGAGAATAAGTGATCCCTGTAGGGGCGACACATTAAGGAACACGACAAGAAGCCAGTATGTAAATGCTATTGCTAACTCTTGAAAGCCTTCGGATCTTCTTTGAAGAGAAAATGCGAACCAAACCAAACAAGCACATTTTGTTGCTCGTTCTTCTCCCCAGGGAACTACGGGCGACGCTGAAGCCCACGAACTTTAGTTATGGTGAATATACAAAGTGCCTCGCAAAGCAAATGCGAATAACTTACACCAGTCCACCGCTCGGTCAACTTTCACCGGGTACACGTAATCTGGTTTAATTACCTCAACCCACGATTTCGTCCTTGTAGACGGTATTTGATGGCCACCACCGTCCACCGATTTTTCTTTTGCGATAAAACAGTCCTAAACGTTTTCTTCAGGGCGTTTCGGGTCGACGCGACCAGCTGTCCATGGAACGCATCAGTCCTGCTGCGCCAGGATTTCTTTTGACCGACAGACCCCGCTGATCCCATGAGTGGCACCAGCCCGGGCGAGAACAACCACGGTCAGCACCATCCATGGAGAACCCTGATGAAAACGGGGGCACAGCACTACCCACCGCACCGGCAGAACCGGATAAGAGGTCACCTCAGTGATCGCAAATTTAGCCAAACCCACTGCTTTTTCAATATTTTTAAAGTAAGCGCATCATACTGTTGACTAACGCCTCGTTATTTAATGCGCTCATGAACTTAACAGAATAAAATACACGCATCTCAGTAACTTCGGCGCAGTCAAACGTGTCACGGTTATTTATAATAGGCAAGGACGGGACCGAAGTCCTTTTAGGTGTTTCTCAACAAGTAGAGTATCCAGTGATGCACACAAATGCCCTTTTCAAGGGTTTTTTGTCCTGAAACCTTGAGGTATTACTCGAGGTCGAGGCTTGAAAGTCAGATGGTTCCGGATTGCATTGTCTTCCATATCCCCATCAGGGAGCCCCTAGGATCGCGCGGTTCCATCGACTACTGCATAGCGATCCTCGTTTAAATCATAGACATCGTTCACGCACCAGGCAACAGGGAGAACCTGGGATAAGATGCACATTTTCGGCCACATCCAATGAATATTTCTGGGGAATGTGAGACCCTTGGGCGTGAGACGCTTTTCTTTCCGCTTTCAATCACCGCACTTTGGGTAGGCAGATCGGCTGCGGCGGTGTGCAGGCACATCTGGGCCGGTGAATCACATTTCTTGCGACCATCACTCTAAGGTTTTCTGCAGTTATTTTTCAAGAATTAGCACCCACGGGATCATCAAATGAGCTGCAATTTCTTCATTTGTGGGCGATACCAAGGTGCTAAACCATCCACGAGGTTTTGGACCTTTCTATATGTTCCCGACTGAAACCTTTCTTCGACAGTTCTCCAAGGTTGTCCAGCAGCGCAAAAAGGACTAGTTTCATGGATCGTTCGTTTGAACAAACGCTGACTGCCTAGCGCACCCGCCATTCGCGAGTCACTCGTGCACGCATCATTGGCACGATTTTGTCGAACGCACTCAACATTTTACCAATTCTGTTCGTCTTTACTTTTTGCGAGGCCGGTCTCTACCTTTTTATTACTGCAATCCTGCAATGCCAAGCAACAGTGACGCAAGTAGCAAAAAACGGCCAACGGGAGGCAAGCATGTTGCGAGAACCTCGTTGAGATAATCGGCCTTACAACGTCTCGAATTTCTCTTTTCTTCGTTTCGCGCATTTTTTGCCGCACTATATCCATTCTGTCATATCCAACCCCCCAGTCACCAAAAAGCCCTGAAATCAACCTCATAGTAGGTAATTTGTTTAATTGTTGTTTAGTCGGTTTGACGGTCTTTCAAAAATGCCTGTAAGTCAACTACCGGCGGCTTCCCACTAAGCCTTCTAAATAAAGCTTAATTACGGTCTAATGTTAAAGCTTGTGCCAATCAAACTGCCAGCGAGGCAACTTCATTCTAGGAGCTGTTTATGGACTCCAATGTAATCCTGCGTCTATCTTCATGCCCAAGTGTCCTTTCCCAACAAAATGGGCCCCAGCAGAACAACATAAGACCGCCAATTATTTTCATAAATTTGTTACGGTACGGAAACTTCCTTCGGAGCTGGATAAAGTTCGTTATATTGCTGACGAAAGAACGGTCGGTTTCAGTTAGTAAACAGCCTGAAATGAGGAAAAATTGTGCAATAAGTCAGTCAACTCAATCGCGTTGTTGCTTAAAACTTGAGCACCTGGGCTAACAATGCGGTTGATAATGCATGTATATTTATCTGTGAATGTTCATGCATGCATAAAACAGTCAACCCTTCAAGAAATCAACAGCTGTATTCATAGCTGCAAAGCAAGTCACATTCTGCAGTTATGACGGTGATAGCTTGCGCTGTTTACTAAAGAGAACTATGTCGCCTCGTCGGAAAGACACTACGCCAATGGTTTGGAATATTTCATCATACCTATCATGCAATAATATTCCCTTAATCCAAAAACAACGACTCATTTTTCTCAGATAAGCTTGTGCTGGTGTGATCCTGCCGCGAAAAAGCTTCCAAGAAAAGATCAAATCCGAAATTCATACTCACATAAGAGGAGGGGATACACCTTAGTTCTAGCCAAGAATGTTTCTAATGGGTTACTTTAATATTCAGTCGCCTCAAGTATTTTTGTCTTGGGCTGCCGCATAGCACCACGATTACAACTACCATATGCCCCACCAGAGATAGTTCGCAAGAATTATTCTATCAAAATCAAGATTTCCGCCTTATTAGATGCTTATACAAGGCATCTTTTATCGTTCATTTAATCTTTCGAAGCCTCTTCGTTTCGCAAAAACCTTTCCGTGAGTTGATCTGGTGTGAGTCCTACCAAGCAGTTGCTACCAGAGCGTACAAAGCCCATTCTAACCACCTTCTGGAATTTGCCAACAGTCACAGGAGCGTCTAAAATGGCGACTCGACAAGTGAAGTGGTTAGTAACCACCTCCAGCAGTCAGGGGTCCCTGCACTTGAAGAGATTTACTAAGGCCGCTGGCGAACCAACCTGTTCTGTTTTGAGCATATGGCGGCCAAAAGAATAAGCACCAAAACTTGGTAACCTTTATTAATGAGAGGTCTCCCTGGGATAGAATTTATTGAGCAGCTCTTTGTTTCCGACTGCATTTTTCGGCCAAATATGACTTTACATGTATTTCGGTTATTGTTTTATCTATCCCTAATTGCTTGCATTCGGGTTTTTGTCACTGCTGGTATTGCACAACATATCTATCGTGGGACTCCGTGATGACCAATTGATGCCACTGTTGTTATCATCGGTGAGCCCGAGTTCGCTTGTTATTGCGATGGCAAACGCCATAGCCATGTGCCGAAAGTGCGAAGCAGAACCGCTACATCAGGGCCGCAGTTGAATCCGCCTCTGACTTCGTTGGGTATTACATTAGGTGTGATGCCTCATGGCAGGAAGAAGTTGTGAAGTCGAAACCGAAAAAACATTTATGAAGTCGTCGATATAACCAACAAAGTGCCAAGACTTCACACTGTTTATAAACAACCACTTCAGCAGCCGTAGGCCGGCCTTGAGCACAAAAATTCGGGCATCAACCTTGTTATAAGACTCCACCGATACCGGCAGACGAAGCTAACGTTATTAGAGTCGAAAATTTGGGAAGCGAAAATCAAAGAGAGAGTGTTTGGTATTCGGAATGGTAAAGAACAAAACGCACCACCTCTTCACATAAGGCAAACCAACAAGAACCGTTGGAAGCTTTTGGATCAGATTTGCTTTTCACTCTCGTGAAAGCTTTAGACTAAATTGGAAGTACCGCTATAGGAGATCAACTGAAGTTTGTGAAGGTTTGCCCAGCTAGTAAGAGAGATGACCAGTCAGAACTGGGCTTTAAGAATTTGCCGGAAAGTCCATTCGTGAACTTGAAGCAAAGTATGAATGACATGGATATGTGACAAGAAAGTACGACCGAACGATTTTCCATGGATCTTTACAATAGAAAATTTACATGCATCTAAAAAGAGTAACGTGTGACTGGCAAGGCATTTAACAGCCGTTTGAGTAATAATGCGTTTGAAAGTTTGTGCTGCTGTAGCTCAGGTTGTTAGTTTCCATGGCTTTCCGATAGCCGAGCTTGGCCTTAAGGTGGCACAGGTTTCGTCAACCGTCAAGGTGATGTCGTCGGTGCAAGTGCGCAAATAGTGGGGTTCTTCTATTCACGGATTTGCCTTTGGCTTTGACCTTCAACTTTTTCGACGAACTTGGAATGGAGACCACGCGTCCGACTTCTAATAGATCCCAGTTGGTTTGGAATTTGATCTAAGATTTTTATTCAGAATGAAAAGCTGGACACCTGTAGCTGTGTCGCTCATCGTCATCCATTTCGTCATTGTGTCCTTGTTAGTCTTCGTGGGCAGATATGAGAGATTGGCTCGTCTTCTTGCAGCTATTTTGCGCTGATAAATGGAAGTAGCCCCTTTTCTCCCGGTTTGAACGAATTAGCATTTGTTGTAGTCCATGCACTTGACATTTTAGACCTTTTCAGCCGCTCCTTTGGTTTCGATATAAGTTTTCTCAAAGTTCTGGACGGTGTATGAGCAAGTAAGACTCATTAAAGTTGGAATAATCTTGCGGTTGATTCAGAAAAATTTTGGTATCTGCTAATTTACATTGAATATGTTAACTCGACTGGCATGAAAGGCTTGCTAGCTAAAACACGTGCTCGGCAATCAGAACCCCACAAAGTGGTATGAATATGTCGACCTCCACTTTTGGAATGACCGGTTCTAATATGTTTAATAAAATCGAGAAATCTTTACTACCGGTGTTATTGAATCAGCCGCCAACCGATCATGATGCACAGGCTGGTACGAATAAATACCAACTTTGGGATGGAGGACTACCAACTGACCCGGAATGATTGGTCTCAGCGTTCCGGAATTCTGGCTGAATTCGCTAGACCTCAGGGCAGCCTAAAAGTTGGGCATTTTATAAATGGCAAGTGGATCGAGTACGCTGCCTCCCACAGGAGTGACACTTTCCCGATGAGGGTTTCCAATTCGATCCATCTGTGATGTCCGTCTGTGCGTTTGAACCGTATTTTCTGTACAATTAGAATTGCCGGCACCCTGAAATGGCCTTTTAGATGTACGGAAGAGTGATCTCAAAATAAAATGTATCCGGCTTATTCGGCTAGATTTTTTACGTATTCATTTGGTTCACGTTATCCATGTATCCCTTAGGCATTAGAGCCAGGAAATAATAACAGCTGTAGCAGCCAATGTTTAATTGTTACAGCGATAAGGTGGTCTCCAAGTTAAGTCAATAACTGATGGTCAGAGTTACATCGTCTAGCTTGTACCCACAGTTCAAAACGGAATGCTTAAAAACTTAAGGAATGTGTTTTCTGCAACTGGTCTGCTCTGTGGATTCAGTGTTGGCTGGCTGAAATTGGCGTTTCCTTTGTCTTCATATTTCCTGGACCCGGTGCAAATAACAAGTTTATTATGAGGTAATATTCCCAATGTCCAAAAACTCTCAGGAAAGCAGCCCTCTCTTTAATGGAAAAGCTTTCCGTAAGAAAAGCACCGCCAATCAGAGGTCTCCAAATAATCTTCATCGTTGCTGACAGGAGTGAAAGGGTTAAAAGAGTGCAAAGTTCTGGCTTCCATGTTTCAGTAATTGTCGTAAAGCCAATTAACGAATCGTTTCGATGCCTTCCTGCTACTCTTACCGAATGGGTGAAAACGTCCGAATGCAATAAAGAAAGAAACAAAGCGGTGCTAGTCAACAGATTGCTGGAGTTAGTATATCTTTACGGTTCGTGGTCTTCAGTTCACGCCGTATTTCAATTCTCTTCAAGGAAGAAAAACAAGCAAAATTTAATTCAAAAGGGGATATCAGAGTTCTTTCAACCAAGGAAAACGCAACACGGAACGTAGTAACAGAGCAAGTGGCCGACGGCTATAGGGTAGTTGAGATTAAGGAAGCCCCGGGGACATATTTGGTGCGGGTACGTTCAGAGCAGAATAAATTTGAAATTTCAGGTGTAGGAAAAAATCTGCACTGGACAACGTAAAACAAGCAAAGAGAGCCGCAGATTGACTTCGGCTGCCAACGGACCTGGGTGCTCAAGTGCCTGAAAGTCAAATATTATATATATATATATATATATATATATATCAACCTCCTCTGTCTATATTTAACTGGTGTTGGAGAATGAACTTAGTGATGGCTCCGGTGAGTCTATAGCAGTTGGCATCAAAGATTTCACTTTCCGGAAAAGTATTGTAATAACACTCCTAGAGGCTACTGGTGAACGTGAAAACTTAATTGAACATATGTCATGAAGTTCAGGCTACTAGTCGTTGTAGCGGTTGATGGATTGCTGAATGCCGCCCGTAACGGCAAGGACAACGTGAACATGAGGCTAATGGACGTCAGTATATAACACGCCCGATTTCAAATGAAGCAACCGATTCCCAACCAAAACGTTGTTTGAGTGCGCTGAGGGTAAGGCTACGGCAGCGTTTTGAATGCTGTGGGTTGTTTGCTGTCCGGTTTTCGTCCACCGTTCCACTGTTGCACAGTGCTGAATTTTGTGTTTCACGTTTTTGACAAAAGTCCAAAAATCACAGAGGGACTCTTAACATCCTTCATTTATGATTCTGTTACCTAGAGCGGAATTATATGATGAGCTTGGCGTCTAAGCATGTGGCACCAGCTCACGGATCTACTCACACACTTTTGCCAGCAAGTAATTCCAACGCAGTGACTGGAGCTGGTGCTTTCCCCACTGTTCAAATTAATAATCAATTATCTAACGTCGGTCGTCGCGGAAATTCATCGATAATGAGTCTTTTCAACAGTGGTATATGTTTTCCCCGCCGAATGTCAGTCCAAGCTTGCGGCGCTCAAGATGACCTGCCGGTCCCCATTGAGCTGAGCTTCACAGTGACCATTGGTCAAGGAACTTTCGGGCAGATTGAACGTGCTACTCTGACCCTTCCTAAAACAAATGCGGACGGAACTGTAGACCAAAGCGCTACGAATAAACTGGAAAACGAAAGCTCTTCAATACAGGTTGCTGTTAAACGTGTTCTACAAGATCCTAGATATAAGAACCGCGAGCTAAACATTATGCAGCGGTTAAATAACCATCCAAACGTAGTAAAGTTTTACTATTATTACTATTCGACCGCTACATCCAGTAGCCGGAGTCATCGTAGTGCAGGCGGAAGAGGTGGTTCTAGCTCCTCAGGAGTAGATGTCTTCCTCCATCTGGTGCTAGAGTGTTTCCCTGAGAGTTTGTGCGAACTTATTTATCGTTATCTCCAGCGGAACGTGAAGATTCCTGTGCATATCGTAAAGGTGTTCACCTACCAAATGTTAAAAGCCCTTGCTTACATGCATAGCCATCGTATCTGTCATCGGGATATAAAATCGTCAAATCTTCTGGTAGACGAGTCCACTCTCATCCTTAAAGTTTGCGACTTCGGTAGTGCAAAGGAAATGGTTCCGGGCACCGCCAACGTTTCTTATATATCATCGCGGTGAGTTCTTTGTGACCGTCTGTTCCGGGCGTTTTGTGTTCTACCAATAGTTGTTTTCCGCATTGTAACCGCTTACCATTGACGTTGATCAACTAATCCCAACTAAGTCCGGTTCGGGTTACCGCCAGTGAACTGATTTCGAATGAGTTCACTATCTTTGATGGCCTGTTCATCTAGGATGTTTACTGCGGGGCTCTAGTTTACATATCCATTTGTTTGCAATTTTGTGACTTAGTGGCGGTTTCCGGTTTTTGTACCGTGTGCCTTTACGGCGTGTTTTTATGACATTGCAATCGCTAATGATATCGTCTCTATGGTTGTTTTGTTCTCATGACTAGTGAACTGACAATTTCTTGTACATAATGTTTGACCGATTTCTCAAATTCGCCTCGGAAAGGGTTGTTACGGCAGTTCAGTTCGATTGAGGAGACGATCAGTTTCTCCAGTTCCGACGGGCTTGAAAGGCTTGACTAGTGAATTACCCCGGGTTAGACTACCGTTCCAAGGTCCAGGAGGTCGCCTCAAAGCATCAAGCATAAATTAAACTAAGTACCAGAGTTTGAAGCTTTCCTGTAACTTTTTCCTTATAATCCCAGCTTTCAGGTTGATGCTATTTGATGCTGTGCGTTAGTCTGAATTTGGTGTATGTGTTAACTGAACCGATCTAAGCTTAAGTCTCGTTCGAAAGCTACAGAAACCAGTGGGGAATAAGCAGTTTGGTCAGTTGTTGAACAAAGGATACATCTGCTTTGGTTGTCCACTCCATTATTGTGGCGGTTCTTATAGGTGAATTATTTGGTATGTATATAATTGACTACATATATGTATATATACATGTGTATACACGTACATATGTATGTATATATGTGAGTATCACTCATTGACGTTTGACGAGCCCTAGTTTGGATCGAAACGTCACAATAAACGCTATAACTCAGTGTACGCCTTCTCACCTCTAAATAACTGTACAAACTCCTCGTGTTTTCTCAATCATTCTGATTTCGATAGAAAATGACAGCACGCTCGCCACTGGTTTCACGGTTCACTAGCCATATCCCTCGGTACTCCAGCTGCTAGTTGGCAATTCATTCCTGACCCCAGCCACGTAAGCGTGGAGACACCCTCTAACAAAGTTTCGCTGCACAATTTTTTCATCCCACGTTGCAACGTCATCTGTTGAACCCATCACCTATCATGGAGGTCTTCACTCCTTTAAGAGAGGTATATCTACACAAAATAGGGACCCACGGATAATTTGTAGTACGAAGTTCGCTATCACCGCCATTAACCGAGACAAAGAAAGAGGCATCATAACCAAAAGCTTGTACAGTCTCTCACGCTTAACTGAAGTTATTTTCAGCGATACGTGCATACGGAGACTTATTTTTTGGCTCTCACTAAAGTGGCACCCAAAACTGATATAGTCCTCGGGAATCTCTGAGCCCAACTCATCTCAGTCCATATCCCACGGTCCGAGCGTTCCCTTGATATCAAAACTAAACCACTACTACAAAACGCCCTGTCATAGAGACATCGAGAGGAAGAATCGAAAACACATCCCAACCACACACCGTATCTATTACCATCGCATACCCAACAACTTCTTGTGGAATCAAATTTAATTGAGAACTCTCCCACGACACTCCGATTATATCCTGTGCACTAAACGAGCAAACTGAACGCACGTATGGCTACGAAGAATTAAATATCACTGTATCTCCCTCACATTCGCACGTATACATAGAGACACGCAACTAATAACAGAGATATTGCCTGCAGGTTGAACACAACGCACATCATATGTTGAGCCTCCCTCAGCTCTCTCCGGCAACCAGCCCTTGGAGAGCATACATATTCTCATAGACTTTGTTCGTTATTCCTCTGATACTGGTCGCTACTGAGGTCTATGGCAACTGAGTCGGGTTGAGAGAATGGCAAGTATCCAGCTAGCGCACGGTCATAGCCGTACACCCGGTGTAGAGGACCGGCCAGCGAGTTCATAGTCTTCTTTTTCATTCCTCTCAGTCGACACGCTACCACTCAATGTTCGGCACTGGCATGTGCGTCGGCATAGCTACACAGTACTACTAAGCAAACTCTCTCCGAACGGTGCAACAGACAACATGCCCGAGAGCAACCCGATCTTCGGACAGGTCTATATCTGAGATACGCGTCAAATAATCTGTAAGCACATTCCTGGTCGTCAGCACAATCAGAGACTGAGAAAGCTCACTATCTGACTGATCAGTAGCCGTTAAAACTTAAGGTCGCATAGCTTCCCTCTATACGTTACATGGCATAAGGTAACGAAATCAACGGAAAGACGGAGCTTGGTTCGGGCCAAATGGTGTTTGTCATGAGATGTTGTCTCCTCAACGGCCATATGTAGGTCACTCCTTACAATCCCGGAGATCTCCTAAGGCATCTTCCATCACCTCGTCCATGACGAAGTGTGAGGCATGCACACAGAATGATCCCAGAAGATCGCATTTTGCTGACATTCATCGGGATCCGCTTCTCTCACTCAACATACGGAACACTAGGACGGATGATGGAAGAAAAAGCTAAGTTACTGTCCAGGATAGTCCAAGGTCCTCTCTCAGCGTCATAGATATTACCGCAGACTTTCGGGTGTCACCAAATTTGGAGCGAGAATGATCTCGCGACGAGTATTCCTTAAGTAAGAGTATGCGCGCGGATGTATGTAGTGCACTTGAGGTAGTGTTGAGAGGGAAGCTATCGACCTAAGTTTACGCAGACCGATTCGTCGCGTGCCAGTTCGAGTCGGCGGACCATGCGACACAGATAGGCGCGACGGTGAGACTATGAGCTAGTCAGAGTATCCGGCGTGTCCTCAGAGGTTTTTCGGAATTGATATGTGGTTGCACCTTTCTAACATGTCATCACCGCTGACAGGGTGGTTACTATTTACTTTGCGTTTACTCGCCTGGATCTGTATCGAGTCTAGTCTGCGCCCCGAACTTGTCACGTTGGGTCATGGAGAATACGAAACAACTGGTTGTGTACCTTGTTCAGGCCTGACCTTTTGGTAGCTCACTTGCCAGACGTATCAGCGCATGTGAAAGCTTCGGCTCTAGAGATAGTAGGGAGAGCCAAACGCGTCATGGAGTTTACAACAGGCTAATGGCTCGCGCGAGCTGCACAGTACGGGTGGCGTAGCCGGTACAGGGCCGTCATCATATGCGCATTCTTAAACTCGAAGGAATCAGTGTTCCGTTCCGTCCGAGTATTGCGCGGCCTATTACCCAGTGTAGCGGTTCAGTTCCTCGGTTGTCAATACGCCGTCTACAACGAGACACGTTGGAGCTATAAATAGGCGTGGAGTGGGAAAGACACTGTTAATCATCGGTGCTTCTGTCTCGCGCAAGTTCTGTACACATACCTGTATGGGTGTAAGCTGTTAGTATTCATGAGTGTTACATGGGAGATGATAAGGATCGAAGTGATGATGAAACCGAGTGTGGTTGGCAATAATACTTCCCAGAGGTAGATAAATATTCGTAAGTGTAAAATATTGCGTATCGCTGTAGCTGCTCAAATCTGATTGTGCGATTTCATCCTAAGTTCGAAAAGAGGCCCTTGTTCCCAGGTGTTGGCACATCTTTTGTGCGAACACATAGCCCCTCCTGGGGATTGGAATCATTCATGCAGCCTTTCTGAGTAGGTAAAAACTTGCAAACTTTATGGAGCGTGAGCATGTCAACGCTGGTTTGCGCGCTGGTCAAACGTGTCACTTGATGCGATAATTATTTGCGTAGTTTCAATCAATCGTAGGTTTTTCGCCGCGTTACATCCATAATTTCTGTTATTTTGCTGCGCATCCGTTACCTCGGTCATGTTTTGTGTATGTTTTAGATGTTTTTTCGGTCGACTAAGTTGAGCGTATATTTGTAAAGAAGCCATGTTTGGACAGTTTCAAAAAACAGACCATGGAACGATGGGCCATACTGCGGGTTGGTTATCGCGAACACGACGGATATCGAAAGTTTGCCACGGCCGAGAGCAATTCCGGTTGCTCTCTAGGGAGGAGGAATGATGTCAGTCCAGAACCAGGCTTATACTCTGTATTGGCCGGCTAGTTCGCTGAGCGCAGTATTGAAGGTGTGCATGTGTTATTTGTTTATTTCAGAGTCGAATGAATATGTCGCAACACATTTATGTCAAAAAAGTTGTAATTAAGTTTTAGTGTTTTCTATCTAAACCCTCTCGTTCATTTGGTGAACTGGAGATATCTAAAACTAGAGTGAAAGATGGATCAATGAGCAATGTTGCACACGACTTCCGTGCCATTGGGTAATTACTATGTGGGGCGTACGGTAAGTGATCACGGGCTTTAGCACTCAGTGGGCTATCTTATGGTATTGCTTATTATTCTGGGTCAGAATCAGAATGATCCTGGTATAAACAAAACAGAGCGGTAAATAGTAGTTCTTGAGTTTTATTATGTCCCAACAATTTATCGCGGAATCAAATCATTGTTGTTTTCATCGGAATTCTGCTACGATCGATCAAAAGTGTCTATGTGCTTGTTGATACCACGCCACAAACACACAAGTTTGCGATTTATTATTTTCACATTCCTATTTAATTTTCTTAGGCGCGAGCCTGAGTGTGAGTAAGTCCTCTCATCTTCTTCCACATAAGTTTACCTTTGGTGATTATGTCTCTCATATAGGATTTTAATATTCATGGTTGCGCATCAACAACGGTTCACATTTTTGTATGATTTGCGGATATGGAGGAGTATGTAACCTTTGTTTGGTGGAGATATTGCTGACATTATGTCAGCCAGAAAGTCTAGATACCGATGTCTCGAGAAGACCTCTGTTCGTTTCCACTATTGGTTATGGCTCCGTGGCACTCGAATTTAACAACAGTAGTTTTATACGAACAAGAAAGGCCACTCAATTGATCACAAAGAAATTGAGACAATTTGATCGCAACACTTAGCAGGTAATTTATTTGAGTACACTTGACGTCATTTGCTGTCACTTTTTGAATCTTTACTGTCCACGTATGCTGCTTATCAGCAAACATGCGTTTTCCCCAACGGTACAAGCCCGAAGGTGCTCGTTTTCACGATCTTTTTATCCTTACCTTTATTTATATACATTCTGCAACATTGAGTTCTGCCCAATTGAACTATTTATACGTTCCTATTTCGAGATGCGATTCATTGCTCGCCAATGCCCTGACTCTTTGGGCCGCTTAGCCGTTATAGAGCAGTCGGACAAACGTTTAGTTATTTGTCAAAATTAATTTTTGAAAAGCCTGACTTACGGCACGAATTGTGCTACACCAGCGAGGTCATCTAGACGTGATCGAGACACTCAGAAACTGAATCACAAATGGGTGTTTGATCAAAAAATCGCCTAGTCGTGTCCAAAATACATAGGTGCACCATAGACAACATGCATATCTCGTCAGTGAGATTAACTGACACTGTTAAACAGTTGGAGAAGTAGCACGCATTATGGTGTGCTATATAAAAGCTTTCATGTAGTCCATATTGAGAGTCTATATTCAATAACATTTTATTTTATTACTTTTTTAAAGTTGCATTCACAAAAGTATTGTAAATACGTCCAATCACATTTATAGGGTTATTGATCGGGGTTCTCCTGGTTGACATTAAACATGCCTCCGTGATCTAGTGAGCGCCTTTTGCCAGAGATAGTGGGAATTGTTTGTATCTTGCAATCACGTAAAATCTACGTATAACCCGGACTATGTACCCACCGAAAGGTCAGCTGGTAGAGTGGAATAGTAACGAATATAGTTATTCACACGCCGCATGAGCACATCAGAACTTTGTTCTTGGAATAGGGGAATCAGGTCAAAAAGCTAGAGAACTCGAGACATGGATGGAAAGTATTCCAATACCTTAGTTCGTGCTGTCTTGTAGACAGACAACGTAGAAACTTTTCTTATCAAGGACTGTGAACCCGCAATAATATTGACTGCTTGAGTGGCGCACTCATTTCTAGTGGTATCCTTCGCTTACTGACAGTACAAATAATTCCATAATGGATCGATCGTTATGCAGGGCAAACGGGGCGATGCTAATCTATATGCACAATAAGCATTGGTAACTTCAGAGTTATAAGTCAACGGCTTAACACATTTTTCTCTATTTGTTTTAATCTCTTTCTTATGTTCGAAAACGTCAGACTGAGCAATACTCAGTCCCAGATGACAATTGCTGGAAACTTTATACCGTACGCAAGCTGATGTTTGAAAATTATCATGTACCGAAACAGTTTCCTATCGACAGTTTGAATATAAGCAACAAAACCAGCTTCATATTTCACATTACACACAATTCTTGCCGGCTATTTAGCTTTATATTCATGACGGTTACTATTTTGATCATTACTTTGAGGTGTGCCGCCAGCCTGGATTCCAGTAAACAGCCACTGTTTTTAATCTGGCTGGATGGTTCTATATGTGTTAGCAGCGATTGGGTGAAATGCTAACATCTGATCATCAAGTAGGTATGTACTATCGAGGAGTGGTGCGGGCTCGAACCCAAAGAAGAATTCTGTCGAAACGTGAATTGTTCACTTTGACCTTTTTAATTGACCAATTAATTGGGCCTCTAAAATCCTTTTGCCGATTGGCCCATGTGTTTTGTCTTCTGCTCATGTTCTAGACCAGCAGTTCGTAATTGGGGCGTCTCCTACCGGCAGCTGTCCTTCCCATCAAGGAACTGGATGCCCAAACAGCGGGAATGTGCTCAGTGACGAGCCAGACCTACAAGGCTGTAAAGAAAAGAAACACCATAAGTAACCAACCCGCGGAGTGGAATCATTTCAGTCGGTTATGTTTGACAAAACGCATATAGCTATTTCATCCTCCGGCTAACATGTTGACCGCCCAGCCACAGAGATCTACAGGCACCTACGTTACCAAATCCCAGCGTCCCTCACGGGGCGAGGTAACCTGGAGCTTCGAGTCGCTTGGAGACCCCCGCCCCCCCGCCACAACTAGGTTTTCTCCATCGGGCCCAAAGTGTGGTAATCAACCGTCGCATGGCGATTTGCTGTCTAACCCCCATTCCAACGCGGTTACGTCATCCGTTGACTTCCGCGTGGCTTTTTTTCCACTTCGTCGAAGAGGAACGCAAGAATAGGGCACGGGAATGGTGGACGAGCCCCCTTCGCCAATACATAAACACAGTCCGACCATTGAAGTTGTTAAGCTTAATCCGTTGTGGTTGAATATTCTAATAGATAGGCATCCATACCAAGTTACCCTCACTCCCTAATTGCTCACGCGTCGCCCATCCAATCTAGCAATGTTTGCAACAAACATCGTCGGCATGAATCAGCAATCAGACCCTGTGAGTTAACACGCGACAGCGCTGACGGAGTTTTGATCGACTAAAATCGATTTCGCGTACGAACCGAAGTGGAGAAAACCATCGAAACTTAAATGTTTTACTCGAAGGATACAGCTGAATCAACACCCAGAGTATGGTTTTTGCACATAATTTTAGTTTCATAACATCCCCTTCCCCATTTGAAAACATTCCCCCCCAGGATAAAGTACGACGATTATAGGCAGTTTGGTAAACTGGATTAGGGCTCAGGTTCGTTATTAAAAGCGACAATGATAATACAAACGTCCATCGTTTCAAATGTTGAACAGCAAAAGGCAAGGCCTCACTGACTGCTGCCTTTCCCCAGAGTTACACGTTCCTATAAAAGAGTGAATATCCAACGGGAACAGGGAGTGGACCCACACTGGCGGGGAAGTAGAATTAAGATGCTGATGCAGCCAACACACGAAACACGTCTAACTGTAACATAACCCTCGTGTTTTCAATCAATTCTGATTCGATAGAAAAATGACAGGCAACGCTCGCCACTGTTCACGTTCAAACTGCCAATATCCTTCAGTGTCTCCAGCCAGCAGGTCGAACGAGTCCCTTTTCGACCGCAAACCACGACAGGCGTGAGACACCTCACTTTACCTAACTTCGCTGTATATTTTTCAATCCCACGTTGCCCACGTTCATCTGTTGGGCCTCCAACATGGCTTCTTCCATTCCTTAGGAGGAACACAAAATAAAATAAGGGCACGGTTATGGTAGACGAGGTGTTTCTCATACGCAACAACGTGGACCCAACCAGCGTAGTCTACTGAGTTTTTTCATACAACTGCACGAGCATTTTTCACAAGTGGCACCCACTACCTGATTCCTAATCCTCATATTAGGCACCCGGTCCATCCATCCAATCCTAACCATAACTAACGTAAACATCGCTTGTCGGAAAACCTCCAATCCGACGAACATCTCCCCAACGCATACTCCGTCTCTAACCGTACAAACAGAACTGAACGCACTATGGCACAATTATACACACCTTCGATTTCGAAGAAATATCAGGCCGACGCGCACAAAATGCTTTCTGTCTCGAAGGCGGTG